>JBAMBO010001296.1:0-600000 GCA_037044535.1 Lordiphosa magnipectinata
ATTACCGCCCCTAGCCAACAATTGCTGAACTAAAGTTGTGCAGCGCTCCAATTGCTCATAACATAGCTTCAGCAGCGACATCTACAGTTGGGCATCTGAAATGAATGTGCAATATGCCACACCTAGGTGGCGTTTCGTTTGGTGGCTCGAAATAAATCAGTGATGTCAACTTTTGGGAAGAAAAGAAAAATAGCCAAAAAATGTTATATTCTTTGAAAGCTAATAAGTTTTTAAATTTATCTCAATAATTTCGCTCATTTGAGTACATTTGTCATTATTTTCTTTATAGACAGCGGCTGTCTTTCAATTTTTAGATATTAATGTGGCATCTGGTAATTAAAGCAACATTAATTATGTCTGCTCAATTCAAATCTATAAGTAAATGGTTATAAGCTAATTGAGTTAAAAATGTACTTCAATATATTCACATCACACATAATATGGAGATTCGTGTATTAAGGTTGATTCCATTTCTTAGCTTTGACTTCACTATATTGACCTGACTGAAAACTTGTTCCACTTCGGCGTTAGACCACGGCCGATTACCACCAGAATCCATATAAGCCAAAACTTCGAACCAAAATTTTGTTGCATCTTCTTTGTTTTCCAAGTGTTTAGATTTATATGAAGCTCAATTGAAGACTTGTTTTCAATTTGAAAATATTTCAACACGTTAATAATTGATTTCTTTTGCTGATGTAATACATTTTAAGCAGAAAATACAGAAAATTCTTCAATTTGTTGAAGAATATTCCAAAATATTCTATATGATATATTCGGGCGTGTTCTACAAACCTCTAACAACCCAAAAGCGGTGTTCCAAAAATATCTGTTGGTTGATTTCAAATGTTGCAAGGTTTTGCGAGTTTAAAAGTTTTCAGCCAAATAAAATAATGAGGATCAAAACTTGAACGCTTAACTGTTCAAATTGCATTAATGTTATTAAAGATTTTATGAGTTCTAATTAATTTAAATTTGTTTTAAAATGTTGTCTACTAAATCAATTCAAAAGTGAGAGGGCAGCTGAAAGCAACTATAAGCAAACCTGCCAAACTTATTCCAAATGTAACAATAACACTTTCGGAGTTTTAAGCTTAGTATACACCTCAACAAAGAAACTGCCAAAACAAACATACTAAAGGCCGTTTTTTAATGTTAGTGTTTTCGAAAATCTAGGTGGATTTACTGCATTTGCTTTGCTCATGTTCAAGTTTCCATCAACTTTATCCTCATTGATTTCAAAACCATCTACATGTTAATGCAAATTATGTATTTTTATGTGTGCGTTCTGCAATGTTATGTGTGGTATGTATGGTCACACTGAAAAATATTTGAAAACTATAACCAACTGCTGCTAAAAACAGTTAAGTCTCTTAATAAGTAAATCAAAAATTGAAAATATTGGATGTGAAGAGACAGATGCGCATACTAAACCCTCTAGTTCATTACTTAAGCAAAGTTCACACAGGCAAATAATTTGGCAAAATTTTGATTAAAATAGTCAATATTCAAGATTTTACAGGATTTAAAACTAAAACAATGGTTTCTACGTAAATAATTTAATCAAATATGGCCGGAAAGTTCCCCAATTTGGCCAATATTGCTAAATTTTCATAAAAATTATTTCAAATTATTTGCCTATGTGGACTTAGCTTTAAGCCTATTGCTTAATCTCGCATCTTAGTAACATAACTGCGAAATGCTTGCTTTATTTTTTAAAATTGGCGCCCAATAGACATAACAATAAACGGGCGAGTGCAGAGGTGCTGACAACCTACTATTAGTACCTTTCCAGATCTGACGGTGTGACCGCCACGCAAATGCCCAAATTGAGAATCAACCTACATGAGATAACCAATTGCACAAAAACCACCTAAATGCAAAATCTAGGTGGACTTCAATTTCAGCAAAAACAGGAACATGAAAAAACGGCCCTAAAAGTGACAATTCTTTTGTTTTGGGACAGTGTGACCAGATTGTTAGATGAATGCATATGATATTTATGTTCACATTGAAAGATTTGGACATAAATAGTTGCTTTGTTAAGGTGTATACCACGCTATAAAAAGCTAACAGCTTATACGCTTAAATGAATTATAAATTAAACGAGAAAAGGAGAGAGGAGAAGTGCCTGAGGCGCCGACGAACACGATGCCGCCTCTGGAGAAGTAGCAATGCCACCAATCGACGATATGGGAATATACGCACCGGACCATCACGAAGTCTGTTTAGCCGTAAAAAGGGTAAATAATAACAAAGCCGCTGGTGCTAATGACTTGGCCGCTAAATTGTTCAAGACTGGAGGCGAGGAATTGGTAATTCCTTTTCCGAATAATTTCCAACGAAAGTATGCCCGACGATTGGAATCTAAGTGTACTTTGCCCACTTTTTAAAAAATGAGACCATACAGTTTGCGCCAACTATCGTGGGATCAGTCTCCTTATCATTGTAATAAGGTTCTGTCGTGTATTATTTGTGAACGTTTAAAGCTGCTTATTAGCACACTGATTGGACCTTATCAGTGTGGCTTTAGAACTGGTAAATCCACCACAGACCAGATATTCACATTACGACAAACCCTGGAGAAGACTTATGAGAGAAATATCAAAACCAACCATCTTTTTGTTGATTATAAAGCCGCCTTTGACACACCGATAAGGTCAAGGTTCTTTGAAGCACTGTCTACCTTTGGTATACCAGCAAAGTACGATCGACTTTGCTTGATGACTTTAGGAAGCACCCAAAGCTACGTCAAAATTGAAAAGAACCTTTCCAAACCATTTAATACTAAAAAAGTTTTAGGCAGGGTGATACCCTATCGTGATGTTGACATTATCCTCAATAACGAACGGGCGCTAAGCAGGGTGTTTTCAGAGATTGGGGAGACATAAATGAGTACAAGACAACTTTACAACTTTAAGGTTTTAGAGGATTTTGGAAATCCCAAGAAAAATTACTCTTGCAAACCGATGCTACTATTTGCTCAGTAGGCAGCTCAAGAGCAGAGCCTTCTCTCGAAGAACCAAAATAGCGCTATACAAGTTGCTCATCATCCCAGTCCTGCAATACGGCGCAGGAGCATGTGATTGGCGTGTTCGAATGAAAAATTCTTCGGAGGATTTAGGGACCTTTTAAGGTTGGCGATGGATCCCGAATTCGAATGAATCGCGACCTGTATGAGCTCTATGGGGACACCAGTCTGGTCAAGCGCATAAAGCAACAGCGGCTGCATGTCACCCGGATGGATGAAGAAGGTTCAACAAAAAAGGCGTACAAATCGAAGCCGGCTAACTTTGGAGGAAGGGGCAAGAGGGGATGCCCACCACTAAGATGGGAAGACCAGGTGCGGAAGGACATTTCCATCCTTGGTGTGAACAACTGGTGCCAGCTCGCACGAAGCAGAAGCGACTGGAGGGCATTTATAGCAGAGCCCGAGACCGTCAGTTGAAGATGCAAATACTTACATTCTGTAATTGGTGATTAAAACCATCCAGAGTAGGCTGTGCTTTTTAAGGTCTATGTAGAATCTGGTGACGTGCGGGTATTTGAGGTTTAATAAGACCTTTTCTATTTATACAAGGAAATTTATTAAATAGACTAACAATTAAATTATGAGTTTTCCTACATCGATTCCATCCAGTGAACGGTTAATCAAGCTAGCAATTCAAAAAAGGAAAGGAAACGTTCGTTGGTTTGAGTCCAATAAAAACTTAGTTTGGTAGGCAAAGAAATACCCTGCTTAAAGCACCTTTATGTCTAAAACCGATTTGTAACGCATACTTTTCCAGTGAGCTACTATTTGCTTCAAAAATCTTTATTTCTACAAAAATGTTTCATAAATAGGTGGGTTATTTTCGCTTAATTAAACTGGATTACTTAGAAGTTAAGACTTAGACTACAACTTTGGAATAGCTGGGAAACATAATGGATATTCATAATAATGACTCACAACTACAAACTAGAAACATTTCAAGTATTTCAATGTAGGTATCGAAAAATATAGCCAACAATTATAGCAATAGGGAACAAAACGTGAGTGAGTGAGTGAAGAAAATGGAAATCATTTAGAGACTAGAATAACATTTGAGTGGGGGTTGGATAGTGGATAGCGAGATCGTTGAGGTAGTCGGCTGTTCCAGTCTAGCAATACACGGCGTTAGCTATGGGATCTGCATGATGTTGGTGATGATACGGAGTGCTGGCATCCATTTGAATGTTCCACACATTGTCCACTTCTGTATTGGTGTAATAGTAATCTGCGGTCTGATGATGATCCTGCTGTGGAGACAGGTGTTGCTGATAGTTGGCAGCCACGAAGGATTGTTGTGGCGTTTGGTAGGTCTCTTCATATTGTAGCCCCAATTGAGAGGACTCAAATACACTAAAAATCTCCGAGCTGTTGGTGTAGAAACTTTCCGTTGTACTTGCTGGATTGGCGGAGGTTTCTAAAGCGGCAGGAACATAGTTGTTGAAATAGCCATAATCCTCGGAACTATAGCCCGAACTGCTGGTTAAACTGGAGGTGTCGTCACAGCTCTCGTACACGGGCATGGCGGTCTGATAGTTGGATGAGGAGGTAAGGGACTGCTCGTAGCTGGTGTTTGATGTCGGCAGCAGAGTTTGTTGCGTCTGTTGCTGCAGTGGTACCTCCTGATAGTAGCTACCCGTGGAGCTGGGCGAGTGCAACATGTCATAAGTATACATTTGATGGGAATAGGATTCGGGACTGTAATAAGTCTCTGCTCCACTCCATTGATTTGTGGGCGTGGCTGAGACGAAGCCGACTTGGTTAAAGTTCGTCGTGGCATGATAGTTTCCCACTACTCCCTGACTGTTAGCCATGACCTCCTCCGTCTGCTTGCGTTTGCTGTCCGAACCCAACTGGGTTTTGGCTTGACGTTTGTTAGTTTTGAGACTGCTCAGCTTATCACTAAGAGCCGCATCTCTGGCCAACATTACAGCCAGACTACGAACGCGTCTACCACCCGCCAGCAGGCGTCGAGCCTCGGTCGAGCCCTTCGCCTCTGGGCGTGGATGATCGTGGGTCCCCTTGGCCTGGAAATAGATGCCATGGCCATCCTTGCGCCAAAAATGTGTGACAGGATAGCCGCAGTGTCCGCGACATGACTGAATCTCCAAGCGTCCAGTGCAGTTTCTGTTTAAAACAATAAGGTTAGGTCCTTTCTTCATGTCTCCGTCCTTACTCCGTCGAGAACTTACCTATTGGGACACTGTTTGCCCTGCTGCTTGCGTCTGGCCTTGTCACAGATAGCTGGACGCAAATGTACACTGGCTCCATTGGGTAGCTTACACCTGGCACTGCAGAGCAGCACCCCAAGACAGCTCTTTTTCAAAATATTCACATTGTGATTGTTCGTATTCCGCATGGCCCAGCCACTGGCATGTTTGCGTGCCTCATCGTTTTGTGCCGCATAGACCAACCGACAATGTCCGTTGGCCCAATCACTGAATTCGTCAAATTCACTGACCGTCGGCATTTTGGCGTCGTTAATATCCCAATCGGTTTGAATGCGCGACTTGGTAGCCGGTGGACTGATCACCGGTACCGGCACGGGCACGGGCACTGGTAAGGCTAGGCTGGCACTTAAAACCATCTTTCTGCACTTTCTGTTCTACTTTTCCGATTTCTTAAATGTTTCTCTCGCGACGTGGACGTCCGTTCGCAACGACTGCGCAAGGTTGACTGCCTGGGCCAGACGCGTGCTCTTCAGTTAAGTTCCCTTCGAACGAAGCGTGCAACGACGATGTCGAGTGAAGCAGGGTGGGTTTCCTGCTGGCACTCTCATTGGCTTGTCTTCCAGTCTATCCGGTTTATCCGTGGCTATCCGTGCATGGGAAATATGATGTGGATACTCTCATGCGTACACGAGCGGTTTTTGGATTGGTAGCAGCCGCAGCAGCTGGTAGAGCCGTATAGGCCACACCTGCAAACGCACGCGCTCCACGAAGGAAATGTTGACCCCAATGTAAGCGTAAGTCCAAGCTAATTAAGTTCTGGAGCATCAAGTTATAGCAATTGTTGTGGAGTGTGGAGTTGCGCTGAATTCACCTGGCGACATTTGATGACAGGCATCAGACAGCTGGATGGGGTAAAAAAATATTGACTGAGGCAGAAATGCCTGGGTCTTAGCAGTTAGTTAAAAGCTATTTTCTAGAAATGTAATTCATCAGAATCAGATAATAACAAACATTTTTCAATTTTTATTTCCTCCATTGAAACTAGCTTCTAACGCGGTCCTTTTCGTACTTCAATTTATATTTCACTTCAAAAATTATTTTAAGCCTTTTCGAAATAATGTTTAATGAATATAATGTTATTTCGAAAAGTTTTAAAATATGTTTAAATAAAACTATCATTAAAAGCTGAATGGCGTTTTTGAAAGTAAAGAATTCCTATACAAGCAATTTATTTTCTGAACAGCTTTGTGCTAAATGCTTTTGAACTGTTGTCATATTTATTTGGAGTATTCTGCCAAATTGTGTCTATTCGATATTCCAATATGGCTGTATAGCCGATAATGATTTATTTTAACAAATTTTCAGACAATCCTATCTCATTCTAAAAGGGTTTGTCTGGTTTCATAGATCTGAAATGTTCTGTCTTTATTTTGTTTTGTTTTTTGTTCTATGCAGCTTATTTCAGAGCTCGAGTGATTTATTCGATTGTTTTGCTACGATTTATTAATACAGAATAGTCCACCAAAAAATTTAAAGTGCTTAAAAACACTTTTTTTTTATCATTTTTTCATGGGGAAACAATCAAAATGAACTAATATGAGACAATCTTAAATATATTCATAGACCAATTCGTGATTTTCGAATGCAAAGTCGCGCAAGCGCCATTTTTCTCATTTGGATACGTTTTGTTGTCATAAAAATGAATTTAGATTGCAATGATTTTTGGTTTCCAAAATATTTCTCAAAGAATTAAAAAATATTACATAACACACAATAAGAAACTATGTGATTGCAATTAACTGTAAGTTTTTGCTTTATATTGTAACAAAAACAACTTAAATAAAATGAGGAAATTTTAGTTACGTAACGTCAGTTAACGTCACGTCAAATACTTATGCAAATAAAAAAACAATTAAGAAAATATTTTTAAATGAGGTACCTAGCAAATAAACATGTATTATTTCAAATCCTCCCAAAAAAATTTGTATACAAAAAGCTTTGCCCAATTCGCACAGTTTTGCAATTTTCTAAAACAAGTCAAAACCCACTTCCGTTTTATGTAACGTCACGCCAGCATATTTGATTGCTGATATCTTAAATTCCTTATGATCGATGTATGTCATTGTTTTAGCTGATTGTAGTGCTACTTAATTGCTACCCAAATGTAAAATAATCTTTTTAAAAATCCAAGATTTTCATATTTTTTAAAAACATTTTATCGTACAAACGTAACGTCACGTCAGTTTGGAAATGCCCATATGTAAAAGATGGCAAATTCGTGTACCTTTTACAGTACTTTGGTCCAAATTTTCATTATTAAAGTAAACGAGAAGGCCCAGCTAACTTCGTCTGTTCCGAAGTTTTTATACCCTTGCAAATGCTGTTTTTGAAATGTCAGAGTTTAAGAACGCTTACATAAAAATAAAATTTGTTTAATTTAACACATTTTCCGACAGATAAATCTGATTTCGACCAAATTTCGCGAACCTTTTTAAAAACATGTCAAAATAAACAATCGCCTAGTATAAGAAAGATAAAATTGAAAACAAAAAAGTTTTTCTCACTAGGACCCATTTTGCGACAGATGCACAGTGGTTTCTGCCATAGGCCAAATATAAAAAATGCAAAGTGAGAATTTTGGCTTCAAACGTGTTGTCTCTAACTCGCAAAAGAATGAGCTTTTTAATTGTATAGTCGATTTTGTTTCATTACAACCGTACCCTATAAGAATGGCTTCAAAAGAGAGAACATGAAACATATTCGTTCCTACTGTGGGAGCTTTTTGGGATTTGAGAGAAATTTAAAACCACTAAAACAATATTAATTCAAGCTTATATTAAAGAAAATTAAACTGAACAGTAAAAAGAAAGGTACTAACTTTATTTTTAAAAAAAATTAAATGTTTTTAAAAATTTTGAGTTCTTATTATAAATTTAATGTTTTGTCAGTAATATTTTTTTGTATGCCATTGTTCATGTGACATCATTTCAGCTAAAGTAATAGTTATGATCCCCTTTGATTCCCTCTATGGGACTTATTTGATCAAATTGGTCAACCTTTTAAGATTCTAAATCGACAAAGTTTAGCTGCCGGAAAGTGTTTTCTTTCCCGGAGCCTAACGTGTGCTTGTCTTTCACTCAGTAGCCTAAGGTAGAGTGCATTAGTTTGTGTATACGTATGTAACAAGGGAGAAGGAATCGTTTCCGACCCTATAAAGTATATATATTCTTGATCAGCATCAACAGCCGATTCGATATAGCCATGTCCGTCTGTCTGTCTGTCCGTCTGTCCGTCCGTATGAACGAAGAGATCTCAGAGATGGTAAGAGATAGAGGTTTGACATGTATGGGGCATATATTTGTTATACTTGCAGGCAGATCAAGTTTATTTTCAATTTTTGCCACGCCCCCTCCCGTCCCCGCAATTTGGTCAAAACGTCATCTCCTACAGTTTTAAAGATAGATCGTTCGTACCTTCTAAAGATACCTTGTAAACAAAATTATTTATCGATTTGCTGAAGGAATGATAAAGATCGGATGAACCATACTCAAGTTTAGCAAAAAACGGCCAGTAAACACCCACCACCCCCCCACCCATCACCACAGCATTCTATTGAACGGCAATCTTAGTGAGAGAGAGAGAGAGAGAGTGAAACTTAGAGATGAGCGCGTATAACTCGTGAGCAAATGCGAGCTGCGACGTTAAGGGTACAGAGTATTTCATAGTCGGGCTTGACCGACTTTCTTTCTTGTTTTGCTATTTGTTTTGTGCGATGCAACTGATACATTCCTGATCTCTGTTGTTGTGGTGTTTGATTCTTTTTTGTGTGCTCCATCCAAACACAAGTCAATTCGAATAAAATCGGTGTTTTTGTTTTACTGAATTAACTTTAAATCTGAGATGGCAGCGATATATTGTATGTTTTTTTTTTTTGAGGTCTTAAAAATTAATTTTATTTTTTTATTTTTGCTTCTTTTTATGTGAAGTGGAGACTTTTAATACAAAAACTAACATAACAAAACAAAATAAAAAACAAAAATTTAAACACAAATAAAAAATTTTAATATAACTTTTTTCTTACAATTGGTAAAATTGCATGGTAGGGGTGGGAGTGTGAAGGTTTAGCCACGGCAATTTTATCAAATCTCATATCTAACGGTTTTATAAAGCCGTAAACAAAATTTCAAGTCGGTATATCTACTGAAAGTGTTTTTGGCCGAAGTCTCCATATAAGCTGGCCCACTGTGCGATGGTTCCTATGACAGCTATAAGATATACTATATTATACTATACTATTCCGCAATATTGGAATCCGCACACCTCATAGCTGTGTTGCATTCGAAAGACATTTCTAGGACATCGTTCTTTCTTATTTTAAGAATCTCCGCTTCAGTTCCAATATCGAAACTTGGACGGAAGCTACAATGGCTGTTTCAACGGATTTGTCCAAATTGAAAAAGTTTCTAAATCGGGTTTTAACCCCTTTCTTTAACTTTTTGGCCGCAAGTGAGCCTGCAGCGTAGCAAACTTGCATCCGGTGTTTTAAACTCTGATTCATTAGTCTATGTAGATATTGAATTAAGGTTATGAGACTATAAATGCTTAACCCTGCGTACACCACAGATTAATACCTTATTGCTTATTTTAAATTAGGTTTTAAACAGCTGATTTCTGGTTGGTATAGTGCAGAGATGCGCGCGTCGCGACGTTCCAATGCACACGAGGCAGCGTGTGCATAGCACCTCTGCCGCGGCCGACTGCACAAAATCACACGTACGCTATAAGCATTCAAAGCTATTAATAGAACACGAATGCGGCGCACGCAAATTGTGCTTGTATGCGTGTGAAAAGTGTGACGATATGTGTGCATGTCCATCTCTGGTATAGTGCCTTCATTTTCAACCGATTTAGCTATGCAGCTCTTAGAGGTGGATGGGCCATAATCATCATTGTTGTGTTCTGGCGAAGTATTCACCCTCTTTAGCTCCGACACTTTGCACCCTTTTATATTAAAATTATATTTTTCGCTTTGCTATTTAATTGTAATTCATTAACTGTTTCCAACAATAATATTTGTTATTTTAAACAGGCAAAAGTGGCAAAATGAATGATGTAGCAGAGTTAAGTCAATTCGGTTTTAAATCAAATGAATGAACATACAAATTTTCTAATTCTTTTGAATTTATATATTTATACAAAATCAATTCAATTCTTTTTGTGTAAACGAATTAAATCAAAATCAATTCAATTCTGATTTTGGTAAAATTGAATTATTTCAAAATTTGTCCATTCGATGCCTGAATGATTCTCAGGAATGATTCAAAATTGAATCATTCGTTTACAGCTCTGAGATATATTCATCCGACCTTTTTGCAGCGGCATATTAGCAGCGTGCAGTAGAAAGAAAACTCTGTGCAAACTTTCAGCTCGATAGCTTTAAAGCTGAGAGACTAGTTTGCGTAGAAACAGAAATACGGACAGCAGCCGGACAGACGGAAGGACAAAGCTCCATCGACTCAGCTCGTCGCCCTGATCAAGAATATATATAGTTTATGAGGTCGGAAATGAATATTTCAATGCGTTGCAAACTTCTGGGCAAAATTAAAATACCCTTTGCAAGGGTATAAATATTGGTATCAAAAAACTTCATGTTTGGTTTCTCAGTAAAGTTATTCAATGCAGCTAACATTGAAACAAATTTAGTTTGAAAAGGTTATCTAATATGGTCACAGCTCCTACAATTGTAAACAAACCTCTCTCAACACTTGCTTATTCAAATGTCTCTTAAATCAAACCATCTGGAAGGAAACGGACAATTGATTTAAGTTCAGTGTACAAAAGTTGGCGTTTATTTGTTATTCCAGGCATATGTTAACAGCAGGATCCGAAGAATTTTGAAATACACATTTGAAAATTTTTGTTGCCTCTATCCTTTGTACACATTTGTACCATTTCAAAAGGTCTTGCAGATTTCAGTTTTCAATACTAAAAGTATGTAAGTAAATCTATTTTCCACTCCAGACTCTCCACATATGCCCTATTTTACCCTAACCGATTAGAAAGTCACTTATTTTTAATCCAAAACCCAATCCCTTTTTCCCTGCCAAAGTCAGCCCGAAGGGGCGTAACTTCCCACGACAGCACCACACAACTCAGTTCTGTTTGGACGAGTGAGGAAATTAACGAATTTACGATGACATTTATGCGTCATTTTTGGTTAAAACTTAATTGCTCTACAGAAAGAGTTTCCCCCCGCCGAGAGAGTGTCAAATAAATTTTGATTGGAAAGCAGCCGAATTGATATGGAACAGTTAATTTTTGTCCTCATTAAAGGGCCACTCCCACTTTGGGAACCAGGTAGACGGTACCTAAGTATCTTTATCAATCTCTCGCATTCTCATCGTATGTAAGTATGCAACGTCATGACTTTCTTCCATGTCAACGCCCCTTAGGTGCGCACCCTTTAGGCATATTTGTAATCCTTTTCGAGCTGCTATCGCGTGCTATGTCCTGGCTTAATCTCTTAAGAAAGACTCGACGGGTTGCTGCTCATTCAGCTTGTGTCATAATTGCATCGCTTCCTTTAACGTGGAAGTGTGAAAATTATGGGGTTTCCTTCTTGCCTTTTACCCTTCCTTTGACTGGGCGCAGTGTTAATGATTATGTTTGTTTGCTTTATCTCTGGCTTAAGATCGACACGGGAGAATATAAGAAAAAAAATTGTTTGCTAACTTTGTTTCATATGCACGAGTTATGGCATTTAATTTTTGGGTTTCTAGGATGAGGGGTTGGTTTTCTTCATTGGGTTTGGGTTTTTTTTTGCGTGCTAAATTGCGTTTTACAGTTTTGAGTTCGAGATCTTCTTGAAGATTGTGCGTGAAGTTTTTTTTTTGCAAACATATATATTTTTTTTTTTGGTTATTATCGTTTTGAAGATCGTGAGAATTAATAGTTTTGAGAAGTTGGGCATCATCTAAGGAGAAAAGTAAAAAATTATTTTCATACCTTTAGAAAGCAAGTTCCAAATAGTTTTGATACACACCTAGCATACAACTTCCAAAGGTTTTTTCTGAAAAAGACGGAGAAAAACCGATCGTTTGGAGGCAAATTAAGTTTTTAAGAATGTACCTAAGCTTAGGCCAAGATTACGCCCATTGCGATACCATATAATTCCCTATTTAAGCCAGGGGGAGTTCCTCCCGACTAAGCCATTGTGAAAACGTAAAGAATTTCAGTAGAGAAGGAATATCTTTTTCGGACACTTCCGAGAGGTTGAGTAGAAAGGACTGACCAAGAGTTTTGAGTCTCCTTCTACTAAGAGCTGGGCAAGGAAGATGTAATAATATCTCCTCCTCTTCCTCACACTTGCAGCTTCTACAGAAGTTGTTCACAACGCCCAAGCGTGCTGCATGCCTGCCGATGAGGCAGTGACCCCAACCACAAGCAAGATGTTTTCTCTTCTTTGGCGTAAAAGTCTATTCGTTTCAGGTTAAACGAGGGCCACGTGATCCTAGCTACAGCGCAAACCGGAAGGTTATTCCATCGTTCCGTAGCTAGGTGCCAGGTTTCATTCCCCTTGTGACTAGCTTGTATAAGGCTAAAGACATCCCCATCAAGCTCTTCTCCGGGAGGAGCTGAATGGTAGTACCCTCTCTTGCCAGTTTGTCGGCTGACTAGTTACCCTCAATGTTGCGGTGTCCAGTTACCCAGATGAGGTGGATACGGAGATGCTGAGCGATCGCATTTAAGGATCTACAGCATTCCGTGAGCGTCTTGGCGTTATTGGTGTACGAGTCAAGATCCCTTAGGCCACACGCACACATGCAGCTGAAAGATGAACTGACGGCTGACCATGATATTTTAGTTTGTCAGCAAGCCGAAATAAACAAACATGCTTGATTGATTCCACAAAGCAGAGCTTACAACCGAATTCTGGAGATCAAACCAGCGCTTGTTGTCCACACTTACATGCACGGAGCGTGGTTATTTGTCAAGATTAACCTTAATTTCTGACGTCAGTTCATCTTTCAGTCACATGTGTGCGCGCGCCCTTAGAGCTGCTTGACTTTCTGAGTAAATGTATATGTTCCCTTCTTCTATCATGACTGTGCTAAGGTATTTGGTACACACTGTAATGATCAGGAAGCCGGAATGTGATTTACATATTAAGGTCTATGGAGAAAACTCCGCTTCCTACTTTGTCATCGAGCAGTGCAGAAATTTATGGCATTTTATCTACTGTGGGGCAAGTTATCCCAGCCGCTTCCACTAGGGATGTTGACGTCATAAAGTTTCTGGAATGACGTTGTGGGTATACAATAGTCTGTAATGGCGGGAACCGCGTTTTGACGAGTTGGTATAGTGTCCTGAGTTACCCGCGTTTCAGGCTACAGACTCTCTTAATCTCAAGGCTGTAATGCCCGCTAACTGTTTAGACATCAAGTCTAGAGGAAGAAGATGAAATAAGGCGTTAGGGTGGTTCGGTGGGCGCAACTCATACATATTTCAGCACTTCTCCATACCTTGTGTAAAGTGCTCAGTACTGACGGTTTCTCGAGTGATGGCTACCATATTATGTAGAACTCCATAGAGCAGTATGGGACGTACAATGGCTGTGTAAGGCCAGTGAACTATTGCTGGGGAAAATCCCCATTTACGGCTTATCGTCTGCTTACATGAGAAGAGGGCAATGGACGCCTTCTTTACTCGCTCAGAAATGTTGTCGTGCCAGAAGTTTTTTCTGTCCAGTTTGACGCCTAGGTACTTGGCAGTGATTTTGAATTCCAAACTTATATTGATCTGAAACTTTGTATCTCCGTGTGAAGAGAACTGGTTGCGTTTTGTTCGGATTTACACCCAGGCCGCGAGAAGACGCCCACTCACACATATGGTTTGTGGAAAACATCCGCATTTGAATATAGCAATGTCGTCTGCATAAGCCACCACCACATGTCCCTCCTCCTCAATGAGGCGCAGCAGTTGTTTGACTTCTTCAACCCAGAGAAGCGGGCAAAGAACACCCCCTTGCTGGGTGCCTCGGTGTACGAATCTAAGTTTTGATCCTGTTTTGTTCCAACCTTGTTGTTTCTTATGCTACTGCACTGAAATTTGTATTATTCTCGTATTTTTAGCTCCTAATACGACATACAAACTCGGGTTAGACATGGACCATCGATCATTCATATAGCTCCCATATGGCCGATCTGGCCGATTTGAACTAACTTTGTTGGTTTTAACGCTATTGAACTGAATTTTCGTTGGAACTTACTTATTAAGCTCCTTAAGCGACCTATTGAATCTTGATCAACTCGGCACACTATTTCATATAGCTGCCATATAACCAATCTCGCCGATTTAGCGACGTATCGAATATGGTTCGATTCAAATAGCAGTCATATTACTGATCTGTCCGATTGGCTCCAACTATGTTGTATTTTACTCTATTAAGCTGAAATTCGGTTCGTACACAGAAAAAAAAGATCACAATATTTAGTATCATATGGATATTTTGAGCACCGAAACGGCCTTCATCTGAAAAAAATAGCAAGATGGAAATAGTATCCCTTTGATATGAAAAATTGTTATTATTAGACATAGGGCTAATGACACTTGCTTACAAAATAATACACATTTTCCGATCCCGAACATTTGTTAGCAATTCCTTATGTGAATCCCTCCGTTGTGTCCGAAAATCCATTCTACAAATTTTTTAGTGGGGCCGTTTTCGAGAAATCTCGAAAAGGCTAGTTTTTTGATTGGGAAGAAAAGTAGCTTTAGAAAAAATGTGTATATCTTCTGTATCGGTTTATTCATAATGAAAAGGTAATGTTTTCTTGGATGGTAATTGAATGCCCCATCATTCATATATACAGCACTTCTTAATCTGGTGCATGACTTCGAATAAAATTGATCGCTTTTTTGAAAAAAGCTAAGTCTTAAGTGCGATTTTCAGCACGAAAAAAATTGTGTAAAATTTTTTTTATTGCTGGTCTTCAAAGACTTATCTATTAAAAAACAAGAAAGAAAGTCGGTCAAGCCCGACTATAAGATACTCTGTACCCTTACACTCGCATTTGCTCAGGAGTTAAACGGCCAGTTAACACCCCGCGCACAACGCGGTGCGCTCTCTAAGTTTCTCTCTCTCTCTCTTTCTCTCTCGCACTAAGATTGCCTGTGTTGAACGGGTTGGGTATGTTGCTGTGGTTATTGGTGGGGGGGTGGGTGGCGTTAAGTGGCCGTTTTTTGCCCATAACTTGAGTATCGTTCATCCGATCTTTATCATTCCTTCAGCAAATCGATAAATAATTTTGTTTACAAGGTATCTCTAGAAGAAACGAACGATCTATCTCCAAAACTGTAGGAGATATGACGTTTTTTCCAAACTGAGGGGGCGCGAGGGGGCGTGGCAAAAATTAAAAATAAACTTGATCTGCCTGCAAGTATAAGAAATATATGTCCCATACATGTCAAACCTCTATCTCTGACCATCTCTGAGATCTCTTCGATCATACGGTCGGACGGACAGACGGACATGGCTATATCGACTCGGCTGTTGATGCTGATCAAGAATATATATACTTTATAGGGTCGGAAACGATTCCTTCTCCCTGTTACATACTTTTGCACAAACTTAATATGCTCTATGTACCTTCGGTACAGAGTATAATATGCTATATATGCTATAATTTTTGCCACGCCCCCTCGCGCCCCCTCAGTTTGGAAAAAACGTCATATCTCCTACAGTTTTGATGATAGATGGTTCGTACTTTCTAGAGATATCTATTACTCAAAATTATTTATCGATTTGCTGAAGAAATAATAAAGATCGGATGAACGATACTCAAGTTATGAGCAAAAAACCGTCAGTTAACAGACCCCAGCAGAAGCAATCTTAGTGAGAGAGAGAGAGAGAGAGACTTAGAGAGCGCACTGCGTTGTGTGTTAACTGGCCGTTTGACTCGTGACCAAATGCGAGCTGCGACATTAAGAGCATGCAGAGTATGTTATAGTCGGGCTTGACCGACTTTCTTTCTTGTTTTACCTGGTTATGTTTTAGTAATTGACTAAGGTTGAAAAATGATTGCAAAACGTCTTGCAAAAATGCAAAAACTATCCAAACAAACTGAGTAACGAACATAGCGAACTTGTTAATCCAGATCATATTTGAGCGGTTGTCCCCGAGAAAAACTAAGTATGAGGAAGTGCTATACGCGACCTGCTCCACAGCGTACGCTATGTCATTACCCAGTTTATTTCGCACTGTAGTACGGTGTTATTAATAATTTCATAAAAAAAATATTTCTTTATCTGGGGTGACTCGAACTCGGGGCCCGATTTGCACGCTATCTCAACGTGCTCGCCTGCCGCGCGGGCAATTGGCAGCGCTTCTAAAATGTTACTTGTATTGAATCTGCCCATAAGTAAACACTCATAATTTCTTGAACGTCGCATAAATGTGATCACTTGTAGTTCTCAAGTTCGAATTCACTGATAAATAATATAAATACTTCGACTAAATTCAGCGCATCAAGAGAACTATTTACTGGTAGCTTTTACTGACGACCCTAGTAAACCAGAAAATAACAAAAAAATATATTAACTACTGTTACGTGCGAGGTACTATTTCAATGGTACAATGTTACGCAAGTCGCAGTTTCAAAAACAACAACAAATCAAAACACAGAAATTACGCTAGATTAACTATTTGTATGGGTAATTTATGCCGAAAATAAAGTTAACAATACAAGAACAAATTACATGTAACAATATTTCGCAGTATGTATTTTTAGAATGGGTAGATTTAACCAACGAAAATGTTTTCTGTGTAGCTAACATTTAAATCATTCTATTTAAGGGCTACTAGGACCTGCCAAATTTATTTTGTATCTGGTTTAATTTATTGTGATTGAATAGGGCTGAAAAATGAAATTAAAAATTTTTGGACTACATTTTTGGACTCAGCAAAAGAATTTACATATGAAATGACTGCCAAATGGGCGACATAGAAAATGCTGTAAGCTAGTGTAATTGAACTTTTTTTTCTGTGTACTTTTATTTATAGATCTAAATTCGACTTACAAAACTTTTTCCCACATCCTTGAAGGCAGTGGTGATGGCACCAGGTAAGACATTGTCCAGAAATACTGTCATAGAGTATTCCTAGTACTAGGGAGTGTAAGGCAATGTATAATCAACTTAAAAGGGCAAAAAAAATAAACTTTCAATTAAAATCATACAAAACTTCGACTACCAAACTGATAGCTTTTATATCCGCTCTTCTCCGTTTAAGTTTCGGGAAACACTGGAAAGCTGACATTACAAACATTAAGTAATATTCGGTTTGATAGAGTTGTGAGGTCTTGATTTGAGCCTTGGATCATGATGGGCACCCCTTTAATTGTGATCGTATTATGCTTCCACAATCCGGAGACTTATTTCAAGCTCTCATATGTCAGAGTGAGACAAACACAAACGAAATGTACAACCAATTTAATATTGTTTTATCTAAACCAAAATAGTTTCGCTTACTGAAGCCCAGGCCAAACGATTGTTCCTTTCAAAGTCATACGATGTGGTAACATTTAAAGGGTAGTTTTCCATTTATTATACTTCATTAGAGTTTATTTCAAAACAGAAAATGATTTTCCAACCATTACTCGCTGGTTTTGCTCTAAAGTGAAAATTTCATGCTTTCTTCCCTTCCTGTCAAGTAGCTTATCAACCCACACGGATCTTATACAGTCTAACAAACAATTCGCAGCTAATTAACAATTAAAACCGCATGTAGAAAATCATTCAGTTGGCAATTTCATAACGAGCTAAATCCACATTTTAGATCCTGATACACCGATAAGACCTATCAAACAACTTAAAACAACCCTCCCCAATCTCCAAATGATTTGAACCAAGTTTCATAATTTTCCATTGTTCATCCTTGTCGTGCATTTTCACCAAAAACAACTGATAAATGAAACTGAAAACACAACTAAGAGAAGGAGCGAGTGAGATAGGGAATGAGATCGAGTCAAACTGATAATACTTGTACGAGTCCCTTTCACACTCCGCATGGGTTCCGCAGCGAGTGTCCTGCTGTGGTCGAGCAAGATCTTCACTAAACGATAGCCGGGAAATTGAAATGTAAAGGCAAATGAAAATGAAAACACAAAATATTTCCAATGGGACAAGTGATCCCTGTGCTAAGTAGCTTGGCTCACTAATCTGTCCAAACAAACGGACTGGACGATGGATCAGGTGTGGGTTCTGTTAATGGCATTTTCATTTTCACACTATTTCCTTTGTCTGTAGTTTTGAAGAACAATTAAATATGACAAGGATTACAAGCCGCAAATATTTTCATATTTTCCCACGCAAAAATCTTGTTCTCGTGCATATTATTTGCATTTGGAGAAATTGTGGCATTAAATTACATTATATATAGAAAAACAGATTCTCCCACAGCGCTCGGTACCCGCATTCTTTAATTATTGCATGTCTATGGAATACTCTAGATGAATTGGGCAAGCGCGTGGCATTTGATAGGTGAATAGGGAGGTTTTTTGTATTTTAAGTGATTTTTTTGTTGTTTTTTTTTTTTAATTTAGTTAAAATGGTTTTTTTTGGTATGCAGAATGAACGAAGTTCCTTTAAAAATATGACGAAAACTCTTTACAGGAATTTGGAATCAAGTACAATCAAGTACACAATCGTGTGTAATTTGAATTTAATGCATAAGTTGCTGCAGGTCTTAGCATATTGTGAAGGTAAGATGGTCCTTTGCTTATAAAGATCTTATGAATGAAAGTAAGAGTTCTGAGATTAATCCACGATTTTAGGCCAAGGTCAAAAATCTTCCGAGCTAGGTGTGATATGTGGTCGTATCGTCTACTATTAAATACATATCTAGCTATTGAGTGAGCTGCTGAAAGTCTCTAAAATTGCAGTGGCAAAAAACTTCTACTCCATAAAAAAGTGTAGGTACGAGAATTTGTTTTGCTATAGTCACTTTAAAGATGAACGGGTAATACCGACTTTGTAATTGCGAGCTGCCGCAGCATTCCGTATGTTTTACCTGTTGCTTTTGTTATGTGATTAGTCCATGTTAGGTAGTTGCTAAATGTTATGCCGAGATTGGCTGCATGTTCTACATAGTTAATTGAAGTGCCATTAATGACAACTTTTGGCAACTGGCTTGTGTCGAGGGACTTCTTATATATAACTATGCACTTGGTTTTAGCCGGGTTAAGCCCTAATCCGTCCTCTTTAGCCCAAGTACACATACATACACATTCATTAATATTTATAAGGGGCATACTAACATAGATTTGGACATGTGGACATCACAATCAAAAGACAGAAGAGGACATTAGGAAGATCATTCACGTTTACAGAAAACAATAATGGTCCCAAACCCGACCCCTGAGGGACACCACGATGGACTGATCAAAAATTATAAATGCAGGAGCCTGATGCCACGGCCTGCATTCTGTTATTCAGATATGACTTAAGCAGAGAAACTGCAGTTCTTCAAAAGTTGTATAAGTTCATCAGTTTCGTGCAGGGAATTTCGAGATTGACGGCATCAAATGCTTTACTGTGGTCAAGTAGCGTCAGAAAAGTTATACAGCTATCGTCCAGCTGTTTCCGAATATCCTCGACTATACTAGATATTGCTGTGATGCACCGCCGATTCTTTCTAAAACGCGACTGTTTTTGACTCAATAGCTTATGATTATTGAGGAAGCACTGTATTTGTCTAGCCATTAGATTCTCAAAAATTTTAGACGTAAATGGAAAAAATGGACACCGGCCTAAAATCCTTATTGGTTTTCGGAATAGGGATAATTTTTGCGTTTTTCCATGCATGTGGAAACGTGGACGTGGTAAAAGCCGTATTAATGATATGAGTAATATGGTTTAGTATCACAGGCACTAACATTATCAAAGCCTTCTGCATTTGACTTCACTTTATAAATACTTTCAATAACATCACACGGACTGACACAAGCAAAACTAAAACTATTATCACAGAGCGGTTAAACATTTATATAATTATTGCACGTAGCATCAGGTACATCTATCTGCGCAAACTTCTCATTCAACTCATTGACATTATTAAACTCCGTTGGGTGTGCTTTGATTTTTTCGATTCCTAGACTATGAACTTCTCTCCAGGATTCTCTGGTCATAGCAACATGGCTTAATTTGGAGTTATAATGATTTCGCTTTGCTACACTAATCATTTTAGTTACAGTGACCCTTTTATTTCTGTATTCAGCTTGTAAACTACTGGTTTTATACCGTTTCCACCTAAGGTATGCAACATCACGCAATTTGATGTGGCGCTGTATGTTGTTGTTGAACCAAGGCTGCTGTTTTGGTGTAATAACTTTTGTCTTAAGCTGCACGCACGTCATTGTAACTAACTACTATATCATATGAAAGAAAAATTAAATCATGTCTTGAGAATAAAGGTACTGCGACTTGGTCATATATTCTAATCTTACTGAAGTCATGAACATAGAATGCATCAAGAATGATGTTACAGCTAGTAGAAAAGTGCGTTGGTATTGTTTGGTTTCTTGGGTAATGTTAAAATTTTCATATAAAATTGGAAACAGGTTAAGCGCCACATCTTAAGCAGTGGATGCAGTGGAAAGTGAATACAATTTAATTCTTCCTGTGTGTCGGAGTCTTTGCTAGGCTTTCTTAGGTCAAAAGCCTTTTTATAGCGTGTTCAAGTCGCATTTTTTTAAATTAATGAATAGAAACAAAAATTATTTCCAAAACAAGACAAATACAAGTATTTCATGTTCATAATAGTTCTCCAAATTGATTTCAATGCTTTTTTTTATTTTCGATCATTTATCATCATCATGTCCTTCACCCCATGCACAAAAAGTGTTTCTCTTTTTTTTTTCTAAAATTCGCGGCCATCATTTATAAATTGCCTTATCACATAAACCAAAATCGCTTGAGTAAATCCATTTAATTGCCCTGTGACGGGGCTATCAAAATCCTTTCTGCTTTAAATTGAAGCCCGTGTAATATCCTGGCTCAACCTCCGCAATCAGCCTCCGTTGGCCCCTTCCGGATATGTTCGCACTCGTGTAAACATGCGTTTGTCATTAGACACACCGGAAATATTGACAGCATTCGACACGCGGCGCACGACCATTTGATTTTTCAAAAATTGCAAAATCCACAATTTACAATTTCAGTTTCAACTGTTTCATTTTGTGTTTTATTATTTTAGAAAGTGGCAACGTTTTTTTGCTTTTGCGCTTGAGTGAACGGATGGGTACTTCTCTCGGGTAGTTGCGATCATTTGGGTGGTTGTTTGGCAGCTTGCTGGTTGTCGAGGGGCGCGCGCGTGTGTCTATTGTCTGGAGGCATCTTTGTTGTTGTTGAAGTGTCGTCACCATGCCGAATTCTCAATTTTTGGTTTTTAGACTGAAGTACCTGAATTTTACAGTTCTTGGTTTTTTATGGTTTTTTGTTTTGTTCCTAGCGAGTTTACTAATTAGATTTTATTGCGTAAAGCGAATCGGTTTGTCTTCAAGTGGCAAGTGTGCCAAATTTACTTTTTTATGGTGTGAATTGTTTTAGGGTATCCTTTCTAGGAAAAAAAACGAACAATGAAATCTTTGACATAAATGCGGTTCTAGGTTCAATACTTCGACTTTACCTTTATACGTTTTGTAACTTCAAATTAAATTTTGAAATGCCTTACACTGGCGAGTTTTCCGTGTTGAAATATTTGTCTCATTGCTCAGCTAGGACGGGATTGAATTTAAAAATTTTGGCTGTTAGCGAAAAGAAACAGGTAAGAATTTAGTTCTCAGAAATTCATGATCTCGAGATCTTTAAACCGCGCACATCTCTAGATTGCACCACTGCACAGTGGACGAAATGGCCGATCTAGCGGCGTTTAATTCAAATTTGGAAATGTGAAATCCTGCTAAATTTATCCATTATATTGGTTTTCTTTTAAGTAACATTTTGGATCAGTTGTGAGTTGCTAAACTTAACATATGTTTTCATAGCTTCTTATCGATCGCAACAAGTTTCGTAAACTTAATATAAGTGCCATTTTTTGCAAGAAAGTAAATTTGTTCTATGTTTAATATGTTATTTTTGTAATGAGCAGTTCAAATACCCTTTTTTACTGTCCCTGATAAAATGTCAAATAGTGAACTTTCGTGGAGCAGATGTTGTGTTGTCTAAAAGTGTCGAAACTAATTGTTCGTTTTGTAAAAAGTTTCGTCAGTCGTGAATTTAAAATTGATTATTTTCAGTTGCAATGTAGGTTTCAAAAAGGTACCGTTTTTTCATTTGGTGTAACGACGCAGTGCCTTGAAAATAATTTTCGTAATGGAAGCCAATATAATGGGAAAATATAAATGTCATGACAGCCAATTGCTTAAAATTCGTAAAAAACTCAGAATGTTCCATTTCCTGTTAGTGGAAAGGTGGTAAAAATCCTGAATTTGCCCTGAAAAGATCAGTCGACAGAGCTTAGTTGGTGAAGCGAAAATGTTTTTGAATGAATATTCATGGTTTTCCATACCGAGTTTAGTTTACAAAATTTGAAGATAAAGTATAATGGAGCTGATATAATATGCAATGTTGGAATACCAATAAACATGATTTCGGAGGAAGCCCTGGAGGCTAGGAATTAGGACCTCCAAAAATTTCGAAATTTCACTTTAATGTCTTCACTGTCTGAAGCTCCATTCAGGTCTTCGAGAAATAATTAAATTGATGCTGAAGTGAAAAATCTTCTTAAAATAAATAATTTTCAGTCAGCAGTTTTATTTAATGGTTGTTCAGACTCAGAATCACATTGTTTGTTAATTTATAGTTTTAATTAAAGCAAGAAGAAAACTACTGAACCGATCTGAAAATTCAATTACTTTTCGATTATTATCTTGCTTGTTTTCATCTTGTAAAAAAACGTTACCATACTAAAATGTTCCAAATCGATTTTCGAGATCAGCATTCCAAATTACACTTAACGAGAAGGCAAAGCTTACTTCGTCTGTGCCGAAGTTTTTATAGCCTCGTAAATGCTGTTTTTGAAATGTCACAGTTTAAGAACGCTTACATAAAAATCAAAAATTTTTCTAACTAAACCCATTTTTCGACAGACAAACATCTGATTTCGACCAAATTTCGCGAATCTGCTTGAAAACATATCTATTAAACAAACGCCAAGTTTAAGAACGATAATTGAGAACAAAAAAGTTTTTCTCACTAAGACTCAATTTCCGACCCAGCTGCCATAGGGCCGGCTGTATGAAATAGTCATCCGATTTTGACCAAACATTGCAAATCTGTTTGAAAGCATATAATATTAATAAAGGCTGTGCTTGAAGACGCTAACAGTGAAAACAAAAAAGTTTCTTTCACTAAGATCCATTTTCCGACCGATAGTTTCTATGACAGCTATAAGATATAGTCATCCGATCTTGACCAAACTTTGCAAATCTGTTTAAAAGCATATAATATCAATAATGGCCGAATTTAAGGACACTAAAATTGAAAACAAAAAAGTTTTTCTCACTAAGACTCATTTTTTAACCGATGGTTCCTATGGCAGCTATAAAATATAGTCATCCGATCCGGTCGGTTCCGAAATATTAGCAGCGTGGAGAAAAAGAAGACTCTGTGCAAAATATCAGCTCGATAGCTTTAAAACTGAGAGACTAGTTTGCGTAGAAACAGAAATAGACAGACGGACAGACGGACAAAGCTCAGTCGACTAAGCTCGTCGCCCTGATCAAGAATATATATAGTTTATGGGGTCGGAAATGAATATTTATATGCGTTGCAAACTTCTGGGCAAAATTATAATACCCTTTGCAAGGGTATAAAAATAGGTCAAGTAGAAATGGTTCTTTTTGGTTTTTTGGAAAAGTACTAAAGCTGCCTTTGCACTTGTCAGATATCTCTAAATAGCTAACCAGTCAAAAATCTCTAAAGACAAACTCTTATCACATGAAATCAGTCCTATTTTATCGTAGAATGCACCATTTTTTAGAAGTTTAGAGAAATTTGCCTTGTTACTTAAAAATAAAAAATCGACTACAAACAGTGTCAATGTACGGAAAGTACGAAAATACTAGATCTACAAAATTATTATTTAAAGTACCATCTTTTGAATCTCGATATACTTGAGCTACGATAGTTTCGAGATATGTTAGGTGCATTTCGAACTATGTTTAAATCTTTTTTATCATACTTTTAGGTTGTAATGGTCTTAAGAACAAACCGATTTGAACCGACTTTTAAAAGAAGTGCAAAATGTTCTTTACTGCTACTTTAATAAATAATAAAATCAACCCCGATATATTCTTGAAACAAAACAACCGTTCATAAAATAAGTACAAAATGTTCTTGGCTTAAGCCCATAAAACTCTTAAGCTATTTCAAAGTTTTTCTTGAAAATGTTCCGCTGTATTAAGTCAACAAGGGCTGGAAATATCCAAACAGAAATTAATTGACGAAAGACCAAGATGGTAATCTACCCTCACTTCATAACCAAAGTGTTAGAACCAGTAGTAAATTTTAAGATCAGATTCGATTTTAAATAATTTTCATTTTTTGGAACTCGCATTGTTAGTTGTATCCTCAATCCAAGACATTTTGTACTAAGAACTAAGAAGCTGCATTATCTTAAATTTGTCGGCCTACTGTAAGTACGAAAAGTTCTCGATTCAAGAACGCTTGTTCTCAATTTAATAACACTAACAGTGGTTTTTCGATTCTAGAATATTAATTAAGATACATCCAAGAACTAAACATACATGAAGTTTTAAGTACAACACGGTATCTAATTTTATCCCGATCGTCCTAAAACTCTAGCATCAGAATATAGAAGTCGTTCCTTTTAAAAGTGTGCGTATGTCGACAAATAAAAGCTCGCTTTCGACAGACCAAACATACCAAAACGAACAGCAAAATAAGCAAATAGCTTTTCATACATGTGGCTTCTGCCGGTGTCGCAGTTATCGCTTTTTGGTTCCAGACGGGAGAGGATATTGCTAAATTTGAAGTGTTGAAAAACAAAAGATTTTGGCCGATACTTCTAACAATATCATTGCTCTATCTTATAGATACCTAGCAAAGTGAACTCCATCTATTCACTTTCCCTAAGCACCTGCCTTAGCAACTAAATGACATTCCCTTCAATTCTTCAAAAATCGAGAATTTGAAGATAATTTCATTAGTAATCCATGTCTTGTCTGGCGCCTATTTGACAGTTACATTTCCCCATCTCTTTTCGGTTAATTAAATATTTATACAAAATGTAAATTGCCTTGATTAATGATTTGTGCGCACTTGCAGCAGCTCCCAGGCTCATATCAAACAAATAACAAAGCATCAAAGGACATTCGACTCAAATCTCTCTTCCCCCCTCATGATTTGGGTGAAAGTGTTCACATCAAACGGCTGTAAAATTAATTGTTTTGCCTTTTTATTTCCACGTTGTAGTTTTCTGGCTCTGATAAATAATTTGATTATTCGATAAACACACATATGATGATGCCTGCCGCGTCTCCCCAAATAAACCCAAACAAAAAACAAAATAAAAAACAACTCACTCCCTTCGTTGTCTCCATTGTCTTGGCTGTCTATCACAGGCTACTCTCCATAAGGAGGTTTGTGTGTGTGGTCGCCGTTGGAGTGTCTTTTGTTGTTCACTCGCTCGCTCTGGTTGATATAGTTGTCGCTTTTGTTTGAAGCCTCGGCGACAACAACATTGAGTGGGGGGAAACCTGGGACCCAATCATAATTATGTATGTAGGATTGTTGTTGTTGTTGTTGCTGCTGCTTGTTTTGGCCAGACTCTGGTTAATAATGGCGTTAATGTTTATGATGATGAGGATAAGTATGGGTGTGCGTGTGTGCATGTAGGAGACCACCCTTGCTTTGTTATGTGAAATCGGTAGAAGATTTATGATAAGATAGGTTTTGAACTGAGGCTATCTTGAAATTGTAAGCATCAGTTTTATAGACAGTATTTTTCTATTTTATAAAAGACAAATGTTAGGTAAATGAATACAAATTTTGAAGAAATAATGAGAATGTTTTAAGCCAACTGCAGAACAGAACATATTTTTAAAACCAGATTCTGTTACAAAATGATCTCAAGAATTTCTGCGTGAAAATAGTTTCAAATTAAACAAACCTTTCTAAAAACTTTAGGGACTCCAAATCATATGTTTAGCATACAAATATTTATGTCCCAACGAATTAAGTGTTAATTACATATAATAATCGCTATAAAAAATGAATGTGTTCTTCAATAAATCATCATGCTGGTTCAGATTTCTTTTTAAGCAGTGAACACTCGACTAGTTTTCAGCCTTGCATCCGAGTGTTTGAAATTAATAACACCAGGCAACAAGGTTCAGTATATTGAAGCGTTGTTGGTGATTCTAGATGATTTGCATGTGCAAAACGCGAATCTGTTTTCAGAAATGGTCCATCACGTCAAGATTTTTAGATTTTGAGTATTGTCGGCTCTAGGTCAAATAAAAACACACAAATATGCATGATGTTTTCACAATAAATTTTAGTAATTTTAGCTTAAAAATGCAAAAGATGTCTATGTTTACTCTTTTTAGACACCTTTTGTGGGGAACCTATTCTTTTGTTTTGAATCTCTTTGATATTATCGGAAGGTACTAATCCTTAACTTTGAAGTAAACTATCCAAAACAATTCTACGAATTTTGAAGCGAAGATATACCATTTTGAATACTTGTGCTGGAAGTAACCGAAATGTCTACTGCCCAAATGTATGCCTTACAAAAACAGTACAACAGGCAAGTAACTTGTTAAGAATATAAATTTTCAACAGTTTATCAAAGAGAGTCAAAACAATAGTACATGTCCTTCACAAATCGCTACTAAAAACGGTAAAAATAGACATTTTTTGCAACTTTATGCTCAATTTACTAATAATCATATAGAATCACCACCAACCCTGCAAGATACTGGAAAAAGTTTAGTTTTGTTGCCTTGTGTAATAGTTGATCAGTGCGTTTTTGATTAGTTTCTTTTGTCTTTGTTCCTCAATCTATAATCAATCACGCTTGAGATCTATATGGCGCATTAGCTCTAGCAGCAAAGGTCAGAGTTAAGTATTTTAACTTGAACTTTTTCAACGTTTTTCTCGTTCCTGCAAGCCGGTTTAGTACAAGCTTGTCGAAAACTTCCAAGTGGGTAAATTACCTACCCAGAAATAAAAAGTCACTGTTGAGTCGCTAACTCTTATAGTAGCCCCGCGCCTAAATGTTAAATCCCTTGACTCGTGTTACTACGCCCCATACTATTTCGATGATTAACCGTTATGCATGCTTAGTAGTTTTGTAGTCTCGCTTGCATACATACGTAACGGCTAGCTTCTAAACCAAGGGTGCCCAGAATGAGCTTACGGCTGAGTGAAAACAATTACAAATGCACAATATGTATCTCAAGCAATAACAACAACATGAAATATAAAGAGAGAGAAGAGATTCACATATGATGTTGTTGTTGTAGGTCTGCACGCGTCAACAACAAAACCTTAGCTCGGAAAGACAGATGAGAGAGCACGCATAAGAATTTGTAGTTGCTTTATGTGGGCTTATGGCGCGCATGGACCATATACGCGCGAACTATTCCTTTACGCAAAACAACGAGTGCGTAGCTTGCGGAAGAGGCTTGGGCACCCCTGTCCTAAACCGTTGCTTTGCCTGGCTTTAATAAAGAATTTTCTGGCAGCGCACAGTGGGAGATTTGGTACATTTAGGTGAAATTAATTCAAATTACAAACTTGAAATGGCGCCATTTTTTTTTTGTTTAAACTAATAGTCAATAAATCCGTGAGACTTACGGTACTGAAAGCTCTTATGTGCTATCGATATCTGGTCAGCTATGAGCTTCCAAACATGCCGTATGAGAAAGCTCGCGTGCTAAAATATTTTGGAGCCTATTTGGAAGCAGCAGAGAAGCCATTAAAAAACGAGAGCGTAAGTTAAAGTCGGCTCTAACCGACTTCGATATACCCGTTACTCATGGAAACAAATGTTTATTAGCCTTCCTGTATGCCTGAGGTGGGTCAGCCGAAAAGTATGCAACATTTTTTAACTCGGCTATTTATTATCCGCCAGATATTAATAGACATTTGTCAATTACTAAATCCAACATAAATGACCCCAAATTCATCACGATAAACAGATCAGACAACAAAACTTTTGAAAACGTCGGTCAAGCCCGACTATTACATACTCTGCACCCTTAATGTCGCAGCTCGAATTTGGTCACGAGTCAAACGGCCAGTTAACACACAACGCACAACGCAGTGCGCTCTCTAAGTCTCTCTCTCTCTCTCTCTCTCTCTCACTAAGATTGCTGCTGAACGCAATGCTTAGGTTATGGGTGGGGTGGGTGGTGGGCGTTAACTGACCGTTTTTTGCTCATAACTTGAGTATCGTTCATCCGATCTTTATCATTCCTTCTGCAAATCGATAAATAATTTTGAGTACTAGATATCTCTAGAAAGTACGAACCATCTATCATCAAAACTGTAGGAGATATGACGTTGTTTCCAAATTGCGGGGGCGTGAGAGGGCGTGGCAAAAATTGAAAATAAAGTTGATCTGCGTGCAGACAATAGGAGTCTACATTTCAAATTTGGTTGCTCTAGCTCTTCTAGTCTCTGAGATCTAGGTGTTCATACAGACAGACGGACGGACGGACGGACGGACAGACGGACAGACGGACAGACGGACAGACGGACAGACGGACATGGCTATATCGAATCGGCTGTTGATGCTGATCAAGAATATATATACTTTATATGGTCGGAAATGATTCCTTCTGGCTGTTACATACATTTGCACGACTTTAGTATACCCTTTTACTCTACGAGTAACGGGTATAAACATTAAAGCTGATATAATTTTTGTTTTTAAATAAAGTTAAAAGGTATGTATGCGTTTAAAAAGTATTTGTGAGTTCGTTGAGTATGTGTTTCAGTTGAATAAAGTGATGTATTTGCGAGTGCATCGATTTATGAAAAATATTTCACTTTTTAATGTTTCGTGGCTTAGAACTTGTGAGTGCAGCCATCTGCAGCTGTGATTTTTATACCCGTTACTCGTAGAGTAAAAGGGTATACTAAAGTCGTGCAAATGTATGTAACAGGCAGAAGGAATCATTTCCGACCATATAAAGTATATATATTCTTGATCAGCATCATAAAAAATGTTGAATATCTCCCACAATTTTTGAGATATCGATCTCAAATTTGAGTCTTAGATTTATATTCGCAACATCTATAAGCCCTGAAATTTTCATCAAGATCGGATGATAAATAGCCGAGTTAAAAAATGTTGCATACTTTTCGGCTGACCCACCTCAGGCACACCGGAAGGCTATTAAACATTTGTTTTCATGAGTAACGGGTATATCGAAGTCGGTTAGAGCCGACTTTAACTTACGCTCTCGTTGTTTTAATTTAAGTGTGCGTCAATATATTGTTTTATTATTAGTCGAAAATTTCATACCAGTGATTTCATTCTTTTAAATCTAAAATTTGAATTAATTCCACCTAAAAATACGAAGTCTCCCACTGTGTAGCGGTGTGAGCGGAGAGGAAAGCACTTTGGCATGCATCGCGAACCAACAGTTAATTTGCCATTTTTACATTTTCGGAAGGAAATTCTTTGGAATTGGTAGAAAATTTCTGCCGGAATTCACCACATCCGGGATTCACCACATCCGTACTGAAACATGAACTGAACAAAAAAATTTTTTGAAATAATTACACCATTTCACAAAATCAGACCTTTTTCTGCTCCCTGACAGAAAAAAAATTATGAAAAATGTATTTTAAGATATTTGAGCAATCCTGTCTTGAAGTCTCATTCCTTTCCTTCAGTTGTCCTTACCTATTCTCAGCAAAATCGGTAATGCGACCACGTTTGATCTCTTTATTTCAATGTTCTAAGGTTGTTATAGAAAAAGTTCAGGGTTTGAAAAAACTACCAGTTTTACATTTCATTTAAAAGTTATTATTGTGTATTTTACTATTTCTGTTATAGCGCTTTTAATTTTTTCGATAAATGCGTAGCACATGTGAAAGCAAATCCTGGTAAAAATGCTTGACAATGACTTAGTCTGAACTTACAACAAGTAACTGTAATATACTCTGTACCTGTAGCAGGAAATATATAAATATATCTTTACTTATAAATTTCAAGACTGATTGACTGACTGATTCATAATACAGGTTTACATATAAAGGCCAACTTTTGCACCAGAGAAGATATCAAACTTTTCATATGTATTTTTGGCCACTGAATTCAAATCAATTGTCCGTTTTCCTCCAGCTCGTCAGGCTTACGAGACCTGTGTTAACCTGCGTAAACCTGTGTTATCAACCCACAGCCAATATCGCTTATTCAGGAGAACTAAGAATTGGCATAGACTTTCGTTTAGTTATGCAGGCTCGCACTATGTAAGAAAATTGGAAAAATTTGACCGCGAAGTGGATGAAAATGCGAAAAAAAAAACAGTTTGTATGTGATAAACTCTCTATTTTCTCAGAACCTGTTGTCTATTGTCTCTATACATCAGGGGTGCCCAAGCCTATTCGGCAAGCCACGCATTTGTTTTTGCTTTGCGCAAAGGAATAGCCCGCGCGCATACGATATACGCAGCCCTAAGATTATAAAAAGCAAAAACAATTTCATATGCGTGCTCTCCTCTCTTTCTTTCCGAACGAAAGTTTTGTTGTGGGCGCGTGCAGACCTGCAACAACAACATCATATGTGACTCTCTTCTCTCTCTCCTGTCTCTGGCAAATTAAAAAGCAACAACAATGTTGCCTTTGCGTAGTCAGCGCTCGCACGCGTGTGCATACACAGCAATGACCACACACACACAAACAAAAATCGGTTTTCTCTTTCTATTTCTTGTGGCTGTTCTTGCTTGAGCTGTATTTTGTACATTTGTATTGGCTTCCACGCGCTCGTAAGCTCATTCTGGACTCCCCTGCCATACATAAATGAAACCAACAACAGTCGCAAAGGGATAACAGTTACGCTCTCAAATGTTCTTACCACATTTCTGCTCTCATGAACAAAATCCGCGCGAGTGCACTGCAACTAGCACCAACAACGACAACAACAACTACATACATATGTACATCTTTGTGGGTGGGTGTGTGCGAGTTCCGGGACACCTTCCATCGTTTGATTCAATCTAAGCCAAGACTTCGTTTTGATTCAGTGGAAGCCAAATTATTAGTTCGATTTTGCTTATGAGCAATGGGAATTTGTGAGAAGAAGAAAACTAACAAAGAGTAATACCACTAACAACAATATACACTCGCTGCTAAGCCCTCTCTATTTTCTCAGTAACTGTAACAATCGCAAAAGAATAACAGTTGCGCTCTGAATTCTTCTCACTTCTGCTCTCATACTTTTATGATCAACATGCGTGCTCTGCAAGTGTGGAGTGGGATGGTGTGACGGGGTAGAGGGGGGGAAAGGGGCGGTGAAGAAAACAATTATGGACAAGCAGTGCTGATGCTGGTGTGAAATGCACAATCCTCATGTATTTTCTAGAAATGGGCGCGGGATGGAAATATCGCTAGACCCGAATTCCACAGTGTAGTTGTGCAGGATAGGTCTATTTTGAGCAACCACTCGACAGGTAGGGATTAATACATATATAATACACAATTTTGTCAAATTTTGAACGCGGACGATGTCGCGGCGGGTTCAGTTGGTAATATATATATTAATCCAATCTCGCTAATTTATTTTGCCATATTCCTGAAGCTTAACATCAACTTTACTTCTTTTATGAAACTTTCCCAACTCATTAGCATCTCTCATTCTCATGTTAGCACAAAAGCCCGTGCAAAACCACACAAAGAGCACTCACCACAATGACTTTTCTGTGAAATTCTCGCATAAAGTTTAGCCAAAGAAAATATGGAGAATTAACTTGTTAACTTGACCCACACACACACTCACACACGCACACAAGTAAACATTATGCCAAATTCCCTTTTGGGACAAAAGGCCACAAAAAGGTGGGCAAAGTCAACTTGCCAACATGACATGACAGGAATAGAAAAGCAAGCAGAAATATTTACCAAAATTTTTAATTAAATTCAAATGTTCATGTAAAGTTGCAACCGTAACACTTTGAGGGAAATTCGAATCACCCATACAACAAAGGGGCAGCTGGAAAATGATGAAAATCGTATGGGAAAAGAGTTGAGTGAGTGGCTTTTGTGACTCAATTACAATAAGTCTATTAAACTTATGTCTGCGGCTTGTCTAGACGATCAGTCACCAGTTCTGGGTGCGTGGTGCGGGATCCGGGATCCAGGGTTGATCGCAGCGCGTGCCCCTTTTGACTTTGACTGGTTCTTTGTGTTGGCTTCTAACAAAACAGCAACGGGCTATGATCATGACGATGCTGCAGCGAAGGTGTTCCAGCTGCCGGTTTCTGTGCGGCGTCTCGATTTCACTTTCGTTACGCCTAAGCCACAGTATTTCGAAGGAAAACCAGACTCTGGTCCTGGTACCTTTTTTGCTCTTTTTTCTGACGCATCATTCTGTGGTTTTGATTACGTTTTTATTCGTGCACAAAAGGAGTAAACATTTTGAAGTAGCGCCGTTTGCAACGAAATGCTTGATGGGCTTGTCAGCAATTCAAATTGAAGAATGCCTCAGCCCCAGCCCTTCGCCCTTCGGTGAGTGTGTGTGTGTGTGTGTGTGTGTGTTTATGCGTTTTGTCAACATATCGAATTACGCCCCCCCTACTCTGGATCCTGGTGCCAGGGCCAAGTCCATAATCGCTAATGACAATACAAATTGAGAGTGCCGCAGTGCCGAGGAGAGCGAGAGCGAGGCGCAGTCCCAGCAGCAGCCGCTTTGTTTTGTGTATTTTCTGGGAAGGCTCAGACAGCCGGCGGCCAATGCGTGCTTAAATTTGTTAAACAATATACACATGTTTGGTATTTTAAGTGAATTTTGAACGCCATTCGGTTGGTTTCGTCATTTAGAGGGGGTTGTTGTTGTTTAGGCCATCGATTGATATTGGTGGAAAGAGGTTTTTGGGGATGGGGCGAATTGACAAAACTTGGCACATTCAGAAAGAGAGCTGCAATAAATGATTCGGATTGCTCAACAGATAACCTGCATACTTTTTAATTGTGGAAGGTATCATGAACCCAACCACTAAGAGAACCACCCCTTAAACAAAACCCCATCCCCACTCACCCACCCAGTCAAAAAAAAAAGACTAACGATAATCCTTTTGTATCCCAATCGCAATTGTTGGGATTTTCACGCAAGAATAAATCGCAAAATGTCAATAGCAGAATGAGCCAACCGAGGCCAACCTGACAATTACAAAAGGTCAGCACCGCCCCGAGACCCCCCACCACACTAAGCCAAAAGCCACGAACATTTGAAGACAAATTAATGTGTATTTAAGCTGCCGACCCAAAAACAAAAGCAAAAACAACCAAACTGGAAAAGAGACTAATTGCCCAAACTTAGAGAATCTCACGCCTTGGTTGATTAATTAATCAAAGTAAATAGTTGCAATGGTTCGACCAGCCAACGTCATTAGCGTAATCTAAACGGCCTATTGATAAGCTTTTTCCACACCTAATAGCTACATTAATTTCCACATCAGCCAGGAGACCACACCGGTGGCGCAGACGATGACGTTGAGCTGACTGGCAGCCAAGTGGGCTGGCCCACTGCCGCCTGTGGCAGGCGTGGGAAAGAGCTCGTCCCAGAGGGCATAGCGCGTCGCATAGGCTGGTAAATCCACTCGGGTCTCCACATCGTTGTAGAGCAGCATCACCTGGGTCGAATTGCACGGTGGCCAGTCTATGGTGCTGGGAAGAGGTGTGCTAAAATACTTTTTAATAAGTATTTAAATATCTCTTTCTCTCTCGTACAGCCTTACCCCGTCTTTGCGAAATGCGTAAACCATTCTGTCAAACGCTCCATCATGAACAGATCCGAACTGTTCTTTCGCATCTGAGTGCCATACCATAGACTGGGCATCAAATATTGCAAATCATCAGCATGTCCCACACCACTGAGTACATTTTCATCGTTAAGTGGGGCTGATAAGCTCCGCAGACCCACATAATCCATGCGAGAATAGTAAACATCCGTATAGTTTCGAGCCAATTGCACCAGACGATGGACACCATGCCCTATAATGCCATCCGAAAAGATTTGACCAAACTGCTCTATGTTATCATCATTGATTTCGGTAACATTCTGGCCCAAATAGAAGTACTTCAGTATTTGACTTCTGTTTGAGTTGCTGGAATCAGCATTGTAGAGGAATAACTCCGGGGCATATTCAAGGAAATTGACAAAGATATCGTGCAGCAGGTATTCATGGTCCAGATGAACTAAGGAATGACAAAAATGTTAGCAAGCATACAGATTAGAGATTAGTAAATACCAAACAAAATATAGCAACCGGTTCGTTTCGGTTCAAGCTTTTAACTAGAACGCACTCAGCAGTTTTGAAAAATTTAAAAAAAAGAAAGGAAGAATCTTGAAATTGAAAAAAAGTTAACAAAAAACTAATTTCACATGAGTAGAAACAATTGTGCTTTACTATGATTGCTGTTCGAAAGGTACTCAATTTATATGAAGTGTAGTAACTAGGGATTAATACCGAAACCGTAACCGTTGAACAAAATAAAGCATTTCAAAATACGGACTAAAACAGATACTGAAACTATTTATATGCATCATAATGAAAATAAATCGGTATTATGATTTTATGATTTTAGTCAGATGTTTGAAACGCAATAAAGCAAACATGTGACGCTCTTTAAACGATTCTAGATTTTCTTGCTTATTTTACTAAAATCCGTGAACTAGCTGGAGAACTCTGCTTTATAACTTTTTTTCTTGTACTGCGTTCGCTTAAAGTTTATACTCCACTCATACCGCAATATGGGTTAAAATTTCTTACATACAGAAACTTTTTCTAAATTTTAGGTCGATTTCAATTCTAAGACGATTTTCTTATATAGAAAAATGATTTTGCGAGTGTTTTATCTTATTTAATGAAATCATAAGTTATTACTAGACATCGGATTTTAATATGATAACATATTTTTAATGGGTGGTCTAGCAAAATTTCAGTTGCATACAAATATGTTTCATGAAAAGTAGATTATTTTAAATGCATATTTGACTTATTTACATATTTTCGATCTAAATACATAATTGAGCATATGTTAACATATTTCAATCTATTTCGAAACAATTTGGAATATATCATATGCTAAAACATATTTAGATAGTAAACATATGCTCCCAAGTAGGCGTGTGCACATCTAAATATGCCCTATGTTCAGGGTTGAAAACGAAAGTAACTAACACAGCAAGTACGGTAAATGCTTTGTAGCGTACCTACCGAAAGAAAAGAAGTTCCAAATTTTGTGTGTTCACCAAGCGGGCGAGCGGGTTTTCGGTTAGGAACGCTAAGTGTACAATAATTTTAGTTCCGAATCTTGAAGTATGTCTGTTACACTCTAAAAGGAATGATAGAGTTTAGAAAATGGAAAAGGGAGGACGAAAAATCAAAACCGTATTTCAAACCATTTTACCGTGATTGACGAAATGTGAAAAAACAATGAGGGTTAATAGCATCTTTGCATCTAACTTAAATCCCAATTACGTTGAAAGCGCACTGTTTAGCTAGGGGTCTTTCATAGTATTTAAATCAAAATTTACTTAAGAAACTGCTTTTAAATACCACATATAACTGCATAACTATGATTGTCAGCATACCGAACCGTGATAAAATAACGTGGATGAGCAATGGTAAAGAGAATGTTGTGTGGAATTTGTTCATGTTCAATTTGTTTGACGCGTGTTAAAATTGATTTGTGAAGAATAGACGTAGAACTAGAGCATACAGAATCTTTTAAGGACGGAGAAATAATTAAATTCCAAAAAAAGAATACCAAAACGGAACCAAATTAGTAAAGATGCAAAGATATCATATGATCCACTATTTTTGCTTGCAACTAACTGAAAAAAGCCTGCCAGTGCAATGTAAAATCGAAATTTCATAATATTTTTATGATAGGGTAAGTGAACTGAACACATTCACAAAATTCGGTACTGCCTTTTGCGGTCGGTACGAAACGACGCGTACCGTACGAGATAATGGAAGCACAGTACGATACAAATTATTCACCGTAATTGTGCTTTGACTAGTACGCTACGAATCATTTACAGTATTTGCCTGTTGTGTTTAGTACCGTCCTGTGTTTAGTATTTTTTGCGTTCTAATCTTAAGTACGAAATTTGGTGTGGCACTTTGAGACGAGCATATTTTGACAAAATACAACCAATATTTTTATTAGTCTAATGCCAAAATCAAGCATTTTTTAGACCAACTACAAAAAATAGTAGAACGTCCTATGTCTAGTTATTACATGAAGATTTAGATCAGGCATGCCCAAAAGCAGCATACGTGTCGTTTTGTATACCTCGCGCCTTGCATATATACGATCATTGATTTCCTATCTTCGGTGCAATTACAAAAACAAAATGTATCCAAAGAGCATACGGCTGGGCATCGCTGATTTAGATTGTCACGATGACGGGTAAATAGAAGGTTTATAGTGCGTACGGTCCAATTCATTTATAAGTTTAGATTGTTATAAAAACGGTTAACAAGACGGGAAAATAGATGGGAAAGTAGGATGTATAGATCAAATGGTCAAATAAATCGTGAAATTTGCCAAATTTTATTATGAGTTTAAATAATTCTGTAGATTTAATAGTTGACAATTGTCGAAGGGTGAAAAGGAGGTGTAGGCCAATTGGTACATAGAATCGCGAAATTTAAAAATGAGATTAGAGAGACGGGTAAGCAGAAGTTGTACATTGAACGGTCCAAAAAAATCTCATAAAGTGCAAAATTCATTTATGAATTTAGATTGTCGTAAAGACGGTTAAAAAGACGGGTTAATAGACGGGTAAATAGACGGGTAAATAGGATGTGTAGATCAAATGGTCCAAAAAATCGAGAAATTAATAAATTTTATAGTGAGTTTTGATTATTATGAAGGCGGGTAAATAGACGAATGGTAAAGATCGAAGGTTCTAAAAAACGGAGATAATTACTCAATTTCCGTATGAGTTATGCACACGGGTGAATAGATAGATGGTAAAAATCGTGAATTTTTAATTGAGTTTAGATTACACTAATCAACAAGGTCCAGTATATTGAAGGGTTGGTGGTAATTCTAGATGATTTTCGTATACTGAACACGAATCTATATTCAGTAATTGTCCATCACGTCGAGATTTTTAGTAATTTGAGCTTAAAGTTGCAAAAAGAGCCTGTTTTGACTCTTTTTAGACGCGCTTTGTGGGCAACCTATACTTTTGTTTTGACTTTATTTTATATTATCGTAAGTTACTATTTCTTAACTTTAAAATAAACTATTCCAAAGAAATGGACGATTACTTTTAGCGAAGGTATTCCATTTTAATTACATATAATAACATACCCAAATTACCTACAGCCGAAAACTATACCCTATTGCATACTTTGGGGCAGCAACAATATAATAGATTTTTTGTAAAAACGCATACAATTACTAAAAATGGTATATTTTCATTGAAAAAAATCTTGGAAATGTTTGGGATAGTTTATTTCAAAGTTAAGGAGTAGTTCTTTCGGATAATATCAAAGAAAGTCAAAACAGAAGTAAAGGTTGCCCACAAAAAGCGGCTGAAAAGAGTCAAAACTGGCTCTTTGAGGAACTTTAAGCACAAATCACTAAAAATCTCGACGTGATGGACCATTTCGGAAAACAGAACAACATACAAAAATCATCTAGAATCACCACCAACCCATCAATATACTGGAAAAAGTCGAAATTTGTTGCCTTGTGTTATCATGATGATTTTATAGATGGCGATTATAATGTAAGCTTCATTTCTTCGTTTTGTGTTTAAAATACTAACGGAAGCGTAGCAAGGCGAGCCGGGACAGCTAGTAAAATACATAAAAATCCAGGTACCGTATCAGAACCGAAAAAGATTAAAAACCGAAATAGAACCTTTAACCGAAACATTAATTTTGGGACGCACCGCAAACGGTAACGGAACCGAAATACGAAATATGTATGAACTGAGTACACAGCGGTAAAAAATAATGTTTTTTGTTCAAAATTATACAGACTGTCTGTATAATTTTAGAATATTTTTACAAGTTCTTTAGAAATGTTATTTTTCTAAAATTTAGAGGGAATCACCTTTCTGGGGCATGGTTTTTTTTAGTGAAGTATTCTGAACTTCACCCTCCGGAGGGTGAACATCTCCAATGAGGTGTCGGATAAGGTTCAGGTATCACTTATTTTTTACACATGGTCCAGGCTACGGTTTGCTGTATAAAAAGTCGCAATGCCGAGATTTAACTAGTTAAATTCCAAACCGGTTTGCTGCCTTGCTTTTGAATAAACTAGCAAATACATTTGCCATTCGTCGGCTTTCATTCTGTTCTAGGCCCTTACCATTTGGTGTATAGTCCAGTTCATTGCGTGTATAGCTCACCAATAGCGGCACTCGATTAAACTCTCCCTTTTCAATCAGTTCACTGGGATGTTTGGGCATGAAGTAATCATCAATCTCATAGTTCCATTTCATATTTACAAACTGATATGACTCCCAGGTGGCACATACCTCTATGATCCGCTGCCAGGTGACATTCCTTAGGCACTCCACCACATCAATGGGATCGTACATGGGACAGCCGACCTCGCGAGCCAACTTCCTTGTCCAAAATACATTATCAATGGCATAATGATTCGTAGCCGAGCCACTCATAAGAATCGCACGTTGAAAAAGACCCTGGGACAAGGGTGAGGCCAAGTGTAGACTTACTGCCATGGCCCCCGCACTCATGCCCCAAATGGTCACATTCTGGGCATCACCCCCAAAATGGGCAATATGCGTCTTCACCCACTCGAGGACCATCAGTTGATCTAGATAGCCGTAATTCCCCTTCGCGTAGTCAGTTTGAGTGCTCAGGAAACCCAGGGCTCCCAGGCGATAGTTGAAGGCCACTAGGACCACATCATGATCCATTAAATACTGAGGACCTGCCTCATAACGGCTGTGGCCACTGCCTAAAACATTGGCCCCTCCATGTATGTAGACAATCACCGGTAATTTCGCCTCCAAATTCCTAGTAAACACATTCAGTTTCAGGCAATCTTCGCTCATCAAGCAAAGAGATTCCAGTTTGAGGACAGACCAGGGAATCCGAGGTAGCCTTTAAGACGGTATCGCCCCAGCCTTCAGCCGCACGTGGAGGTGCAAATCTCAGCTTTCCCACTGGTGGTTGTGCATAGGGAATGCCGAGAAACGCATAAATGGTATTCCCCTCGAAGCTGTTCAATACAGATCCTTGGATGACACCCAGGCTGAGGCGTACCACAGGTTTTGTAACATCGGCTAAACTACAGGAACAAGTTGACAGCAATAGAAGTGGCAACAGGAGAAGGCCAGTCATTTCCCTCATTTGTCTGTGAATAAAACGAATTCGTTGTGAGAATTGTTACACGGCTTGCTTCGGTTTTTGCCAAATGAAGTTTCTGTTGTTTTTTTTTTGTGGTGCGCGCCCGCATGAAAGTCCAACCCGTAACTGGCTAATCTGCAAGTTTTCACACGCTTTTGAATCGCAAAAATATTCTTAGATAAGTCTATCAAAAGTGTCCGATTAGCCGATGCCCAGATAAGACCTTTTCGCTGGTGGTCAATATTGGTATCAACAGATTTGATTGAACGTCAGTTCAATTGAAACTTATTACTTCATTGAAATATTTATAGTACGCATACCCTGTCTTGTTTTGCACCACCCTATAACACTGATCGTGATCCCTAACACCCGCAGAATTTTTATTAGAATTTCAAGGTTTTTCTCAGGCTGAGATTTAAATTGATTTCCTTATTAAGGCACATCCCTCTTGTAATATTCAATTAAAAACGACGACCCACAACATAGCAGAGAGTTGACACCATCATTGAGTGTGTTACCATTGAGTGGTAATTACTTTAGGGTACGTGATTTCGTTTCCAGGCAAATGTGGAAATTATGGCGGCTTTGGCAAGCGATTGAAAGCTGACAATGACCTTTGTGTGAAATAAATTCAATTAATTGTAGATACTTTAATTGCTGACGGAAGAGCAGAAATTCAAATGAATTAAAGGAAAGAAAATGGCAGCATTTTGTTTATTGTATGCGAAATCTGTTGCTTACATATTAGATGGCAAATAGAATATAGGGATTGGTCTTCGAGCTCGACTTGAATTTATTTAAACTCTTTTTTATCATTTTTGATCTAGCTCCGGATATATGTATCCGCAGAGGCCATCTCACGCCAGCATTGCTATAACCGCTTGGGAATTCCAAAAGCAGGATTATAGCAAAACCCAACACCAACAGACCACTTGTGTATGTGTGTGCCCCATATCGGCCTAGAGGGGATATGGGACACACATACACAAATCGTCTGTAAACTTGGCGTTGTCTGTTGGTGTCTGGTTTTGTTATAAACCTGTGTTTGGAACCTCCAAGCGGTTATAGCAAAGCTGACATATGATAGCATCTGCTTAATTGCAGAAGACAGGCAAAGACTGCTGATGATTGAATCGGAAGCTTCATAAAACAGCCGTACAGTCAACCAGCCTCCTTTAAGTGAGTGTATATCATGTATTTCAAAAGTTATGAACAAACATAACTTATTGACCTGGAGCCTGCTAAAAGTTCTTTGATTCCTTGGACAAGTAAAACAAGAGTGCAGTAGTCGAGTTTGCTAGCCGGATCGGATCTTATCGTGTTCTTGAGAATTGATAGATATTGGGCGTAAGTTAAGTTAAGTCACTATCTGGTTATAGTATTCACCTAATCACATGCAAAATTGTGTTTCTCTATCTCTTATAGTCTCTGAGGTCAACGCATTCATACAAACAGACGGATATTGACGCGGATCATAAATACATTTGCTTTATAGGTTGGGAAATGATTCCTGCTCCCTTGTTACATCAATTTGCACAACTTCATGATCACTTTTTAACCATTTTTAATGGGTACAGGGTATAAAATATAAAAGAAAAGTTATTCGATAAATAGGATTAGTAAAGATAAGAACTTCTAATATGGTCCGAAACCAAATCGACTTGGAATTAATGGGTTTTTCGAACCGGACCATGAACGAATCTTTTTAAAAATTAACAGCAGAATCATAAGACAGGAGTCAATTAAAAATCATCTTCCAGTCTTTTTCTTTAGGGCTTGCGATGCTAATCTAAAAAACTGGTCCCGTACACTGTTGAGAGAAAATAACTGGCATAGAAGTAGACGCAGAGTAGGACTGACGGACATGGTTAAATCTGCTCAGCTAGTCAACCTCATCTTTAAAAAAAATGTATTTTATAAAATTTACAATCTGCGCATCTGGACCATGGCCCTTTTACAGTTCCCTGTGTCTTGTGCATTGGCTACGCAGCTGCGATGCATACAAAACTGTTCGCATTGTTGTTGTAGCTTTCTTATATTTCATCTTTCTGTTTCACTTTGACATATGCGAGCTTGAATAAATGAAGTCGTGCTAGTGGTGCTACGTTTCTCATTTGGAGCTTTACGTATACTGTTAACAAAGTACCCATCACTTTTCTAGTAGTAGTGTGCTTCTTTATTTAAATTCATAAAGCAGATAACACATTGATGATAGCTTAGATAGCTTAGATTTTAAATTCATATCTAAACAAGAAGTTTTTTCGTATATAAAATACCAAGATAAATAAATCGATATGGTAAGAAACCGTCAGTCGATCACTGCCTTCCAAATTCTTCGCTATTCAGTCTAATACACCTGGCTTCCCGGGTCTTCCCCAGATGGTAGATCGTTCAACTGCATGGCGAGAGATTCGGTTGGCCGTGTTACTCTGTTTTAAAAGTACCCTTCCCCTGAAAGTACCACAGGCTTTTGGAAGGAGACGTATGAATGATACCATATCGATTATCTCGTACTTTGAATGGAAGTGCAATGCACACCCCAAATTAAGCCGAATTGTAGATATTTTTCGAAAATAGAAGTAACAATGATGCAATGATCTAAGATGACATGAACCAACGAACCACTATTAGTTAAGGAACCTGTTCTCGATTTCGAATTGAAACGTTTTCCATCAAGAAAATCGAATGGATTTAAATGGAAATTTCAAGTTAAAAGCCGAATAGCTCATTCGGGTTTGAAGAGCAGGACCATTGAACGATTCGGTTTTCGCATGATTTGACGGAAATCGAAAATGAAACAACGCCTGTTATAGTCTATTTCCACCAAAGAAATTATACTTAATTTCTTGAAATGACAAGAAATGAAGAAAATAATAGCAATTCTTCCATACAATTCTCCACTTCATTTTGCCTTTACGCATTTCTTAAAAATTATGACATTCGCCCCGAAAGAAATTGGAATTTTGTTGATTTAATAAAGTACTCGTGAATCTCAGGCAACCAAAAGTGTCATCAGTGATGACTCATCACCAATAATTATCTGTTGATTTGAATTTTAAAAGTAGTTTGAACAAAATAAGCTGTGTATTTAGCTTTCTGCTGATAATTCAGGGCAATGACAATGCGGTCGGCCCCGAGGAGTTGCTTTGCTGACGGTAATGTTCTTTTTTTTTGCTAAATATTCTAAATGACCACATGAGTTTGAAAGTGGAGCCTGTTATACAAACCAAACCATTTAGCGGTTTTTGTCAACGTAGTATTGTGAATGTAAAACTAGTCGGTCAAGCATCTGAATGCAGCGCTGCTGCTGCGCTACGGCAGCGAAGATTCTTTTGGTCATAAATTTATTCCTTCGGCAAATAGATAAATAATCTTGATTACTAATTATCTCTGGAAGGTACGAACCACCCATGTATAAAACTGTGGGAGATATGCCGTTTTTTCAGAATATTAAGTTTGTGCAAAAGTATTTAACAGAGAGAAGGAATATTTTCCAACCATAAAAAGTATATATATTCTTGATCAGCATAAACAGGCGAGTCGATATAGCCATGTCCGTCTGTCCGTCTGAGATAGAGGTTTGACATGTATGGCACAAACACTTCATATATATGTATATGCAAGCAGATCAAGTTTATTTTCAATTTTTGTCGCGCCCCCTCACGCCCTCGCAGTTTGGAAAATACGTCATATCTTCAATAGTTCTGAAGATAGATGCTTTGTACCTTCTACGCATATTTAGTAGTCAGTACGCTTTAAAGAACCAAAGGAATTGTGAAAATCGGATGAACGATAGTCGAGCTATAAGGAAAACAAACAACTATGATGGGTAGCACCGGCCGCAACATCGCTGGGCAGCACTTCACACACTTTATGACTTCTTTGCCACATTGTAGTAGTAGAGTAGGGTATCAATATCGATAATATCAAAAATTAAAACTTTCAATATCGTTATTTGAAATATCGAGCCCAAAAACATCGATATACGACTTATCGTTATTTTCTAAAGCTTAAAAAACCTGAAAAGTTATTAAGGAACGTCTTCACTATAAGACAGCTAATGACCATCTCTAGTGGCCGCAATATATGAGCTTTCCAATAGGATAACTTTAAGCTTTAAATGATTTGGTTTTCTGAAATTAGATTGTACATGTGTATTTTCGAAGTACATTAGTGGGGAAGTTTTTTTCTTTATATGTTGATGTGTTGTTGGGCCGTTTTCGTTGTGTATTTGTTTGTTTGTTTGGGGTTTAATTTCGGCCGTCTTACTTTACTTTTCTTACTTTTCTTTAAACCTATAAGGCCTTTACTCGAAGGATACAAAAATTTAGTTCGGCACGATACTTCACATAAATAGAAAGAATTTTGAACAGTTTGAAATCTGATTGTTTTTGAACGGCTGTCCTACTTATTTGAAATATAGTGCAGAACTACATTTTTATCTCATCTGAGTATAATCCTTAAAGGCCTGTTCTTATTATACAAAATAAGTTAGCTGAAATACTGAGTATAAATAAGATTTCTGTTGAAAATCGTTCTTATTTCAATGCTGCTCAAAGGTGTTTCTATCAATGTGAAGTATGGTGCCGAGCTAAATTTGTATCTCCTACAAGTTAAGGCCTTAATGATCAAAAAAATTTGGACTGTCGGTAGAGAGAAGGAACGCATCGGGAGAAGTTGGGGAGAACTCAAAGCGACAGCTAACAACTGAGTTCGCTGGAGAGGAGTAGTTGATGCCCTATGTCCCAATCGGGATTGGAACTAGAAGAAGAAGAAGATGTTTCCAATAAGCTATTGGCTCCATGTCGATATCTTTAAAACATTACCCCCCCTAATATTTCATATTGCAGAGTATTGCTGCATCCAAACGATTAGTTCTTATGTGCGATTTTAAGTTGGTTGTATTTTTACATGTTTTAACAATCTTGCCATATATATGGTAATTTGCACTTGGAACAGTTGTAGTTTTTATACCCTTGCAAAGGGTATTATAATTTTGCCCAGAAGTTTGCAACGCATAAAAATATTCATTTCCGACCCCATAAACTATGTATAATATATTCTTGATCAGGGCGGCGAGCTGAGTCGATTGAGCTTTGTATGTCCGTCTGTCTGTCAGTCTGTCTGTTTCTACGCAAACTAATCTCTCAGCATTAATGCTATCTAGCTGAAATTTTGCACTGAGTCTTCTTTTTACTGCACGCTGCTAATATGTCGGAATCGACCGGATCGGATGACTAGATCTTATACCTGCCATAGATCGGTCGAAAATGGGTCTTAGTGAGAAATACATTTTTGCTTTCAACGTTAGCGTCCTTAAACTCTGCCATTATTAATATTAAATGCTTTCAAAGAGATTTGCAATCTTTGGTCAAAATCTGATGACTATATTTTATAGCTGCCATAGGACCGATCGGTCGGAAAATGGATCTTACAGAAAAAAACTTTTTTGTTATCAAGTAAATCGTTTTTAAGATCGGTGATTCTTAGTATTAAGCGCTTTCAAACTAATATGAAAAAGTGGATCGACATCGGGTGACTACATCTTATGTTTGCCATCGGTCAAAAATGGTTCTTAGTAAGATTTTTTTTTGTTTTTGATGTTAGCGTCCTTAAACTCACTGATTACTAATTCTATATGCTTTCAAATAGATTCGCAAAATTTGGTAGAAATTGGATGCCTATATCTTAAGGCTGCCATAGGACCGATCGGTCGGAAAATATGTCTTAGTGATAAAAACATTTTTGTTTTCAATTTTATCGTTCTTAAACTCGGCGTTTGTTAATTTGATATGTTTTAAATAGATTCTGGAAATTTGGTCGAAATCAGATGTTTATCTGTCGAAAAATATGTTTAGTTGAATTATCTTTGATTTCGCGTTCTTCAACTCTGACATTTCAAAAACAGCATTTGCAAGGGTATAACAACTTCGGCACAGACGAAGCTAGCTTGAGCCTTCTCGTTTTTATGTCAAAGAGTTCCATAAAATTCATTTTATGGTTTCTAACCATAGTAATTTCTTTGTTTCTGATATATCGTTTATAAAATTAGTGAGAGTCGCCTAGAACGGCACAAAAAATATCAAATCGGAATAAAAGGGTTATCGTCAAACAAAAATATTGTTATATCGATCAAATATTAACAATTCTAGTAAAGAGTATATTATAGTCGGGCTTTCTTACTTGTTAAGCTTTGGTTCTGTCAAAATGATAGGTGGGTCGGTGTCTAATAGGACGTTCTGACAAAGATGCCAAATTTCGCCATGGTAAATGCTTTTGACTCAGGATGTTGGATGTTGAATGTACTCAGTGTGATAAGCTTATTAGATCTCCCAAAAAAAGAAAAGCAAAAGAAAATAAACCTCTTTTTTTTTGGCAGCCAAGTGCTTGTCAATACCGGAAACCTCACTTCAGGCCAATACACAAACAACAAGTGGAAATTAGGTCCTATTTACACAATAATCTCTGTGCAAAATGGTGTGAAACTGAACTCTCCACAAGCTTCTTTCCCTTATGCTTCACCCCAAAAGACAAAACAAAGGTTATGCCAATCCTCTTGGCATAAAAATGTACTGTGTTTCGTGAGTGCTCTTGTCGAAGGCTTTTGTTATTTGTTTCAGATTCCAGAGCATTTGCTCACTTGAGTGAGAGCGAAACTAAGAAACTTTTTTCCTTCCCTTTCTTCGTATTGATTACAAGGAATTCAATGGGTCATGTCGAGATTAGACGCAATGTGCTCGGGCCTCAAGGGTTCGGCACTTTTGTGTTCAAATTATCGTTGAGTATATGCAAAGCATATTGGTCTATTGTTTCGCTATCAATTATGCAAAATGCCGGGATGGAAAAGGCATTGCGATAATTTCCATCTTTTAAATATTCATTACAAGATGACGACGTCGACGTCTGGCTGGTGGGATATCGCTTTGATTGATTACTCAAGTGGTTTTATCGTTGTGCGGCAACTTGGGTTTTTCCCATTTCGAGCGTATTGTATTCTGGGATTGTGCTCGAGGCGTATGCTCAACACGGGGCGTGGTTCTGGTTTCTTTCTTATATTCTTTGTTTCTTTTTTTTTGACAAGATTTAGATGAATGCCAGCATGTTGGTCACTTGAGAGTTGCGTTTGTTTCCTGTACTGTAAATGTCAGCTTTATTTCAAATTAAAATATCTTTAAATTTGCATGAGTTCTGTAGTGGAAGAGCAGCAGCTGCTGAAAATTGGCAAATATTGCCCAAACGTAATCGATCTTTTCTTTGGCGGAAGGCCAAATCCCACACCGAAGGCGGAACAGGGCAGGAGCTAAGTAGCTGAAATAGGTCGTGGTGGCTTTGAAAGGTCATGGATCACAGGGACCTTTAAAGGTGATTCAGTTCATGCAATTATTTCACTTACTTTTGACCTAGTTGATCTTACTACAGATGCCGTTAACGAACTGACGGGTTTTCACACATCGACGAGTAGACACATTTTAATCAACGACCAAATAAAATGAAATTGTTTTACTCACCAAAAACTGCCACAATCTGCTGCTGAGCTGCGAACAATATTCCAGACACTTGAGTGCGCATGTGCATACCGCATCACCGCAGGAGCAACAACCACCGCCGATCTTGATCACTGAACGGAGCCACTCGAGTTGTTGCAAATATATGAGTGGCCTCTCGACAGACATCGTCGTGGTCGTTGTCGTCGTCGTCGTCGTCGCCGTCGCAAGCTCAAACTGTGCCACTTGAGTGGTTTTTTTCTCTGTGTATTGTTTGCGCCAGGCTGAAGCTTCCTGTGGCTTGATGACGTCGCTTGGCCTTACAATAGCTTGACAGACATGTACAAAATTTCTCACGCATCGTTTCCAGATGTTGCAAATTTTTGCCAGAGAGAATTTCCGAAAAGTAGGATTAGTCGAACATCTATCCAAGTCACATATAATATAAAGTGTTTCTGATGATTATCACGAATAGCTGCATTTGGACCAAATGGGTTTTATTGTAAAATGTAAAATTGGACTAACTGTCCCGAAGGGCCAAGCCAAGCTTGGGGTTTATTATGCAAAATTATTATAAAGTGATTGTCTTGTTATTAAACAATCGATTAATTTTTTCGAAATCTTCAGTTGGAAAAATCATTTTATTTGTCAAAGTTCTGTTCACTGATGTTATATTGAGATAGTTTACCAGGGTACAAAGTCGTAGATGAACAGAGCAAAAAATCTAAAAAACTTGATTTCATTTTGTAAAAGAAATAATTAAAAAATAAATACCCAAGTCAATAGTCTAGTATTACTGCCTTCTCTCAGAAAAATAAAAAAAAATTTCCTTAAATAAATAGCGAAATATTAAGAATTTAATGCAAAAAAAATCGCAGTTGTCATCCATTGATTCTTTTACAAAAATATGTATGTATAATATATAAAGCATTTATGCTTTTCGTCCGCCCAGTACATTTTGCTGTCGGAGATATGAAGCTTTTTTTCATGGGGGAGATATGTCGTTTTGAAACGTTATATCTCCGCCGCACAGGGGGTTGCTTTCCAAAAACTCCTTGCGAAAATCATATTTCGAGTTGTTGAATTTGGCAATTCTATTGATACACTTTAAGCCTCGTACTGAGGGCGTTCGAATTTTCTTTTCGTCACAGTATTTCATATAATTCGTTCTTAAGGTCGGTGATTATTAATATTAAACGTATTCAAACTAATTTGAAAAAGTTGATCGACATCGGGTGACTATATCTTATGGTTGCCGATCGGGCGGAAATTGAGTCTTAGTGAGAAAAACTTTTTTGTTCTTAATTTTATCGTTCTTAAGTTCGGCGATTGTTAATTTGATTTGTTTTCAAAAAGATTCGCAAAATTTGGTCGAAATCAGATGTTTATCTGTCGGAAAATGGGTTTTAGTTAGAAAAATGTTTGATTTTTATGTAAGAGTTCTTAAACTGTGACATTTGCATTTGCAAGGCTATAAAAACTTCGGCACAGACGAAGTTAGCTTGGCCTTCTCGTTTTTAATTAAGTCGTCCAGACTTCTTCTATTTTATTTAGCAATTATACACAAAGGCACTACGATTAAACTCAATGCCAGAAATTCAAACGTGAAACTAAATTAGTTATTACTAATAACTTATTAGTTATGGAGATTATTGGTACTTACTCACTGGTAATGCAAGTGCAGCCAAAATTGTAAGAGATAAGTAGTTGACATTTGGACACAGGTAATAAGAGAGAACTAAGAAGACAATTCTTAGGCTAAAGAACTCATGCTTACGCATTTTTTCAATTCTTCGGTATTTATCTATCGATTTCAGCAATCGGATAGGATTTTAATGACCAACAGTGGTCCTCGATAAAATAAAGAATTACCAGTTCATCTTCTTTTAATTACTTACCGTATTAAAATCGCTTATGTGTGGATCAAAATACTGATCTCGATGAGACCCATTTTGACGCGAATCTTTTTCGGAACTGCTATACCCGGAAAAGCAACGTGTATGAAAAACTAGTTTTAATTCAAGTATTGTAACCAAATTAAATCAGGAGATAATAAAAATTTGCGAAAATATTATCAAATGCACATTTATATACAACATACATTATTAGGTAATTGGAAATAGACTTAAGGCTTACCAGAGCCTAAAATTTGTTACCTAAATTTTTACGATATAGTCCACATTTGAGCTGTTTAGGTAAAAAATTACCTAAACAATTCAGATTATATGTCCATATTTGCATTTAAGGTTTCATAAAATCTAGGAAGACAAACAAATTTTTTTTCAAATATCTCTCGCTCTCAAACGTCATAGCTCCGACATTGATCACAGCGGAGATATGACGTTTTAAAACGACATATCTCTGCCGTGTTGCAAACGCCATATTTTCGCGCGGAGCTATGTCGTTACCCCGTTGAAGAACGCATACATAAAAATGAACAATTTTTCTAAATAATAAACATCTGATTTCGACCAAATTTCGCGAATCTTTTTAGCATATCAAATTAACAATCGCCGAGTTTCAGAACGATTTACTTGAAAACAAAAATGTTTTTCTCACTAAGTCCCATTTTCTGACCGAAGGTTCCTATGACAGTTATAAGATATAGTCATCCGATTTTGACCAAATTTTGCAAATCTGTTTGAAAGCATATAATATTAATAATGACCGAACTTAAGGACGCTAACATTGAAAACAAACAAGTTATTCTCTCTAAGACCCATTTTTCGACCGGTAGTTCCTATGGCAGCTAAAAGATTTATTCATCGGATCCGGTCGGTTTCGACTTATTAGCAGCGTGCAGTAAAAAGAAGACGAAGAAAGGCAAAATTTTAACTCAATTGCTTCAAAACTGAGGGACTAGTAGAAACAGACAGACGAACAGACAGACGGACACAGCTCAATCGACTCAGCTCGTCATGCTGATCAAGAATAAGTTTCAATATTTATTTGACATTTGACCAAAACATCTACATATATTTTGTACAAAAACTGCATATTTCAAAATTCGCTTAAAAAGAAACCATGGATGACCGCCACAATTTTTTTTCAGGAAAATTCTTTATAATTCGCGGTCCATCGAAAGAAATTTTTTTTTTAATAATCTGTGAGATGGCCGGAATACGGAAAATTTTTGTTGTCATATTTTGACTTCATCCCCCCCCCCATTGCAAATTGCTATCTTCGCCACTGACCTGGCTTGGACTTATAAGGCAAACAGTTTAAGTAGTAGTAAGCGTTTATACGAAAATATCTACAGATTTCTGGAAAACGCCGGTATAATATGATTTAGTCAGTTCCTGCTTAAAAAGAACTCTCCAGATCCTTCTCTCAGCTTAAATTGCATCTTGTAAATTGCCTTCCACTAAATATTTTATTCCTAATTCCTAACTCTCATGCTCATAATTTAATAAACTTGATGTATACCATTTCACACCACATTTCTCACCCCTCAAAAAGTTTATTCAACTGCATTTTGAATGTCAATTAACTTAAATAGCTAGTTTTGACTTACAAAGCAACCAAAAACTATTAACAGTCCCGATCTCGATATGTGCAATGTATATCAGTCTCAGTCTCATAGACCAATGGACCAATTAAGGCAGAGAGAAAGAGAGAGAGAGAGATATATCTATCCGAGTGCATTAACCTCAACTTAAAACTATTTGATTTGCATCTGCATCCGTCGTGGTGTGTGTTTTCCGCCTAGAACTTCGTCGCACTCAATTTAATTTAATAAAAATTTTCGTTTGTCCCGTTTGGAGGGTTCAATTCGATGATTTTACTATTTTTGGGGTGCCTTCACTTGTAATTATTAATAATAATATTTCTTTTCTCTGCTGACTTGTTGTCTGCGCACATAAAACTCAGTCAAAAGCTGTTTATTCACATCTCGGGCATATAACTTCAATTAATCTCAATTAAGTGGCAAAAAATATTCGGAGTTGATGGAAAGTTTTGTTTTTAGGGTTCAGAGTGTTTGCATAGCCCTTTTTTTTAATGTGTACAATGTTTACCAATTGAGGGTTAGGCCTTGGGCACATCAATTTATATTGTATGTATAACTTTGAGAGGGGGAGTAAAAGTTGGTTATACATTTTTTTAAGAAGTTGCCAGTTTATTGGCATGTTAAATGTAATGGTTACGGCAAAATGGAATTAAGAGTTTTTTATGTCTATATGAAGCAGAATTAATATTAGAGGAAGTTAAGGCATAGTTTATAGAAATTTAATGGAAGGCGTTGTTAAAAAGCCATTGAAATAATTATACAAGAATTTTTCACACTGCAGTCTAAAAATATGCCTTTTATTGATCACACTATTTATAATACAATTTCCTTAGTTGCAATGAAAACTAAGATACTTCTGGAATATTTTATATATTTTGTACTTTTCTGATAAAATAAAATGAGTAACAAAATGTTATTAAAGTAAGGTCTTCTTCTAAAAAGCGGGAACAAAATATCCTGCAACAGATTTATGGGCAAGAAGATAAATTCGAGCCGCTAGGTGTATTGGACTAAGCAGACTGTAATGCTTTGGAAGGATTTAAGCATCTCCTAGAGGACAGGCAAAACATCAACGAATAGACGAATTTGATTTCCTTGAAGAATCTCGAACATGCTCAAAAAGCCGCTCATCAAAACCGAGTAGCTCAAAGCTATGCTAAACTCCTAGGAAGGCATTTTTGCTGGGGATAGTGACCAACATATTGCAACGAAAGGTTGATCTGGACATGAAGCTGGTGGATCTTGAAAAGGATACGCTGGCTTGGGTAAACAAATTGTTATAGCGAAACTGGCACGTTTGGAAAAGGAGAAATTGATATGGGAACGCGAAAGTTTTGGGATGGACATAGCAGCTAAGAAGGAGCAAAGAGCTATGCAGCTGGACCACGAAAAGGAATTGAAGAAGATGGAGATAGAAAAAGAAAAGAAGCTGAAAATGTTAGAGTTGAAGCTTAAACATAGTAAATAAATATGCAATAGTTTTCCGCTTTTCGTCCGAGAGAGCTGACGAATTTACATTAAAACTTTCCTCATAATTAAACGAATTAAAGTCAAATACTATATACATCGGTACTGCTTGAATCTGTCTTCGTCCAAAATTTGGGAGCACTTGATTGGTATATTGGCTGCATTTGGGGCCAGAATGCTTAACGTTCGGGATTTCATATTTGCATAGTTCTCCCATTATATTGTGTGTTGTATGTCACAATTTCTTCCAGAATTTCCTACGTTCTCCTTCTTTTAAGATCTGCCAAATTTAATAAGCCATTTTACGTGACCATAAAACAAATGAATATTTGCACCTAAAACTGCATATTCTGCCAGCAAACTATTGTTTAAGTGGCTTAACAAAAATGTTTTAACACTTTCCTTCGGCATTGTGTGATTTTGCTTCTTTGTTTACTTTTGCGCCAATTGTCAATCAGATGTTCGCTTACACCGACAGCTGTTCACGAAATCTAAATCAAATCAGTGCGCAAAAATGGTCGTTCCGTCAACTGATTTAGAATTGCTTTCACGAAATCTAAATCAAATTTAATCACTTCTGTAATACCACTAATGTAAGCTGAGCTATTTCCCAAACTCAGCAATAGATGGTGCTACTACTTTGACTTTGAAACTCAACAAAATTCTGTTGAAACCAGGGAATTAAACCGGAACCAGAACCGGAACCGTATACCAAAAAGATCCGATTAAAACTCACAACCAAAACCGGATTTTACATTTTTGTTGACCTGTATCCGAAAACCCATATTCTTGGAGTCGAAAAGAACCTAAACATTGTACCGGAACAGTTTCGGTTCTGAGTGCAACAACTAGACTGCAAAGCTGGCACTTAGTTTTAGGGGACTTTTTCGAAATTTAGTGTGGAAGCTTTAAAAAAAAAAGAAAAACGCGCGACCAATTTCTTTAAAAATATTGCATTCTATATTCTTAGACCCTCAATATAAAGTAATGATAACCTTATAACAGATAAGTTCTTGTGCTATCCATTTCTGTTCAAGTAAAACTTTATGAGGAAAGCAGCTTCGACACAAATACTTTAACTGAAAGTGGTGGCTAAGTCGATTCATACATTTGATTGTATGAAAAGAAAAGGGAAAATTCCAATAGTTTAGAATTCTTAGAAATCAGTTTGTAGCTTCGTCTAATTAGACAACGACCTACTTAATATTTTGAAAAAAACAAAAATTTAAAAATGGCTTAGCAAATAGTTATTAAGCATTTTAAGTCATGATGTGGGATGTTAGGTGTGATCAGTGTGATTAGGCTATAATGGCATCAATCATAGTCAATTTTTCTCAGCCTTAAACTTTTACAAAATAAAGAGATTTACTTAAATGGTGGTCAGAAAATTCGACAAAGTTTCCAGAATTGTATGTATGCCTCTGAGAAGGGCAAGTAAGCGTAGAACTTTTATTTTCAGGGGTGTAATTATTATGTCTTCGCTTAAAAATCGCATCGGAAACCCAATGACCGATACCGGTACGTACCGGTATATCGAAATACAAATCCAGGTACCAATACGGAACCGAATACCGAAATAATGTTAGAACCAAAAAAATCTTTTACCGAAAGATAAGTTTCGGTACGTACCAGAGCCGGAACCCAAATACGATTTAGTTTGATTCCTTGGTTTCATATGTTTAGAATAAAGTAACCGTTAGGTTTGAATATTTCATGTGATATACGAAAATATTTAATTGAAGCTATTCGGCCCTGTTCTGAATTCCGAGTCGATTTTCGTGCAAACGTTTGTATATCGAAGCGGCAAACATTTTCTTCTTTGTTGGCTTGCCAATCTACAGCATACCGAATAAAAGCGAGTGAATAATTTTACCACAGAAGCCACCTAAAACTTGACAATGGCCGTTTTCATCAGCATACATCAAACATTATGAACCAAAGAAAAATATTTTTGGCTTATGCTGAACGGCTTGGATGGAATTTTTAGTAAAAAATAGTAAGCGTGAAAGCTATAGATTTTATTTTAAATGACAGCTTGAATTTTTCTAATTTTTCATCCATCACAATCACAAAAACCAACAATCATAATTGCACTTCACATTCGTTCACCACAACTTTCGAACTAGATCCATCGATTTGTATACCCTGTTTCCATTAAAAATGGGAAAAGGGGATCATGAAGTTGTGCAAATGTATGTAACAGCCAGAAGGAAGCTTCACCGACCGACCCTATAAAGTATATATATTCTTGGTCAGCATCAACAGCCGAGTCGAGTATGCAGTCAGCAGGCCACGTGTGAGCGTCCGCACGCGTGTGTGTGTTTGCGTTTGTGAATGCGAGTGTGTTTGTATGTGTTTCTCAATTGAACAGGGTATTTTGTAGTCGGGAAACTCGACTACAGCGCACTTACTTGTTTGTCATCGATTTGTGCTGGTGAACACGCTCATTGAGCCATCGGTTTCAGCTGCTCAAACAGTTTTGATATTTGTTATATCTGATCTAGTAACCGTAGGCATATTTTTCACTCTTGAAATAATAACATTATGAATACTTAAAATATGTACAAAAAAAAAAAAACCAACGATTTTAAGAATTTAATCGTAAATCTAGACCAATAAACTCTTGCAAACGCTAGTGTATTAAGTACGAATACAAATATTCTTGGTGCATGGCTAAAGAATTCTTAGACTATTTGTGACTCGCTCTAGATATTAGGAAAGTGAATTGTATTCATTAGATTCAAAAAGCGTTAGCCTTTCGAAAACTAAAGGCCGGAAATCTTGAATTTTTGTAGCTTAACTGCGGGGAGAGAGTTTCCCCCACTAACAACAGAAGGGCCCATACGGGGTATGCACACACACAAAGCTTTTGTGACTTGGCGATTGCTGCTGTGTCTGATTTTGCTACAAGCCTGCCTTTCGGATCCCCAAGCTGTCAAAGCAATTCTTTCATGAGGTAGCCTCTGCCAGCTCATTGAACATAGGCAAAGATCGATGATGATTGAATTGTGGAAATTCATGAACTATCTATTCGATCAACCTGCCTCCTTTGTGGTGTTTGTGTCTTGTTTTAAAAATGTTATGAACAAAATCATAACTTATTAACCGAGAGAATAACAGTATAACTTTAATATGCATTCAAATATTTAAGTTTAAGAAGGATTCTTAGTTAGTTTACTTACAAGAAGGATGCACATTTAATATTCAGTTAAACTAGAAAGCAAAGCTAACTTCATCTGTGCCAAAGTTTAAGAAGACTCAAAAAAGCTCTCTCCAACGTGTAGCGAGTCGATCAAATTTCACAGATCAGTTTTAAAACATATAACATTAATAATGACCGAGTTTAGCATGCAGACGGACAGACGCACGGACAAAGATCATTCATTCATTCATTTCATTCTGTACATTCAATGAAAAATCGCATAGTAAAAACTATAACAATCATCTTTGATTTTACTATGTAATTTCTGTACTAAAATCAATTAATATGCACTTTGATTTAACTAGAAACATATTTATTCACCAAATTTTCTTTGCACCATTTATATGAACTATCCTGGGAACTCGAACTTGAGAATTACAAGTGGTCTCATGTTTTTAGGCAGATTCAATTCAATATCTTAGAAGCTTTGCTGCCAGCGCGCTCAATGGCGCAACCGGAAGAGAGGACGTTTCAATTGTGTACCAAGGGCCCCGAGTTCGAATCCCCGCCAAAATAAGTAAACATTTTTAATTTTAAATTTTAAATTTTAAATTTTAAATTTTAAATTTTAAATTTTAAATTTTAAATTTTAAATTTTAAATTTTAAATTTTAAATTTTAGACATATTTGATCAGGAGAATGCGTCCAGATTACTAAGCTATGTATATGAATCGGCAAGTCGACTAGACAACATTCCTTATTGTTATCATTCAGAAGTGTTATAAAAAGTCTTTCAAATGTGCCTGGTCTTTGAATTTTGGAAGCCTCACCTTCTACGTACATACCCAGCCAGCATTTTATGTAATTTCTGATGCCATTTGAGTCTATTTTGAGATCTCTGTCTGATTAAAATGGTCATAAATGATAGTTTTGTCAGGCGAATATGGTGAGAGTCGTCTTAAAGAGTCTTTTAATGCCTGTTTTTCTAATCAGTTTTGACTCAATTTCGAGTCATATTTCGAATCATTTGCGAGTCTTTTTCTAAACGTATTTCAATAAATCACGTTTTGAGCATTTCCATGAGTCATTTCCGAGTCTTCTTTAAATCGAACATGAGTTTAATCTCTTTCATATTCAAAAGAGCTTAAAAAGGACTTAGCAGGGCGATTCGTGTTAAAATGATCTTCTAAATGCATTTGCTTTCTCCTTTTATGACTTTAATTATATTTTTCTTTCTTCTCGAAATCGCCAATTGGATTTCTAAAAAGCATTTTCAATTATCAACTCGGTCATAATATTGAGAAAGTGCGTATTCGCAAGACGTTGAAAAGCGTATGTATATTTGTGTCACGAAATGATTCACTTCACGAGCCCATAATCTAGTTACAGCTTCTTTATATCAGCGAACTCCAGAGCAGCAGAACTGGAACGATGCGGGACCCGAAATGAGCGCAGGTATGAGGCGAATTAAAATATTTTCAATATGAGTTCGGGAAGAAGACATGGAATCTAGACAGTTGAATTGAAGTAAATTTCAATCTCCCATTTGCCAAGTTCATTGAAAGTTGCCTTTTTAGGTAACAATAAAAATTAAAAATTATTTCAACCCAAAAAAAAAGGTAAAAACTCTCCCATTATATCAATGTTTAATATTTTAGCTTTTTGCCGACCAACAGACGTTTTCAATTATCCCATTAGTTCCATCAGCTAGTCTATTATATTTTAATACTAGAGCGACTAGTTGGTGTAGGCAGACGCACAGCAAATTTGTTTGGGTTAAGTTCCAAAACAAGTTCCAGACTCCTCATGGAGTCAATCATTTGCAACGCCCACTCAAGCAAATTGCGATTTGATGCTAATCTCCTTTCCACTCAATACAAATCGCATAAAAAGCGCAGTCACCAAAAATAGCCCAATAATTACAAGCGTGTTAAGCGTTTTTCCACTTTTCTATTCGCCACCCTCCCGCCGAACAGTGCAAATATTTGTTTGCACTTTTTCGGATATTCGACTCCTGTCGCCCTTTCGTCCTGTGCTTCAATATTAATGTGCTTTAAATAATGAAAATGAAACAACAAACACGCAGCACCCTCAAAAAAAGAAAAATCAAAAACAAAATCAAACGTATGCTAGTTGTCTATGAAGTGTGACCCTTCGAGAGGGGGTGACAGACACCATCGCTATCCCCGGAAAAGGTCCCAACTAATGAGTGTAAACAAAACACAGAGAAAAAGTGCCACAAACTGTTTGATTTGTCGCTTAGGACTAATGAAACCAAACATTAGCGCACGGAGCACCCTCAATCGAGTGAAGGACCAGCGCTGAGGGGGTAGCAGTACCAACTCCCTGGATGCTCTCGGAATTGTTGCGATTTTTTTGTTGGTTTCTGGTGGAACACAAAGGGATGTTGCTGCCTAGGCACGTTGTAGGTTGATTACGTGGTTGACGTTGACATTGCAACTACAATATGAGGGCAAGGCTGCTGCTTCTGCTGCTGTGGAAACGGCAGCTGTCTTCACGTGAATGCGTGGTTTTTCACCTTTTGACGTGCCTAAAATGGCTAATATGCTTTCTGTTGGCCACCTGAGTTTATTTATGTAGCGCCATGGTCCACAAAAACATTTAAAAACTAACTAACCGCCACTGCTTTCGTGGGAAACTCTCTAGAGTGGCATGCGGGTGTGGTTTTGCTTCGACAATTAATGAAATTGTATTTCTGTTTCGTTTGCAAGTATTTAGAATATTTGATTAATTGTCTGGGCGTCTGGGAACTGCCTTGGGGCTATATGTGTGCTGCATTGCCCCCAATGCTCAGTGTTGCACTTGTTCTAATGGATGTTGGAGCCACTTATTGAGCAATTAGTTGAACGTTTACCTAAACTGTTGACAGTTAACGTTTTATCAATGAGCTAAACAAATGTACAATAAATCAAAAACTTTTAAGAGCAACTTTCACAAGAGTCAGAATATCTAATTTGTCAGCGTTTAATGTGATGCGATGACCACCAGTAGAATTTTTGACATGCTCATTAGAGTTTTCATCAAAATTCGTTGTAAAACAAATAACTTGAGGGCTCAGGAATGCAAGGGCTTTGCGGCATGGGTTCAAGTATAAGTATACGATATAATCGAAGGGATATACTTGGAGGAAGCCAAATCAATTAAAGATTAATAGCACTTGTAGCTGAAGAGTTGGCCCATTTGTGTAGGAGTCAAAACTACAAATTGGCTTCTGAATTAGCATCTTACTGGATATATCCGAAAAGGCATAAGTTTTGCTTAATACTAATTTATATACTTATACTTTTTAAGTATACTGAGTGGGTGCCCATAAAATTCTTATGGCAGTGCACACACCAAAACATATTGTAGCGAACCGTGGTTCCAACTCCGTGAGCTATTTCCCTAGATTTTCAGTCGATACATAGGGCTTAGTGCGATGTATCCAGTCATCGATAAATCGATTGCGGTCGATGACTACTTTTCTGTAATCTTAAGTCCTCTCTAGTTTTTTCTTTTTCAAGCAGCAAGACACATGCTAGTTAAGACATGGAGCAATGAGTATTAGAGATATTAGAGATAGTCAGCTGTTCGCTCTCACTTAAGTTCTCTGGGTACATTTGGGAATATGTCCATCTCGCTCTAACCACTGTGATATCCTATGTGGCAATATTTAGTATCTAAACAATGTATATAAGGCACTTAATCCAGTGAAAATTGAGAGGTAGCGCAAAATTTGATTCCTAATATTCATTGCTCCATGGTTAAGACTTCTAATTTTCAACCAACCAATTGACGGATTGCCTTCTTTTCTTCGTTCGGCGTGGCTGGCCAAACTCTATAACCGCTCGGCTGACCACACTTAAGGCGATCTACCCCAAGTTGACCAATATTCGCTACAATATGAAAAAAATCTTTTATAATAATCGTCAAAAAACATTCTTTTCATCCACTTCTTTGATTTGAAAATACTTTTGCTCATCACCAAACACGACCGGGCTGGCTCCGGGTGTGGCGCACCAGTAGTATGTGTGGCTGCTGGTGCGGGAGGTTGTGGGTTCGATCCCGCCTCGGCCCACCTAATTCTAATCTAATCTAAAAAGTTTTTTCTTTCTTTAGAATAAAGAATAAAGCTTTTACACACACCCGGTCACCTTCACCAGCTACTGGCGCCAGCTGTGAAGTAACTAGCTATGAAAAAGCAAAAATTCTCTAACTATTGCCGTTCGGAATCGGCGTTAAACTGTAGGTCCCTTCCTCTTGTGCGAAAAATTATAAGCACACACTGGCCGCCTGGCCCTCCTTTGGAGGTGCTGTTTGAGACAATTTTACAAACACACGACCCAAATCCCTGAAATCTTAAAATAATAGAACAAGGATGACTTAGGAATGACCGAAGATTATATACCTTTGCAGGCTGCCATATGCCTGCCACCTTATTATATGGCAGACTTAAATCAGATTTTAATTAAGCCCGATATAATTGTGTTGAAACAGATAATATTCATAACTGAAAAGTATAAACCACGCCACCATTGAAAACAAAAAAGTTTTTATCACTACAATTCCTTTTTCGACCGATCGTTTCTATGGCAGTATTAAACTTATCAGAATTATGTGAAATATAATATAATATTAATAAATATTAAGTTTTGGAACGATAGAATTGGACGTATTCACCAGCATACATCAAACATCAAAAATCATACATCAAACATCATCCATAAAAAAAAGTTGATTGGTTTATGCTGAACGCTTTGATGAAACTTAGTTTTTTTCATCCATCGCAATTACAACACAAATACAACACCGAACTAGATCCACCTATTTTTTTCAAACAATAAAGTCTTTTCTGACCCATCTTTTCTATGACACATGTACTATATGGTTGTCCGATTATCTAACTAAAGCTAGTTTTTCGACCGATCTATGTTAGCTATATGCTATATTCATCCGATCCGGCCGGTACCAACAAATGTGCAGCGTATTTGTACCTAAAGACTTCGTGCAAAGATTGGTTAAGATAGCTTTTAATCTGACGGAGGAGATCGCATAGAAACAGACGGACAGAAGAACGGACAGAAGGACATGACTATATCAACTCAGCTCGTCATGTTGATCAAGAATATATATACTTTGTGTGGTCGGAGATGCTTTCTTCCATGCGTTACAAACATCTGGTCAATTTTAATATATCCTCTCTAAGGGTATAAAAAACTGGAACTATTAGAGCGAAGCTCTTTTACGGACGTTCGACTGAGGGACTGAAACTAGAAAAATGTTGTCTATTTTTCTATAGCGGCAGTTGGGTTGTGTGTGGAGTGGGATAGTGTGAGGGAGAAGTGGGTTGTAAGTTAGAGGGAAGTGGGGGACAGTGACTTGACAGTGACATGACAATGACTTGACAGTGACTTTACAGTGAACTGACAGTGACTTGACAGGGACTTGACAGTGACTTGACAGTGACTTGACAGTGACTTGACAGTGACTTGACAGTGACTTGACAGTGACTTGACAGTGACTTGACAGTGACTTGACAGTGTCTTGACAGTGACTTGACAGTGACTTGACAGTGACTTGACACTTACTTGACAGTGTCTTGACAGTGACTTGACATTGACTTGACAGTGACATGACAATGACTTGACAGTGACTTTACAGTGACTTGACAGTGACTTGACAGGGACTTGACAGTGACTTGACAGTGTCTTGACAGTGACTTGACATTGACTTGACAGTGACTTGACAGTGACTTGACAGTGACTTGACATTGACTTGACAGTGTCTTGACAGTGACTTGACATTGACTTGACAGTGACTTGACAATGAATTGACAATGACTTGACAGTGACTTGACAGGGACTTGACAGTGACTTGACAGTGACTTGACAGTGACTTGACAGTGACTTGACAGTGACTTGACAGTGACTTGACATTGACTTGACAGTGTCTTGACAGTGATTTGACAGTGACTTGACAGTGACATGACAATGACTTGACAGTGACTTGATAGTAACTTGACAGTGACTTGACAGTTACGACAGTGAATTGACAGTGACTTGACAGTGACTTGACAGTGACTTGACAGTGACTTGACAGTGACTTGATAGTGACTTGACAGTGACTTGACAGTGACTTGACAGTGACTTGACAGTGACTTGACAGTGACTTGACAATGACTTAACAGTATGTTATCAGTGCCCTAACAGTGACTTAACAGTGACCTAATAGTGATTTGACAGTGACTTAAAAGTGACTTTACACTGACTTAACACTGAGTTAACAGTTGAATTTACAATCCGACTTATCGTAAAGGGCTTCGCTCCTACCGGGCGTCCCATGACACCCACTCTTGTTTAATGGATAGAAGGCTCGAAAAAGTCTTGTGATTAAAATGATAAGAATCGCTGTTAAAAATTCCGGGATGGTACTAGAAGAATAAAAAAAATCGCTAAATTACTTTCGGTTAATGTACATTAAAACTGCATACTTAAAAAATTGATAGCGTTGGGGGCCTGTTCTCCAACAAAACCGGCTATGCTCTTCGCTGAGAAAAAGACATACATATTTTAAAAATTTACCTTAAATTGTAGTTCAAGTCGCTCAAAAATTGTATTTTTTTATTTCTTTGACATTTGACGAAAATCATATCCATTTTTATGGTACAAAAACTGCATATTTTAAAATTCATTCAAAAAGAAATGACCTCCGACGCTTTTTTGCATGATAATTCTTCATAATTCGCGGTCCATCGAGGAAATTTTTTGAGCATAGCTATACTAGACAATTACCGATTCTTTTAATGGTCAAATTTCGACCACTGGGCGACCTCCAGTGTCTGTAAACCTCTTAATAAATATTAGTTAGTGCCATTTTCAAAGCACAATCCCCCCCTAAATTGCCCCCTCCCACCATTCGCTGCACAATCAATGTTATCCATTGTGGCGCATTTTTGACGCGTGCCCATATACGGGTTCCAGTTTTGATACACGTTCAATTCTTGCCATAGAAACTACCTCACAAAACAAATCCCTTCTAATTAGCTACCTATTCGCGGGTGTATTATCCGAATCAAATTAGCATGAAAACAACAAAAAGCAAACATTTTTGGCTACAATTGTGGAATTTTTAATATCAAAAACTAAACAACAAACACAACCACGATTTTATGGGCCATAAATTACTCAAATGATTTGGCCCAGAACGACCTCGTCAATATCACAAAATTGCATTAGTCAATGTGCATTTAGTGGGGGATGGGAGTAAACTATGGGCTGTGGGGTGGAATCGTATGAATCGGATGCTAATTTCGCCGGCAGATAAATTATATGTTTTTTTTTGTTACAACTGATTACTATCTGTGTTCCAAGTAAAAGTTTTGACCACACACAAAAAATCCACACACTTTGTCAACATTTGCCAACTAATTAAATCAAAAGTAAGAACTAAAACTCAACTGAGTTTCAATTTTTTAATAAGAAAAACCCACAAAATCACCGCAGGCGCACTTGAGCAACTCCGCAGGAGTCATAAATGCAAACGCACACTTCACACCTCACGACATTTGGCCAGACACATCCTGTGGCGCATGGCAAGACATTGACGTCGTCGTCGACGTCGTCGACATCAACGTTGGCAGTCGGGGTTTGGGGTCATTAGTGTCTGGCGTTTTATGTCTCACCTGCCGAGTGTTCGTGGCTTAGTTGACGTTACAATTACCTGGTAATATGAGCAGGAGGACAACCACAACATATCTAACAGCAGCCACAGTGGTCGAAAAGTTAAAAAAGCTGGCCAAAGAAGTTGAAAATATGTCTTCTACGGGTGTGCTCCATGATGTAAATATACAAGATGACGCACTGCACAGCTTCGATATTCTCAGTCGGCATTGGTTCGATGACTCAAAGTAGTAGTCTGGTGTATCGAACCGACATGGTCGGCTTCGATTTCTTCTTACAAAAGCTGTCAAAAAATTTAAGTAACGACTGAGTGGCCTTGGATTTTGTGTCTATTTTTGCCCTTGGGTACGATAAATTCTCGCGCATGCGAAAGGCACTTCCGGTTGCGCTACCTTGTAATGCTTGGGTGTGTCCCATATTTCTATAAACTTTTCTCACAAACGTTGGCATTTTGAATCAATACTGTTTGACTTTAGAGATGAAGGGGCACCAATATGCCCGATTACTATTACTATTACTATTAGATGACTAGAGTTGGGCGATTTCAAACCGACTCCTCAAAGCCAAGTAGGTTTAATGCATGCGATTTTACTTCCAAATGATCTAGTAGTCGAACTTCATGTTGTCACTTCGCAAATAAAGTAGTCCAAGTTTAGATCCAAGTGCAATCGATTGTAAGAAAATCTCTTGAGATTTCCAGGACATCCTTCATTTTTATAATTTCATTCGTAAAATCTTGAGAGGAGATACGATTGAATCCGATTTTGACCCCGGAGAAGTGATGAGAGCTCAGTGGCTCTGCTGAAGTCTCACACTAGGGGTCGAACAATCTATCTAAAAAACTATTGCGTTTTTTCCCAAATTTCGAAGAAGCTGGGGATGTATACAAATTTGAAAATAAACTTTATCTGCATGCAGGTATAAGGAGTTTATGTCCCATACATGTCGAACATCTGTCTCTTACCATCTCTTATGGTTCGTACTTACAAACAGACAGACATGGCTATATCGACTCGGCTGTTGATTCTTATCAATAATATATATCAGAGATTAAAACCGCAACCGAAACCGCAACTTTTACCGCTAAAAAAAACACTTTAAAATTTGAAACCGTAACCAAAAAACAATGTTTTTCTAAAAACCGAAACCCTATAATACAAAAACAAAAACAAACTTATGGGTTAATTTCGGTTTTTCCTCTACTGGTAAAAATTTCGATATACGTAAATTTATTTGTACAATAAACATTTTCCATACCTACATGCATTGCGCCGCAATGTTGCTAATGGTCACAAATGAAAGAGAGCGAACAAGAAAGGGAGAGTGCAGCTAACCAAAATCTTTACCTTCCTCAGCTTTCCTTAAACATATGTAACATTACACTGTTAATTTGTTCGGATGCTGGCAAAAAATCCGAATTCAAAATATGTAGACGACATTATATGCATAGTAAGAGCCAAAGATGTTGACATAATTTTAGAAACATTCAATAAGCAACATAGAAGAATCCAATTCACCGTAGAACGAGAAGAACGCAACAAACTAGCATATCTTGACATGGAAATAACAAGGGAAATGGAAACTCTGACATTTAACTGGTACACAAAACCCATGGCTTCTGGAAGAATAATAAATTTTAACTCAAATCATCCACCAAACCAGAAAATAAATACGGCAAAAAACATAATAAGAAAAGCATACACCATTTGTGATATAAAACACAGACCGACAAATTATATTAAAATTAAGAAAATACTTTTAACAAATAACTACCCCGAAAAGCTCATAAATAGATTGATCACCGAAGCGACAAACAAATTAAACGACAATAAGCCCAAAGACAAAAACACAGATAAAAAGAAATTTCTAAGCATACCCTACATACCTAATGTCACAGACAACAGAACACTAACAAAAATATTCCCCAAACAACTGATGGAACAGCTGACCAGTGCATACAAACCGCACAGCAGCAACAGACGGCTCTTCACGAATACAAAAGACAAAATAAGCAAGGAAAACAACACCAATGTAGTATACGAAATTAAATGCGCGGGAGCAGAGGGAGAGAGCTGCAACGGAACTTACATAGGAACAACAAAACGCTCTCTGAGCACGCGAGTCAGCGAACACAAAAGAGACACTCAAAAAGGGAAAACAACAACAGCTTTAGCACAACACATCAACAAAACAAATCACTCAGCTGACTTCGAAAACGTAAAAGTATTGGACTTAGAACACAGATGGAAGACGAGGATGACATTGGAGAGCTTGCGAATACAAGAAAAGGGAGAGCATGCACTCAATTTTAGGGAAGACATTGAACAGACAAACTTTATATACGCTGCGGCGATCACAAGAGGACCATTTAAGCACAACAATTCAAACAAAATCATGACGAATAAAACAACTGACATCAACAAACAATCGTGCAATACAACAAAACTATGACGGACACTAAAATAGGTATTTAAGTAATATGTTCAATATGTATGTATGACTAATTTATGTTCATGTTTATATATAAAAAAATATACAGACTCCCTGAAGAAGGCAATATATTTGCCGAAACGCGTAGGAGAAAAACTCAGCCAAAAAGTGTTTTGACTGGAGTGAAGTAAGACGGCCGAAATTAAACCCCAAACAAACAAACAAAAAAGCTGGCAAGTTTAGCCGGTCCAAAAATTCACGACTTCTGCTCCAATTTGGAAGCAGTTAGTACTGTTTATTTTTCTAAAACCTAAGGTGTGGGACATGATTAGCGAAATGGTTACAGTTTTTGCACCAGCAAATGTTGCAACAACAAGAATGCAGATTCTATCTGGATTCAATGCAAAATTAAAATCGAAAACATCAACTCAGCATTGGCCAAAGTTTTGTCCCATAAGCGATAATTCAGAGAGCCTAGTCTGTTGTTCGAGAATATTGCTTACATATGTGAAATATTTCTTGATCAGTAAGTAGTATAGTTATCTGGCCTTTTTTTGATCATAACGTGTGTATCGTTCATCCGATGTTTATCATTTTTTCAGCAAATTTATAAATAATATTGATTACTAATTAACTCTAGAAGTTAAGAAACATTTATCTACAAAACTGTGGAAGATATGACGTTTTTTCCAAATTGCGGCAGGGGGCGGGGCAAAAATTGAAAACAAACTTGAACTGCCTGCAAGTACATATAAAAAGTATATGTCGCATACATGTCAAACCCCTATCTTTTACCATCCCTGAGATCTTTTCGTTAATACGAAAGGACAGACGGTCATGGCTATATCGACTCGGCTGTTGATGCTGGTTAAGAATATATATGCTTTATAGGGTCGGAATAATTTCTTCTCCCTTTTACATACTTTTGCACAAATTTAATATACTCTGTGTACCTTTGGTACAGAGTATAAAACGATTGCTTAGCAAGGCAGACATATTGGAATGGTGAGAAAAAATTCAACAATATTTCCAGATTTTTTTGAATTATCAAAAGTTCCGTCATAATCTTTGATACATATACTTCTTAGGGTCTGAGATGGTTCTTTCTGGCTGTTACATATATTTCCACATACTGAATATACTCCATTATGACCATTTCGAAATTGACATATGATGATCTCACATTGGATGTCCTGTTTGTTCATATACTCAAAAACTGTTGTCATATGAGTACAAACAGAAAAAAAAAGAACAAAGTGACAATAACAGTCAATAAAAATACAATCAGAATTGTGCGTTTTTAGATTGTAAAATGTAATACTAATTTCAGGACCAGGTGCTTGCGATTAATAAAGTTTTTTGCGATTTCGCCTCTAAACGCTTGAATAGCTCAATGTCAATATGGTTGATATGATAACACTGTGACACATTTTTGAAGTCAAAAAAGTTGATCGCGTCGAGACAAACAAAATTATGAAAGGGTCTGATGGTGGTATAAAAACCCTGTCTGGGTTTGATTAGCTGCCGTTTTCTTGTTGTTGCACTTTGAACTTTTTAGCTTCACAGTAGGATTTACGATTCCATATCTCTTATTATATTTTTATACCCTTGTAGAGGGTATATTAAAATTGTCCAGATGTTTGTAACGCATAGAAGGAAGCATCTCCGACCACACAAAGTATATTTGTCTGTTTGTCTGTTTCTATGCTATCTCCTCTGTCAGTTTTAAAGCTATCTTAACAAAACTTAGCAGGAAGTCTTTTGGTACAAATACGCAGCACATTTGTCGGAACCGGCCAGATCGGATGACTATGGCATATAGCTGCCATAGGAACCATCGGTCGAAAATGTTATTTTAGTGATAAAAACTTTTTTGTCTTCAACGCAAACGTCCCCAAATCTCGTATTTATAAGTTTTCTATGCTTTCACATAATTCCACCAACTTTAATAGGACAACTATATAGTGGTAGCTGGCAAAGAAATTGGGTGTGGAAAATGTATATAGGAAGCCTTGTCAAAAATGTGTACATTTGGCTGAATGTACATATTTGTGTCAGTGGAATCAGGCTACTAATTTATATAAATCATACAAGCTACAAGGGTATAAAAACTTCGGTCGAGCAGAAGTTAGCTTTCCTCTATTTTTAATTTGGCTTGTATATCTTTGGCTAAGTTCTTTCTCTTGACTTGGCCAACAAAACATTTCTTTGTTGCAAATCAAAAAAAATTACATCTTCATACTCAAAATTACAAAAGTTGCACAAAAAAACCAAGTTTTGACAACTTTTTACAGTTTTTCAACTTCATCTTGAAACCCTTTACAAATTTGCACAAGTATTACAGTACAAAGTTGTAGCTTAGACCAAAATAAACAAACCGTTAGAAAGAAACAACCTAATTTAACCCTCTGATTTAGTTATGGGCCCTCAAGTCTGTACAACTGTCATAAAAACTCAAAAGTTATAAAATTACATTTTTTTTAATAACAATTTTTTTTAGTTATTTTTTTGACTATTTTATTGATTTAATGCGAAACCATCAAAATTTTTGACTATGTCAGCCAATTGTTACCAAACATTGACATTTTTCGAGTTTAAGTTAAAATTCTACATGCTTAAGAGCCAGTTACTATATGAAGGACCATTCCCACGAAGTAGGTATATTCCAAACGTTTGTTTATTTAAGTCTAAGCTACGTTTTTGTCTTGCATTGCTTAGTCAAATTCGTTCCAGTTTGTAAAACAATGTTGAAAAAACCGTACAAAATGAGGGAAAACATGATGACTTTACAAAATTTTTGTAATTTTGAGTATACAGATGTGACTTTTTTGACTTGCTACTTAGAATTGTTTTGTAAGCCAAGCCAAGATCAACAACTTCTCAAAGAGAAATTCTAAATAGGTTACGAGATATGGAGTTGCAAGTCCCAGTCAGAAGCTGAAAACTTTAAAGTTCAATAACAAGAAAACGGCAGCTAACCAGACCAATCCCAGCGAAGGTTTTTGTACTACCATTATACACTTTCTGAATTTTTGGTCTCGACTTGATCAACTTTTTAGTGTTGCACAGTGTAATTAATGGTTTTGGATGAGCACATCGATCAGCATTCTTATCGTTCTTACGCATAATTCTCAACTGTTAATTTGCCTGTCGCAGAGGCTCCTCACTATTATTTTGTTTCAACAATATTTTTTACAGTAAAAAACGAATTATTTGTTTTTTCCATGATTGTTTAGATTTTAAAAATAGCATCGAGAAACCCCATTTAACTCACAGAATAATAGTCCTAATAAAATCTAACTTTGCCACTATTCGTATGAAAACTTGTTCTGTATGAGAAGTAAATAGTTATATGAAACTGATTGCATTTGGGAGTGAGTTTAGAGACTTTTTTGAGAGACCTTATTGAATAATGATTATTTTAATATATTTTACCAAAAAGGTATTAAATCCGTCGTTTGAAGCAAGTAAGAGCGCCGAGAGCTCCGACTGCAAAATTTGAAAGACCCCCAACCAGGGAAAAAAAGAAATGCAAATTCCTGTCCTTTATAAATCCCGTGTTTTATATCCGATTTTGATATTACATTTTTATACTTTTCTCTGACAGTTTCTGCGTAAGGGCAAGCCCTCTTTTTTCGGGAAAGTTTCTGTCTTTTCTTTTAAAGGGGATAGTGGCATTTATACGAGCACAAAACCCAGTATTTTTTATCATTTTTATATCAGTAACTTTATAAATGTAACAATACTTCATCATTATGTCATGTTTTGACTTGATTTCACCCAAATTCAAAAAGAAAATATTAATTATATGGCAATATGTATGTATCGGCCCCTGTTCCACAAGTAGTCCTTTACGCTGACCTTCATAATTACTCAACAACTTACTTAATATTAGTATCTTAATAGTTAATTGTTTAGTTTTTTTTTCGGTTTGCCGACCACTGTGAGTAAAAGAGCAGGCCTTCCTCTGGAGCTTTAGTAAAGTCATCAATTACCTGCCTGAGCTCCCTTGGAGTGTAGGAGTTGACTCTGTGCCAGTTGAAATTACTATCATTATTTGTCCGAGTAGGCCCAGCGTGTCTTATGGGTTACTCTAGCCCCTACGGCAATGATGTTTAGAGTACAAAAAGTGAGAAAAGACCTAACCTTGATCCTACACTTCCTTAATTCCCACTTTTGCCAAACAATACCCATAAGGCCTTGGCTTAGGAAGCAGGCCAGCTACCAACTTCCTTTCATGCATAGTTAACCAATATAAATCCAATTAGCACGCTTTTGTCTGACAATTCACCAAGGGAAGACAAAAACGGAAGAAAGGAAGAAGAGCGAACACAAAGGGAACACTTCAGTAGGGGTGTGTCTTTGTACGAACTTTATGACTTGAGCACCTTTTATGCTCACCATTAAACGCTATTAGCGCGGCATTTAAGGATCGCTTTCTCATCTTCCTTTTTTCCATTTTTTTGGGTAGGTCATAAAGGTTAACTCTCGCTTCGGAGGGTGTTTTAACGCCCGTTTAATCTAATAAGCCACAAACACGCCATCAAGTTCACGTGGGAAAATTGGAGCAATAAGAAAATTTCGTTTTAGAGTACTCCATGGAGAGATGTCAGAGCTGAGCGTGGGTTGAACTGGACTGGACTGTTGTTGGGTGTGTGTGGGAAGTTCTGGCCCTGCTGCTGTTATTTATGGACTACACTCGACGGGCAATTGGATATGGGAAGAACAAGGAAGCATAAGCCAAGCGCAGCCAACGCCCAAATGTCAAGTACCCCAGAGAATCTCATCAATTTTGGTACTTTATGTGACATAATCCCTGCAGCCAGGCCGAGCGGACTATAAAAGCCTGAAGCCAAGTCCAAAGCCAGCACAGTCTTTGTTGGAGTTAGTTAGAATGTGGCATCTTCTGGCTTTCGTTTTGCTTCTTCAGGTGCTTCAAAGCCATCAACTGGATGTGGATGATATACCCATTGGAAGCGATAAAGAGCTCTCGGATCTGGTTATAACCACGGCTTTGGGTAAAATTCGTGGCACCATTCTACCCTCACAGGCTGGACGCAATTTCTATGCCTTTCGTGGTATACCCTATGCCAAGGCCCCAATAGACAATCTACGCTTTAAGCCACCGGAACCAATTGAGCAATGGTTTGACACATTCGACGCCACCTTCGATGGTCCCAAGTGCCCGCAACCGGGTCTCTTCAGTGAGGATGTCAGCGAGGATTGTTTAAGGCTGAATATCTATACCAGAGAGTTGCCCAGCGAGCGGCAACCGAATGTGAAGAAACCAGTTTTGGTTTTTATTCATCCTGGTGGCTTCTACTCGCTGTCCGGACAGAGTAAGAATTTTGCTGGTCCGCAGTATTTTATGGATCGGAATCTGGTGCTGGTGACCTTCAACTATCGTCTGGGTTCGTTGGGTTTCCTGGCCATGGGCACTGAACAGGCGCCCGGCAATATGGGTCTCAAGGATCAAGTGCAACTGCTGCGCTGGGTTAAGCTGCATATCTCGCGATTTGGTGGAGATCCAAATGCGATTACACTGCTGGGCTATGGAGCCGGAGGCATGGCTGTTACGTTGCATATGGTTTCACCCATGTCACAGAATTTGTTTCATCGTGCCATTGTGATGAGTGGAGCGGCAACAGGACAATGGTCGCTACCAGAGCATCAAATGGATGTGGCCAAAAAGCAGGCGGCTCTGCTGCACTGCAATACGGAGAATATAACGGAAATGTTGGATTGCCTGCGTGGGGTGAGTTGAATATGGGAAAAGTGAAGGCTTCTAAAGGTTCCAATTTTTTCCCCCTAAACAGAAACATTATCTGGAGTATGCCAACACTTTGCCCCGCATGTTTGATTTTGGACGCAATAACCCGCTGATACTTTGGAAACCTGTGGTGGAGCCAGACTTTGGTCAAGAGCGTTTTCTTATAGAAGATCCCGTGCGTAGCTATCAGAATGGTGATTTTATGAAGATACCCATCATAACGGGCATGACCAAGGATGAATTTGTGGGCCCCGCCATTTGTAAGTGATCTGCACCATAAATAAGCTTCATGTTCTCAACTCCATTTCTACATCCTTCCCAGCCATTCTACAAAGTCCCTCGCTGCTGAGCGCCTTCAATGAGAACTTTGAGGCATTGGCTCCCATTTGTTTCCTTTACAATGCCAGTCAGGCACGTGCCCCAAACATAAGCCTGGAGTTGCGTGAACATTACTTTGGTCAACTGCCTTTCCAATTGAATAGTTCCCTCCAATCTTTGGCCACGTTGTATTCGGATGCTTTGACTGGCTTTGGCATACATCGTTTCGTCCATCTGGCCGCTCGTTCGACCAAAGTCTATTACTATCGTTTTGCCTATCAGGGTGGACGTAGTCATATCCATTATCCTGAGGATGCTCCCTATGGTGTGGTACATCATGATGATCTTATGTATTTGTTTGTGGAGCCTTCCATCAGTCGCATGTTTACCGAAGATGATGATGAGTTCCGCATGGTGGACATCATGACGAGAATGTTTTCCGCCTTTGCCTACAAAGGGTAAGCCGAGCTACGATCGAACCCGAATTGCACTCTTTCTAGTTTTGTTACTTTTGCAGGGATCCCAACAAGCCCAGCGATGAGCAACTACGTAGTATTCGCTGGCGTCCCTTCAGCTTCAAGAAACGTTATTATCTCAACATAGGCGATGATCTGACCATGGAGGAGAATCTCAATTCAGCACGCTATGAGATATGGAAACGATTGTTCCCCTTGAACTGGCGACGGCAGACCAAGGAACGCTGGCTGGCTGAGTACATCTAAAAAAGGGGTGGCTGCTTTTAAGCCCTACTGTACTTTAAGCTGCTGTCGATTAAAAATACAAGTAGCCACTTGGCATAATTGAATTTCATTTGCGATTGTTGTTCCAGTTGCCAAGTGACAAACCAATTGGCATAATTTTCAGTTTTCCAGTTTTCTAATTTGGTTGCGTTGTTTATGTAATGTTTCTGTTCCCTTCTGCGTGTCATCACTGTGTGTGGGTGCATATATTATACGAGTACCATGGCTTTAGGCAAGCGATAACCGTGCTATGGTACGTGTTGTCGTGCATTATAGGGTCGGGGCGGTGATCGCGTGCCATGAAATGGCACTGAGAGAAATTCTCGTGAAGGGAATCATCATTGAGATCTCAATAATACTGAAAGTTGAATTGGTTACTTTACACTTCGTATCCAAGAGTTTTATGCAGGGAATCAATCCGGAACCAGATACAAAATATTTCAAATTTTTTGAAACCGAAAGACCGAAAAATGCTAAACACTGTACCGGTGTACTATTTCGGTCCAGAGTGCAACAACTAGACAGCCAAGCTGGCACTTAGTTAAGGGGAACTTTTACGCAATTTCGTTAGATCGAAATCTTTCAAAACAAGAGCCTGACTTAGCAAAACTTTTGTATTGTAAAGTAGAAAAAACGTGTGACCATTCTCATTGAAAATGTTGCATCCCATATTCTAAGACCGTCATTAAAGTGGCATGATAACCTTTGAACCTAAAAGTACTTGTTTTTGGTAGTATTTGGTTTTTGGTCGGCTCTAGGTAAAGTTTTTTAGGGTGTCTTTTAATGAGATACAAAACGCCACTATTTTTGGGTTGAACTCCGATATATTTCGATTTCCTTCGGAAATGGTCCTCTGGTATCTGGCTTGTCAACTGTGGAGATTGAAACTTGTGTTATCCATTTCTGTTCAAGTGAAACTTAATGAGGAAAGCAGTTCTGACACAAATCCTTTAGCTGAAACTGGAGACGAAGTAGATTCATACGAGTGTTGGGTAACCCAACTTGGGTTGTTCATGAGTAAACAAAATTGAGTAGTTTCTTAAACTGAAGAAGTGAACATGTTCTTCTTCAATTGTTCAATTTTGTTCAGCGAGTCTTGTTTAGTCTATCTTGCTTAATCTATCATGTTCAGTTTGTCTTGCTCTGAGTTGTTCTAAGAGCTGTTCAGTCTCTTTTGCTCAGCGAGTTGTTCTGTATCTCTTGCTCTGTGAATTGTTCTGTCTGAATTGCTTTGTGAGCTGTTCCGTCTGTCTGTGTGTTGCTCTGTGGGCTGTACCATGATACAACTATAGCAGGTATGGCGCTCAGCCAAATTTTGAATTAAGCGAATTGGCTAGGATCGTGAGTGAGAGAGCGGGAGAGTGACCGCGAGAGTAAACACATTTACACAAATTAGGTACATATGTGTGTAGAACAAAAATGCGATGCAGAAACAACAAAAACAATAAAGCGATCAGTGCTCCAGAAACCCACCCATTTGGAATCCCGACGGCAAAGCAAAAAACAAAAAAAGTCGTGAGTTCACACAACCTTCCGCCATAGACCTAGAACAACTGAACAGGTGAACAATTGAATAGGTGAACAACTGAACAAACGAGGAATTTGAGTGAGTTGACTCACTTAGAAACAAAGAACAAGTGAACATGTTCATTAAAATGAACAACCTTTACCCAACACTAATGTATGCATTATGAAAAGAATTCGAATGAAAAGGCAATACAAATAGTTCAGTATTTTCACAAAACATGTTGGACTTAAATGGTGGTCAGAAAACTCGACAAAATTCCCACAAGCTTGTATACAGAGCTTTTGAGAAGGTGAATTCAGCGTAATACGATTATTTTCCGGGATGTTATTATTATTTCTTCGCTAAGAAATCGGATGGACGCAAAACCAAAGACCGTTCTTTCTGTGTATTTTACCGATACATACCGCTATACCGAAATAATACTCCTGATGCCAATACGGAACCGAATGCCGAAATAATTGGCCCTGTTCCGAATTCCAAGTAGGTGGAAGGTGCGAAGAATATCTGTGGAAATGATTCCACTTGACATTGAGCAATCGGTTTCATCTGCTAAAGCAATTCCGATTTTCTTTAAAATGGATCTAGGATCATAGGAACAGTGGATCATAGATATGATTGTCAACTTCCATGTAACATTGTTGAATTGGAATTCCACTTGCAAACGTTTACACGAAAACCGAATCACATTTCGGAACAGAGCCGAATGTAAGAACGAAAACAGATCCTTTTACCGAAACATACTTTTTCTTTACGTACCAGAACCGATTTGAATATTCCATATGACATACAAAAATACTTTATTGAAGTTATTCGGCCCTGTTCTTAATTCCGAGTCGATTTTCGTGCAAACGTTTGTATTTCGAATTCAAATTGTATTAATTTATAAGTAAGTCTTCATCATTCTATGAAAAATTACTCACTTTGTTCCATCGGTTTCAGCTGCTCAAACAATTTCGAACTTTGTTATGCCATATTTTTCATCTTCTTTACATTTTTCAATTTGGATGCAAAATACAAGCGTTTACACGAAAATCGACTCAAAATTCGGAACAGGCCCGATGAGTTCATGGACAATTTTTTTAACATGAAAATAATTTATTTCAGAGACTTTCGATCAGTGTTAAGAATATTTCGTAGTATTAAGTTAACCAACGATTTTCGTCCGTTAAATTCTTAAATCTATTCCAGTGGTCTTCAAAATGCCAAAATCCCATGAGATAGGAACTCATAATTCTGCCAGCGTCGCAGCCGACACACGTATAGAGAAAGAGAGTACGTGTGTTCTATAAATAGCACGCTCGGCGGCTTGCTCTCTTACGATGCGCGTGTTCGGCTTTTTTTTGCGTGTTACTCATGTTGAAATGTCAACATGTTTACCTCGTGTTTCGCTGCTACGTACTCAAGCGCAATGCTTGATTGTATGTGTTTGGACACCACTGATCTATACCAATAAACTCTTGAAAATGCGAGTGTATTAAATAAGATTACAAATATTCTTGGTGCTTGGCCATAGAATTCTTTGATTATTTCTGACTCGCTCTTAAAATTTGGTGAGTGAATTAAATTAATTAGATTCGAAAAGCGTTAGTCTATCGAAAACTTAAGGCCGGAAATTTTGAGTTTTTTTTTAACTTAACTACGGGGAGAGATTTTCCCCCACTAACAACAGAAGGGCCGATACGGAGCAAGCACACACACTAAGCTTCTGTGACTTGGCGATTGCTGCTGTGTCAGGTTTTGCTACAAGCCTGCCTTTGGGATTCCCAAGCGGTCATAGCAATTCCTTTATGAGGTAGCCTCTGCCAGCTCATTGAAGATAGGCAATGATCGCTGATGATTGAATTGATGAAATTCATGAACTATGTATACTATCAACCTGCCTCCTTTGTGGTGCTGTGAGTGTCTTTTTTTTGGAAATCATAATATCATAGAAAACCATAACTTATTGGTCAAGACTGGCAGTATCACTTAAATATGCATTCAAATATTTAAGTTTAAGACGGATTCTTAGTTAGTTTACTTACACCAAGAAGGATGCACATTTAATATTCAGTTAAGAGAGAAAGCAAAGCTAACTTCATATGTGCCTAAGTTTTAGTAGACTAAGGGCCGATTTCACATCTTCTACATAGAGCTATCTGTCACATAAACTAACAAATAACAGAGTAAATTTAAGGTTTATCTGACACATAGCAGCTATCTGGGAAAAGAGAAATAGACCCTTAGAAAAGCTCTCACCAACATGTAGCGATATTGGCCAAATTTCACAGATCAGCTTTAAAACAATCAACATAAATAATGACGGAGCTTAAGAACGCTAGCGTGCAGACAGCAGACGGACAGACGCACGGACAAAGCTCAAGAATACATACACCGAAAATTTTTATTTTTCATATCAATTTTCCTCCGATATGAAAATATTATATATCAAATTGATATGTTACAAATTTCTAATCGATATTTTTTAACATTTCATTATTACATTTTAAATATCATTCTGAAACTATTCAATATCAATTCAATTAAATGATATTATTTTGGATCAGAATAATATTATTTTATTGCCCAAATTTATTAAAAAAATTAAATTTTTAAAAAGTTCATTTTAATGATGAAGGATGATTCCTTCTAAGCAAACTTCTGGGCAAAATTATCGTACACTTTCCCAGTGCATAAAAAATGGTATTAATTTCATTCCGTGGGAGCAAAAACTCTGAGAGTAGATTTTTTCTGAGTGTAGAGTAAAATCTCAAATAAGATACTGGATTTCTATTGGTTACAAATCTATTTTATCGATTAGAAGGTTGATCATATATTAGACTATAGTCTAATAGCATATATGCTTAATTCAATATGGTACAGGAGCAGCGGTGGACACGCCGTTGCTCCCATTGCTCGGAGAGTTGTTTTTCAGCAGCTGGCGCCACTCTGACGCACAAGCAATTGCCTTGCTGCGAAATGAGTTTCATCAGCAAAGCAGACGGCGCAACAACAAAATGCAGTCAGTGTGTGCAGCAAGACTTGCTGGGCGCACAACAGACAGTTGCAATAACAGTTGCCATACACGCTGTGTCTGGATCGCTGCTCGAATTGAGCCTCGCTGATAAGGGAAGTAAATTCGGTTCTTTTTGTTGGACTGCTCCCAAACTGAAATTTGATGCCCACCACTGGCTTTGAGTCTACTGCATATCGAGGAAAGAGCAGAAGATAAGTGATATTTTCGGTGAAGCCTGACTGTTATAAACTCTGTGCCTACGAAAGTATATGCTCATGAAAGTTTCAAATTTGAGATAAATGTCTAAAAAATTGTGAGAACTATTCAACATTTTTTATTGTTGGGGCGTGGAGCCATTAGTAATAGAGACAAAACTTGCGCTGCCTCGTAATTTTGAGTGGTTTAAGCGATAGCGCCCTTATATACATTGTTTAGATACTTTATGGTGCCAGTAGGAAAACACAGTGGTTAGAGCGAGACGGACGTATTCTCAAATGTACTCAGAGTAAGTCAGAGCGAAAAGCCAACTAATTACTGACAGAAGCAGTGTCGACAGAGCAATCGTTCAGTCTAGATATTCTAGTCTGTGGTGGAGGCGTGCCAAAAATTGCTTTAGCTTTTCTAGTCTCTGAGATCTAAATGTTCATACAGACGGACGGAAAGGGCTATATCGATTCCGCTGTGGATGCTGATGGTCTTTATGGATGGACTTTATATGGTCGGAAATGTTTCATTCTGCCTGTCACATACATTTGCACGACTTTACCCTTTTTAATCTACGAGTAACGGGTATAAGAACTGTGGATTATATGGCAGTGAACTTCCTCTTTAAATTATATATTTCTTTAAAAGTTTGTAAGAGTATGAGATCTGCATGATGTTTTAGCATGATTTCTTCTTATGCGTTGCTTGCGTTTGGTTTGATTTTATAAGAAAATAGAAAATAAACTATCATGCAGAGTTAATGCAGAGAGCACGAGAGCTCGATAAACTCCTAGGAACAAGAACGTTTATTATGTCGGGCAACATGGTCGTCTGGTCGGAAACATGCAAACCCAAGTTAATGAGTAAGTCGATATATTATTTACAAAATACACATTTCTACCAACTCATTTCTCTCAGTGCATAGCCCTACTCTATCTATGCTGCACTCACTTTCAGCGGCACAGATGTTGCCAAACATTAACTTTACTGTTGCTTTCTGTGGGCCACTCACCAAACCAATTTTCATTTTTATTGCTCTTATCGGAGTTTGGTTACGCTTGACAGCATGACAATGTCAAATGCAGTCCAAGTCCATCCAATTCGAGAGCGAGCTCGTATCCTGAACTCTTCGAAACGTGCAGACTCATTAGCATAGCTCTGGACGCTCACACATATGACGCTCCCCCCAAGTCCAATTGGCAAGAGAAATTCCATCATGAGTCACGCCATTGCCTCATTGCTTATCCTGGCGAGGGTGTCTCCGCTGCTGTTGGCCACCAGTTGGAACATTTTTAATATATTAATTTATGCAAATTGTGAGGCAACTGTGCGGTTATCGGCCGCAATAGATCAACTCATGTTCTGGGCTGGGTGGTGGCACTTCTTTTGATCGTTTCCACTTTAGTTTTAATTGTTTGGCTTGTCGTCGGCATATGTTGTGTAAATTGTTAGGAGGCAGCAGAAATTCCCATTTCCAGCGAATTGGAAGATTTCCAATTCCGCGAAACGCAAATAGAGTTGTTGGCACCCATTGTGGGCACCCATTTCGTATCAGATGAAGTTTTTCGCGAAACGTGTTTGCTTTTCCTGCTGCGAGAGTCAGCGAGTTTTTATTGACTGATGGAAATCGCTCAAAAACAAAAAAAAGCAAAGCCAGTTTGAAATTTTCGCTTGCCCACAAACTGTAATTAGATTGCGGCCCCAAACAGTCTGGACTACGAAATCCAACCGCAAAGTTTCAACACTTCCTTCTGTGGTTTCTGCAGTGTTGACTTCGAGTCGTAGACGAAGACGACAACGCGTGCTTGGAACTCCTGCTGCTGCTGTTGTCCAACATCAAGGCTCAGGAATCTTTCGCTCTCTCTGTGTGTGTTGGCTTACAATGAAGTTGTCTGCGCAATTGACGCACGATAAGCCCAGCCAGGCTTTGGCTCGAACTAAGCTACAAAACAAAAGGCGAACTGAACTCCCAACACTGCGGCTGTTGTCTCTTACATAGAAAAATTTGCACAAACATCACAAAACTCATAAATAACAACAACAACAACCATAGCAGCAGCAGCAGCAGCAGCCGAAAGTGTCCACCAGGTTTGGATGCGAGCCTGAATTTTCAACTCTTTGACTTTACGACTCGATAATGTGCATTGCAGGCACAATTTATGAGTCACCTCGAAGCCTGAGCTTAGCTTTAACGATTTTATTTTTTGTTTCTTTTGGTGTGGAAGTTATGCCAGGTATTTATTAGGTTAAGTTCAGCAGATGGAGAAAAGCAGTGACATATTTTTTGTTTTACATTTGTGTGTGGGTGTGGGAAATGTGCTGGCCAAAGGCATTTGGCTAAAATAAATGGGGGAAAAATTAACACAATGGTTGCACCAGGCATTTATTTGAAAAACAAAACCAATTTTCTTAATTAGTGCGATAAGATATAAGATTTTTCTGGAAAACGTTTAAAAAGATACTAGCAATAACATACTTTGGCGACGCTCCTAAAAATTTTTAAGTTTAATAAGAAAAAAACGCACATGCTGTTGCTGAACCTGAAATTAATAAACCTCATGTTTAATGTTATGGAATATTTCCAAAACTTTTAAATCTAGTCACAGTTGACGGATTTTAGTTGAAAATCATGGTAGCTGTTTTCAATTTTGAAAAAGTATTTCCCATAGGTCAGAGAGCTGATTTCGTGTTGAGTGCAACGGCTCCGAGCTCAAGTCCCAGAGCAAGTTGAAATTGTAAAATTATAATTTGTATAATTCGTTGATATTCAGAACCAAACTTGGTTTTTAGCATTCCAAATCGAACGGGATATTGCTATGGATTCCATATTGTGATAAAATATCCCCCTTTAATTTAGGAACACAATTAGTTAAGCCAAATAACAAAATATTGTGTTTTAAGTTGGTTGAAAATTTTATATTGAGTAAAAAAATATTAAATCGTAATATTTTTGTTTAAAATTCAAACTTACGAATTTTATTATGCTGCCAAATGCCATGTTGACAATTAGAAAATCACACAGAATAAAGCACTCCAAGGCAGGAGTGAAAATGGAGTCCAAAAGAGCACTGCATGGTATCATTGAGGGAGCACTGAATCCCGCTATGACAATTTATTGTCTTGTTGATGATTCTTTTGTTCTTCAATAATAACAAAAAATATAAAAAAGAATATAGTGTTTATTAATTATAAATCAAATTAGGAACATTTTGAGAAACCGTAGGGACTCCTCTTCGGACCATTATCGGATCACCGAAACCAATCCCGAAACACTCTGTCTAGTTTATCTTTGTATGATTTAAGGAGTCCTTTTCTAAAAACCATAGGCTAATAGATGAGTCCGCACGGAGCCTTTGCGGGTTATCTGAGTGAGCATTCTGGGACGCCGAAATTACACTTTTTTCATATATATTGAAAAGGCCCTTTTCGCCGGCGGATATGCTCCTTTGGGACACTTTTTGGAGCCTCCCTAGTCCTAATGGAGCACCTTGCGGACTCCGCTAGTTGACTGGGACCGTTCATCAACGTTCATCCATACATGAAGTCGTCATATCAGAGTTCATGAAACTTCTTCAGCCTGGCATAAATAGCCAATCAAGAACCCTTGGTCCAGTCCAATTCACCTTGTCAGAAAGTGACTGGTAGTTGGCGAAACTGCATCAACGACATTCAGCTACACGCACACATGTCCAGTTGTGGTCGTGTGTGGATCAGCGGTTAGTGTGTCGGCGTGCTGTGCGGGAGGCGTGAGTTCAATCCTGCCTCGGACCATCTAATAAAAAGTTATTTTCTTTTTTTAGAAAATAGCTTTTACACATCCGGTCACCTTTACCACCGATTGGACCACCTCCATACTGCAATACTAGCCCATTTTTAGAACATTCACTTTTTCAAGCTCAAGCGCTGTAAAAGCGAATTTCTGTTTTTAGCTTTAAATATTGTAGTATATTCCGATTTTAAAAGATTTTTTTATAGCTTTGGTTTTGAATTTAAAGTATTTCTATTACTTAGTAAATAGAACACAGAAGACATTATTTAATTTAATTTAATTTAATTTATTTGACAATATTCCTGGTGCAACAAGTATAAACTTATGATGCACCAGTCACAAAAACAATTCTCAGGGGAAAATTTTGCAAATTTGTATTTCATTTTGATTTTGATTTATTATTAATAATAATATCTATTTATTTATCGATTATATTTTATGTACTACATGTTTTAATTTTTGAGGTGAGTATTTAATTTGGCCCTAAATTGCGTTGCACTACTAATATTTTTTAAATAGGGTGGGAGTTGGTTCCACAACCGAACAGTATTCACGAAAAAATGTTTCTCTGAGCTGGCTAGTTTATGTCTATTTGAAGAGGCAAAACTTAATTTATCATATAAATAGGATGGCTGTTTAGTATGTATTATCTTATGCAGCAGTATTAGAGATCTGTATCCAGTTCACGTTCTGAAGTCAAGGTCGTATATCTGGTTAGCGAAGTGCTTAATGTGGTCCGATTGTCTTCTATTATAGACATATCTAGCAATATTGTTGAATCACAATTCCCAAATATTTCGATCCCATAGCAAAGCATTGGGAACAAGTAAGTCTTTGCGATTCGAAGTCTGATATTTGTAGTTAAAAAGCACTTACTGAAGGATAGTTGTCTTAGAATTTCATGGGTTTTCCCTGCAGCTTTAGATACTTGATCATTCCAAGTTAATGTGTCATTAAATGTTATACCTAGATTAATGGCTTGCGATACATATTCTAATGGTGTATTGTCAATTATTAAATTCGCAAGATCTCTTGTACTCAATGATTTTTTGTATATAACTAGGCATTTGCACTTTGCTGGGTTTAATGATAGTCCATTACACTTAGCCCATTCATTAACACTTAAAAGATCACAACTACAAAAATTTACACACTCATTTATTTTACTCAAAGAACGACTAACATACATTTGAACATCATCTGCGTACATGTGGACATTACAATTACTTAGCAGGTCAGGAAGGTCATTTACATACAAGGAAAAAAGAAGTGGACCAAGAACTGAACCTTGGGGAACACCACGTTTAAGATACAGTATGGATGAGGTTTCGGACTCCGAAACCACCGCCTGCTTTCTATCACATAAATAGGATTTTATTAATTTAATGGCAGTATCAGTAAGATTATAAAATTTGACTAGCTTGGTAACTAAGATTTCGTGATTAACCGTGTCAAAAGCTTTGCTAAAGTCAAGTAGTGTCAGAAAGGTCACATTATCATCATCTATTTGTTTTCTAATATCCTCAGTGATGTTCAGTATTGCCGTGGTGCAGCTTCTATTTTTTCTATAACCAAACTGTTTATTACTAAATAATGAGTTATCTGTCAGAAATTTGCTTATTTGTTGTGCCATCAATTGTTCCACAACTTTGGACAAAAACGGTAATATTGATATGGGCCTATATTCACTGTTCCCTTTTGGGATTGAGATTATTTTAGATAATTTCCATAAGTTTGAAAATGTCGATGTAGTGAGCACTGTGTTGCTGTTGAATAATTTTGAGAAACTTGGGATTCATATCATCTAATCCAATTGCATTTGACTTAACTTGAAGTACAGATTCAAGGACATCACACTGATCCACGCACATAAAGCTAAAACTACTGTCAAAGTTTCTATTTGATAAAGTTTCAAGGTACGTGTTGGATGTAGCTTCAGGTAGACCAGAGTCAACAAACTTGAGATTGAGATCATTAATGTCAGTGTCAATTTTACTTTTACTTCTTTTTTTACCAATTCCAACATTTTTTAGCTCACTCCATGTTTGTCTGGTCGTTATCGCACTTTTAAATTTTTCCGAATAATAGTTGTCCTTGGCGGTCTTGATTAAGTCATATACAGTTTTTCTAAGTAGTTTAAAGCGTCGGTAATGTTTATTCGTTTTGTATCGTTTCCATTTTGTATATGCTATGTCTCTTTGCGATATATGAGCAGCTATGTTATTATTAAACCAGGGTTTTTGCTTTGGTCTCAGTATTTTCTTGCGTAGCGGTATAGTACTCTCAAATAGATTGACAGTGGACAAATGGAATTGATCAATTTGAGAATTAACATCAGCATGTCTGTAAATTGAGTCCCAGTCATATTATTGGAATTCATCATTGAGCTTACTAATATTAATATTTTTCAAATCTCTATACCATATTATTTCGTCAGTTTTGTGAGGGTTGAAATCATACTTCAAGAAAATCAAGGCGTGTTTAGAAAATACTGGCACCGAAACCTGGTCATATAATAAAATCTTGTCTGTTGCATTCACGAAAAATACGTTCAGCAAAGTATTTGTTGCGTTTAAGAAATGCGTGGGTGTTGATGTGTTAGTTTGTTATCTCAAATATATAATTTAGTTTTATTCACCTTCTTTCAAAAAAACGAATGATCCTGCTGAAGGACCTATCATATATTACAATCAAATTCGGCACCGAATCAGAATTTTTCTTTGCTTTTGAAGCAATATTAACTTGAAATTTCAAAAAAGGGGCAAAAAACGGGAAGAAAATTTTAATTACACATTAATCTATACACTATTGTGAAACAATTGCCGTGTTTAGTTCTGTGCAGCAAAAAAGTTGTACTCCACAAGATACGATTATCTCTGTTAGATTTTCGCTGTTAAAATATCCCTACAACAAATTGGAGAGACACAACAAAACAAACAATATCAGCAAATCGGAATTTAAAACATATGTTTGGCATATCCATATTTCAAATGTAATCTCTCTTTAATGGATAAGCTACAGCACACATGCAAAGTCAATCAATAATTGCCACCGATTTTCGATAAGTCTGCAGTGCACTTAATCAGTTTAATTTGACTGCGATCCAAAATTTAACCGACGACCTTAAAATTTTTTGGAATATGTACAGATTTTTCTTATCTTGTGAATGTAAAACAATAAAATCCATTCGACTTCGAGTTATAAAAACGTGAAATATCGGACTTTATGCCTCATATTTGGGCATTCTGACCATGTTATAAAAATAAATCATTTTGATTTGATGAGCAACTGAATATTTTGAATCTGGATGGCTCTCCTAGCACGCCTATTTCCTGTTCATATGTCTGTACATATCCCTGTCCCAATGTGCTATTATAAATCTTTACATCTTCTTTTAAACCATCTTCTCCACGCGGTATCTTCATATTTAGGCGTTTGTTTTATCAATATTGTTCAGTTGGCTTCGCAGACTGCAGTGGTCCCAGTTGGATACCGAGTGCCTTCTTTCCTTTTTCGATTTAGGTCTTAAGTCGAATGAGAATGTATGGATCTAGGTCAGCCCAAATGCCGCATATCAACTTGACAATTGTAAATGAATTGACACCGCGAATCATAATAAATATGCATCTTATGCACAATCCTTAAAACTTTTCATTTTCGTTAACTAAATTTATCTAGCTGATAGACAATTGGCTTCTGACCTTCATTCGATTAAGCTAAGTGTACCTCAACGATATGTTATAGGATTTTTATTGTTATTTCTGTTGCAAAGATGATTTTTGGCGTAAGTCTAAGAAATTGGTTTTTCCTATTTACTACCTACATGCTGCCCATCTCTTAGCCGCCAGAAACAGTTATCGCCTGAGCCAAGTGCTGGCATTAACCAAATTTATGGAGCATGGCACACAGCCCAAAAAAATTAACACCCAAAGTAATTAGCATAGTGGCACGGATAGGGAGAGAAAGTGGCAATCGTGTGCCGAGCGTGGGCGACCTTCCCTTACAAGGCTAGAATAATAATATGTTGATAAGCTGGCGAGAGAACCATTAACACACATGAGGGGTATCTCATTTTTAGTTGCATTTTTAATAACTGACATGTTCCTGCCGTGCCACAATATTAGAAAAAAAAAAACCAAATGCATTTGAAGTGGCAACTTTTCTAGTACACTGCGTCGCGTGTCGATCACAAGCTGCGCAACTGAAAGTCATCTCCTGCTGTCAGCAGCCTCCCTTCTGCGCCTGATATCTTTTCTACCTTTTTGGTCCTTGTCAAATAGGCATTTTGTCTGTTGTCATCATCACGGCATCAAATTTCAAAAATATTTACAGCTTTCAAACTTGTGATAACCGATGATGGATCATGTTGCACGCATTATCTGTCTCTCGTTTATTGACTAACTGGAGGGTTGATTTCCTTAATAAGTTTACCACCCGGGTAAGAAGAGGCAAATAGTCTCAGCGGGTGAAAAAATTAATATTTAGCAAAAATAGGGCGACTTTAAAACATACATATGTTCCTGTACGGAAATGTAGAGCGGCATTAAAATTGTGTTAAAAGTGAGAGCCGACTTGGAAAGTCCTTGTTGGGCTATGAACTCTCTTTATGTGACTACAAAAAGTCCAAAATCATTGCTACTTAAATATCCATTAGGTCTTGCAAAACAGCTGCCCCATACTGTCCAAAATCAATCACTTATTCATATGCTCTCTCTGTCCTCCAAATCAGCATATGCAAAAAGAATCGCACACACTCCTTAACCCCCCCACTCCATGTCACTCCACTCCACTCCAACTCCACTCACATTAACAACAACAATTGAGGCGAACGGTAAAAACTGTCAAAGGCAATTGTCAGTGGCTTTGTTTGGACTGGGTTAGGGGTGTACAACAAACAAACTGACAGACAAGATTGATCATTTGATGCCTTGATCTGTGCCAGGGTGTGGGGAGGGGGGATGCATTCATACATCAATTTCGAGTGGGCTGGTAACCCATAAATGAACGTGGGATTTCTTAGTTTGCACCTTTTCAGATGGTTCTTTCTGTGCATTTTTTTGTCGTTTTTTATAAATGCCCAGCACGTGCCAATGCCCGAGGTCATGCCAGGCATGTAAATCCTGCCAAGTGTCGTCGTCTAGTCCGAGGAACTCAAGCAAGAGCAACTGCAGCCGCCTGCATAACTTGCATCGAGGTGCAGCTGTTGACTTGGCGGCTTGCCGCAGTCTTTGCCACTTCCTTTTCGTGGTCTGCTTGAGAATCATCAGCATTTAACCCGTGCCGTCTACGTGCTCAGCATCAGAACTCTAAATTAATTGTTGTTATTGTTATGGGCTTTGGTTGCTTCTGGCAGCATCTCACCTGTTAGTCGTTGCCCGTGGATTACATTAATTGAATCTTAATAAATTTGTGGATCTTTTGATTTCGCTAATCCCCAGCAATTGATGTGGCTGATAAGTTAAGCTGTCAATAATCATAATCATGATCGCATTCAAGTTAAACGGCTCAGTTTTTCAGCTTCTGTTATTGTCGTCCGACTGGCGACTCTGCGCACTCGCCTCGGCTCCCATCTGCTCTTGTCGTAGGTCAAGCCAAGCGTGTGCTGTCGAGTCTTGGGTTCGTACCTAAGTCGATACTGGCGCTACGCTACTTGGAATGACTTGATTGTGGATTTATGCGGGATTTTGGTACAGAGATTGCTGGCTGCTACAATTGAAAGTGTAATCAATGTCAAAAAGGGATTGCCATCTGCCATTGAGATCGAAATCTGGGGAATCAAAAAGTAATCTGTGAAACATCTTTGTCAACTGATGGTTGTTACTTTTTTCTCATTTGTTGACTCACTTAAGCATTTACGAACTGTTCTTCTAGATTTCTATTTTATACATTTGCTATATGTTCCATAAAAGGGAACAGGAAAAAATAATGCTACAGAAAGATAGGGACGAACGAATGAGCTTTAGATAGAGATATGTGGGGGTTTTAGCTGGGGAGCTGTGTCGTTGGTCCGTGTTCCTACTTTACACTTTTGTGAAAGGACTTTTGCCACAATTTGTCGTTCAAATTTACTTTTTCACACTTATTAATTTTCTAAGCAAGCAATTCTTTGGTCAAGAACATTGATGAAAAGCGTAAAGAAACTTTTAGGTGGTTTTTTATTTCATACATCCTAAAAACTTCCATTCCTATTTGTAATTAGTTGTTTCTATTATTTTTGAATTGCGGTCTTCATTCTAGCAGCTTTCATCTCCTGTTTTTTCTTGCCTTCTAAAAGAGGTTTAAAATTCTTTGTTTGATATTAACTATTCACTCTCTGAAAGTCTCAATATAAAAATGAAATAGAGGAGAGCTAACTTCGGCTCGACGAAAGTTTATATACCCTTGTAAAATTGATAAAAATAAAGGTTTTAAATGATTTTCGTCGATTCTTAACTGAGTTATTTCCCAAACTCAGCAATAGATTGCGCCACTGCTTTGACCATATGCTTGGCAGTTTATTATATGGCAGCTATACGATATATTCATCAGATTTTGACCAAACTTTCCATATTTGTGTGGAAACCGATCAAATTCATAACTGAAAAGTAAACAAGTAAGAGCGCTATAGTCGAGTTTCCCGACTACAAAATACCCTGTTCAATTAAGACGCACATGCAAACACACTCACATACACAAACGCATACAAACATACGCGCGCTCTCACGCGGCCTGCGCAGGCAGCGCTGCCTGCATGAAGTGAACGCCTCCCCCTACGCTCCCATAAGCTAAATTGTTTAATAACTTTTGTGTTTTTGCGTATCTAATTTTCCTTTGGAGAGTAGTTAGATATAAGGCCTAGGATGGTATATATTAAGCCACCAGGTTCTAACTTTAAAATTGTGGCTGTGACAGTTTTTTGGGGTTTAAGGGGGGAGGGGGGGATATTTTCAAAATCTGAAAGAAACTTGATCTGGGTACGGTATACACCTTTGTGCGTGCCAAAATTTGTGTCTCTATCTCTTATAGTCTCTGAGATCGACGCGCTCATACAGACAGACAGACAGACAGACAGACGGACAGACGGACATGGCTATATCGACTCGGCTGTTGATGCTGATCAAGAATATATATACTTTATAGGGTCGGAGAAGCTTCCTTCTGGCTGTTACATACATTTGCACAACTTCATGATCCCCTTTTCCCATTTTTAATGGGAACAGGGTATAAAAAGACGCTACCATTGAACACAAAAACGTTTTTCTCACTAAAACTACTTTTTCGACCGATAGTTCCTATGGCAGCTATATGCTATAGTCATCCGATTTGGATCAAACTTGACAGAATTTTATGGTGGCATATAATATTGATCAGTAACAGTGTTTGGGACTGATAACATTGAAAACCGACAGTTTTTTTCTACTAAGACTTTTTTCAGAGCTATATTTTGTATGGCAGCTTTACTATATAAATGACCGATTTTCATCAAACTTGGTGAAAACTTGGTTTATGTAAAAGCATAGAAAACTTATAAATACGAGGTTTTTGGATGTATGCGTTGAAGACAAAAAAGTTTTTCTAACTTAAACTACTTTTCGACCAATAGTTCTTATGCCAGATATATGACACAGTCATCCGATCCGGCCGTATCCGACAAATGTGCAGCGTATTTGTACCGAAAGACTTCGTGCAAAGTTTGGTTAAGATAGCTTTAAAACTGACGGAGGAGATAGCATAGAAACAGACGGACGGACAGACGGACATGGCTATATCAACTCAGCTCGTCATGCTGATCAAGAATATATTATATATACTTTATGCGGTCGGAGATGCTTCCTTGTATGCGTTACAAGCATCTCGACAATTTTAATATACCCTTTAACGCAAACGTCCCCAATCCTCGTATTTCTAAGTTTTCAATGCTTTTACATAATTCCACCAAGTTTGATAGGACAACTATATAGTATAGCTGCCATAGAAAATGGGTGTAGAAAATTTATATAAGAGGCCTTGTCAAAAATATTTACGTTTGGCCGAATGTATATATCTACTAATTTATATAAATCATACAAGCTACAAGGGTATATAAACTTCGGTCGAAGTTAGCTTTCCTCTATTTTTTTATTATTTCTTTCATAAAAGCGAGATTAGAATGTAGAAATGTGAAACTTTGGGTGATATTTTATAGCGATTTTAGCCTTTTTTATACACTGTACCAAAGGAACACAGATAATATTAAGTTTGTGTAAAAGTATGTATGTAACAGGGAGATGGAATCATTTCCGACCCTTCAAAGTATAGATATTCTTGATCAGCATCAACAGACGAGTCGATATAGCCATGTCCGTCTGTCCGTCTGAACGAACGCACAGATCTCAGAAATGGTAAGAGATAGAGGTTTGACATGTATGGGACATATACTTTTTATATTTGGAGGCAGATCAAGTTTATTTTCAATTTTTATGACGCCCCCTGCGGCCCCTTTTATTTGAGAAAACGTCATATCTCCCACAGTTTAAAAGACAGATGTTTCTTACCTTTTGGAAATATTTAGTAATCAATATTATTTACCGATTTGCCGAAGAAATATTAAAAATCGGATGAACTTTACTCACGTTATGACCAAAAGAAAGTTACTTCCTCCGCCCTGGCAGCAGTGGAGTCTTCTATTGGTCAGTTTTGATTATCCCACATTGCCCAATGAAAGTAATGGCGCCATTGCTCAGAAGCGCTGCTTTCAGCTGCTACTCCAGGTACGGAGTATATTACAGTCGGACTTGACCGTCTTTCTTAGTTGCTTCTGCCACGATTGCTTACTAGTTTCATCCGCCCTTTTAGAGAAGAAAAAAAACAGAACGTGTCTGTACCTTTAAACAGGCCACGATGAAAATTTTGGCTATGTACGTATAAGAATTTCGACATTTTTTGGGCTGCATAGCAGAAGTCTATGGCGTTATGTATTACCAATTTGAAAAACCGACGACATAATTTACACAGAAAAAAACGACACAATTTTGAGCGAAATAATGTCGTTTTGTTTTGTCGGAATAATGTCGTTTCAAAAAGACATAATATCGATCGAAAACGACATAATTTCGATTCCAAATGTACTGGGCGAAACTATGTCGTCGCAATTATGTCGCTATGCCGGATGTCCTATGAATTCTGGAAAAATTTTAGGAAAATGTCAGAATGAATCTTCATATACAGACGGAGTATTGTTGGATTGTTCATGAGTGACTGAACTAAATTGAGTTGTTCACTCAACTGAACATGTTCTGCTTCAATTGTTAATTTTTGTACAGTGAGAGTTGTTCAGTCTATTTTGCTCAGTCAATTGTTAAGTTTCTGTTGCTCTGTGATTTGTTCTGAGAGCTGTTCAGTATCTAGTTCAGTAACTACTTCAGTAAATAGTCCAGTGAATTGTTCAGTGTAAACTGGTCAGTGACTGTTCACTTTGTTCGGTGTCTGTTCAGCTGTTATTGGCTTTGCTTTTCTGTTTGTTTTCAATGTATGGCAGAATTTCTATACTCAGAAAGCACAGCGTTATTTTTTAACATTTCATTGAAATGGATAATAAACAAGAGTGGGTGTCATGGGACGCCCGGTACGAGGGAAGCCCTTTTCAATAAGTCTGATTGTAAACTTATCTGTTTACTCAGTGTTAAGTCATTGTTAAGTCAAGGCTAAGTCACTGTCAAGTCACTGTTAAGACACTGTTTAGTCACTGTTTAGTCACCGTTTAGTCACTGTTAAGTCACTGTTTAATCACTGTCAAGTCCCTGTCAAGTCAATGTCCCCCACAAATAAGTATGTGGCTTTACACAGCCCAAAGGGTCACAATCAGAGCTTCTCTCAATCTCCAGGCTTGTGAGCTTTTAATTTTCGCACAAAAGAAGGGAACCAACAGCTTAACGCCGAATCCGAACGGCAATGTTTTGCGAAGCTTCTTCATGGCTATTTTAAGAAAAAACTTTTTTAATAAGATGTTCCGAGGCGGGATCGAACCCACGACACCTTGTACAACAGACACTACCCGCTGCACCATTCCAGCCACCAACCATAACCTTAACTTTGGAAAATAATATCTTTTTGTTGCTTACTTAATTTTTTAAAATGTTTATTACGCAATGAACTTGAAAAAATTGCCGGGGATAAATTTAAATAAAATTAAATTTTATATTTGACATTCTGCACAGATCTTAAATCAATAAAAAATTTTAGGATTTGATTTCCACAAATGTTTAAAAATGGTCTAGTTGCTCTTTTAAGCTCAAATTAGACTTATTGGAATTCATGTGACAAATTTGATCTTATATTAGCCTTTCACTCCTTGAAACTAGACCTTACAGCCTAGTGTAAATATTAAAGAACTTTACAAATTATTTCCTCATTCAGCCCTTCACATCACACAAAACTCAATTTCAACCGAAGCTCAGCCAAAAACTAAACTTATATATGAATTCAATTCAATTAATCTTAAATCAATTTATATAATGACGCCACCCAGTAGTCTCCGTCATCTTGTTGTCTTATCGTCATATCTGAGAGACACACAAGCAAAGAATATTAATTAATGGTATTAAGATAAGTGAGTCAACTAACTGATGAAAGGAAGGGGCTAAATGCCTTTAAAGTTGAACGAGAACAAGGACAAACTGTCATAAATTGGTGGAAATGAAAGCCGTTGACAGTGTCTTTTGGACCTGCCCTAGCCTGAAGCCTCTAACTGCACAACTCCCAGATGTGAAGCTATCTCCAGCACAACACATTATGAGGGCCATATTTAAGACCTAAGAGAGTTCCTTGACATGCCAAAATCTTGTGTTTTTTTTTTTTCGTATATTATAATCAAATGTTTCGGGCCAAAAAAACACATTGCTATAAAATAAGGTTCAGCCCCTTTTAGCGCAAGGTAAAGTGCCTTTGCCTTCTTATTGTTTAAACAACCCGTCAGGACGCGTGGCTGGGACCACTACTTGATATCATTATGGCAAATTTTCAACAGTTCATTTAACTGATTAAAGGTGTCCGGACAGCGACTTGGCGATTTTGGGTAATTTGCCTGATGAAGAAATGCGCCACAAAGTTGTTAGGCTCGGGTGCGAAAATTACAGTGGCCGATCCATGTAATTTTGGCACCTCTTGTCGAGGGGGAAAGAAGTCATAAAATTAAATTTATGAGTTGTAATTTTCATAATCAAAAAGTTGAAGGGCTTTCAACTCTTGCCTTGTGATCGCGTCCATTAGCAAAGACATTTTTCAAAAAATCAGTTTTTGTTTTGTTTTCTTTTGTTTTGTGGGTGATGTTTGTTAAAAATTAATCCGCATTTAAAATCGTTGAGCTTTGCTGGTGATCTATTAGCGGATACCTAGATAGACCTCCCAGTGAGACGACCAATTAATTGCGTAAATGGAAAAATTGCCTTTGGTCTTCTTCGACTTTGTTGGGTGCCACAAGTCACACTTTGGAGCTTAAGTTTTTGGAGGGTTTACAGTCAAAGAAAAAACAACATGTTTGAAAATGTGTTAAACAAATGTTTTTCGAGTTGTGCTGTATAGGGGCAGTCATTTATTTGTGGGTAAAGTACTTAGCAAGAACTTAGAATGGAAAATGGGTAAGGTTATTTGATTTATTAATGCAAAGCTTCAACGTTTTCCAATAAGTCAGAAGACTTTGGTTGAAAAATTAAGACATGAGATGAAGGAGTTTAAATGAGACGGTTTCAGGTTTTCGATAGTTTCTCGCGAATGCGAAAATAAACTTGCGGTTGCTGTTAGCATAGTTATAGCATCATGAGGATCCTTTACAACAGCTTGGAAGGTGAAACTATTGAGAATCTATTTAGGCACTATCAATGCAGTGTTGGTTGTTCCGATTATAGTAAAGGTACAAAGCATATAATAAATTCTATGCTGTTCTGTAGAAGGCAGAAAATATATTTATTCTGCAGCACTATCGACACATGTATACAAGCAACCAGTGCCCTATGGGCGATTAGCACAATTATTTGGTCATAAAGTCAAAAAAATAAAGCTACATACTTGAAATTTTATGTGAATATTACTTATTTTGGAATAGAGTTTCGAAATAAAATTTCGTCAGTTTGGTCACGCCTTAATATTTCTCCTGATGATATGAAAAAAAATTCAATTTCAAATTGGCATTCATAATAAAAACGAACTTAAAGATGTGAATTTTGCCACAATTGACAATTCGAAACATACTTATGTGAATTAATACATTTAACACTTAACATTTTTCTGTAAATTTAACATTTTTATTTAGATATTTGATTTAAATTTATAGTAAGTACATTAATGATGTGCGCTTAACACTTCATTGTAAACAATATTTTTGGTACAGACGGTATCATCGCCAGCTAAATGACCTTGCTCTGTGCATTCCTTAATTTAAAACCTTAAACGATCGAAAGACCTAAGTCTACTTGCAGCCACATATAACTCCCCATGAGTAAAGACAGTTCTTCATAACAAAATTGCAATATTTGCGAATGTATGTCCTTTGGACTTATTAATGGTCATTGCAAATGCTGGTATTATTGGGAATTGAGTCCTCTAAAAATAAGATGGTAAGATAGTCCTCGAATTGTTTAAGTTGACGCGTGGAATTAAAATGCGCTAAAATTTCAATAAAGACATTTCACTTGCATTTTTGTTCCATTAACTAAAGCATCCTTTGTATTTAGATTTGGTATACGTAAAATTATGCAGTTGACTTTTAAAGATAGTTTATGCGGTGGTAAACCACTTACATTTAATGACCCGAAAACCAATGCAGTCTGTGCTCAGGGTAGCTGAGCATCATTCCAACAAATTTGTATTGGACTAGCAATAATAAGACAGGTTGAGTTCATTATGCTATTATACACCAGCGACGCTGTTCACTTTAATACTATGGGAATTGTTTAGCGTATTAGTATATACATATATATTTCGATACATTTAAAATAATAGAATAATCTTCAACGCAACCTTTTTGGTCATCAGAATTAGCTGCTGCGTTTGAATTGTTATCACATAACAAAGAACTCTAAGTCTTTTTACTTCTCTTAAAGAGGGTTTCTTCATGATCTATTTTATTCACTAATTTAAACTCAAACTTGATTTAATGGAAATGGAACATGGAGTTATTTAATCAGCAATTTTCCCTGGGGAAAATTTTTAGCTTGTTGAGTTCTTCATAGGATTTAGAGAATTTTGGTTTTGCGGTATTTTTTCATAAATTTCAACATTCATATTTTTTTAAAGACAGTCTGAGTGCTTGCTTAAAAGTCTAGAAAGAATTCTTTGGAAATAGCTTTGTATATAATGTACAAATTGATTTACTTTTGCCTTAATTATACTCTTGAAAAGTGTATTATAATTTTGCCCAGGAGTTTGCAACGCATAGAAGGTATCATCTCCGACCAAATAAAGTATAAATATTCTTGATCAGCATGACGAGCTGAGTCGATTGAGCTTTATCCGTCTGTCTGTCTCTACGCGAACTAGAAGTGCCGCAGAAATTCCAAATTCCAAACGAATTCCAATTCTTAGGTGCCACAGAAATTTCTTTTGGTTGGTTTCAAACCTCCCGTGTTTTGTTAGGAGATTTATCAAAATTCACAACCCAATCAATTTTGACAAGTAAAATTAATTTTGGAAAAATTTCAATTGTTGTAAGCAACATTATTTTTATGGATCTAATCTATGGCAGCATCTAATGAACAAATTATTTAATTAGTTTTAGCATTAAAAATTTGCTTTTCAAATATTCGCAAAACCAACCAATGTTTTTCATGTTAATCAAAAAAAATAGAGGAAAGCTAACTTCGGCTCGACCGAAGTTTATATACCCTTGTAGCTTGTATGATTTCTATAAATTAGTAGCCCGATTCCACTGACACAAATATGTACATTCGGCCAAATGTACACATTTTTGTGTTTTCTACACCTAATTTCTATGGCTGCTGTACTATATAGTTGACTTATTAAACTTGGTGGAGTTATGTGAAAGCATAGAAAACTTGTAAGTACAAGGTTCGGGGACGTTTGCGTTGAAGACAAAAAAGTTTTTCTCACTAAAACAACATTTTCGACCGATGGTTCCTATGGCAGCTATATGCTATAGTCATCCGATCTGGCCGGTTCCGACAAATGTGATGCGTATTTGTTGTTAGATTTGGGTTTGGTTTATGGCAGTAGCGTCTTACCGATATGTGTGAGGTTAAAAGAATGCCAAGAGTTGAATGTGTACTTGTGTAGGTTGGAGATGTAAGATATAAAAAGTCGCGATAACATCGAGTAAAGATTTGTCAGTGATGTGCGAATGACGGGAACTGTGATTGGAGCGGGATGAACTGTAATCCGCCACACAATTAGCTCAGGTGACGCCCTCTATCAATGGTGTCGGCATCTATGCGAAAGCCAGCGGACTAAGGGTTTCATGGATGTCGCGAACACATTTATAAATTTTGCATTTTAATTTTGCAGAATTTATTTGAAAAAGAGAAAAAATGTGCAAAAAAGGTTAACTAGGATTATAGTGATACACTAAAAACTTTAACGAATGCAGAGAACTTCTCCTGATCGTCACAATGTACAACAGCAACAGCAGGCAGAGCAAGAACCTGAAACCAGGAGGCCTCTAAATTTCAGGGAGCCAATAATGTACGACAGCAGAAGAAGAGTGGCTGCGAGGCAATGGCATGGACCACCACAACAGCTTCAACAACACCAGATCCTATTAGGCTCCAATGAGCAACAACAGATTCAGTTAGGCTTAAATCAACCAGGCTTCAGTCAGCAACAATCTTTCAAACATGAAATCTGCGACCAAGATGACATCCAATAGCATCAAACTATACAAGGGACTGTGCGAAGCCCAACAACGCGTATTGTTTTACAACGTAGCCGGGACCAGTCAAGCCCCAAGGATAATGCCAATACTGACGATATCGATAGGTGCGTGTGGCGTCGATGACAAGAGACTGATCTAATGATGAGAAAATAAAAAGTTCAGCCGCAGTCGGCAAAGATAATAATTCAATGTAAAGTACACTGTATTAATTGAATAAAAGACAGTAGGTTGTGCTTAAGACAACCTACATATATTGTGCTTAGCCTCTGTGCTAAACAGTTCACTAGAACTTTTTATTAATAAAGTCACTTGTTGATTCTACTACCATCGATTTTTTGAATTTGTGCCATAAAAATCTACTTTTCGCCCAAAGTGCAGTGAGGTAAGAGTGGAGTAGGAGCTGCTAGTGTGAGTAAACATTGGCAAATACAACTTTCTTACCTGTCTTTCGAAAGTTTTTGGTAGTTTAAAATATATTTTTAATTTTTATTTACGAAAATTCTGACACCACTTTATTATGCCTCACAGCACGTCCTCTGAAATGTTTCAAAATGCCTTAAAAGTTAAAAGAAACCGAATAATATTTATAACATGTCAATATTTCGCAATTTATATTATCTACTAATAAATATAATGCTATCAGGGCCTTAGCATATAGAAGTAGTAGTAGATATTTATTAATATAAATTTTGCCTTGATTTTTAACCGTCAGCCATAGCATTTGAGTTTTTGTACATTGTTAACGATAGAAACAAACATAAATTTAAAACAAAGATATATAGTTTTCGAATTAAGCATTGATAAATAAGGAGAAAAGATACATAATTCAATTTACAGAAAAGTTATCAATATTCATATTGTACAAAGATGCATATTGTCCAATTTATGACGTCTGCTTCTGATAAAAAATGGCTTCCCAGAAGGGCGCTTCTTATCTGAGATAAAATTGGGCATACCCCAAGCAGATGCATGACGACTTCAGTTGCGTGCAAATTACAGAGACTGCAATCTGTGTTAACAGAGCTCCTGTGCGGCCTGTAGTTGAGACTAAGCTTCTCACAGCGTGCCCAACAGATAAGTGAGATTGAAAGTAGTTGAGCGTTTCCAGATTCAGCTATAGTTTTTTGTATGTGTTTCGGAACGCACTTTGCCTGGCTTGGCTTAGAAAAGAGTATCTTTCTCTGCTAACAATTTTCTCCAACAGCCATTGGTGAGATCTTTACCATGATCCGACACATTGAAGGTCTATGGATACATCATGATCCTGAAATAAGAACAGATAATTGTCAAAAACTTGGATTGTTTTCTGACAGCATCATAGCTGTGACTGTTTTACGGTTAGTCTACAATTCGACATATCCATAACTTTCCGTATGTATATGAAGTGGTTTTGCAGACCGTAAAAGAATAAGGAAGGCTGGTCGGTTTCTAAGTGCTTGAAACAGTGCGTTTGAAATAGTGCGGAGTAGTTTAAAGATGCATAGTTTGAGATGCACATTACTGATCTAATAGTGGCTTCAAACATTCTAAATTTTTGCACGGCAAAATGTGGCATTTTCTGAAAAAGTTTTTCCAAGTGCTATTTATTGCTTTCTTAGAGTCTTGCACTTTTTTTTTTAAAGGGGGGTTTGAAGCTCAAATTTCCAGTGATGGTCACGCCAAGATATTTAAAACTTTTTACCGTTTCCAGCTCAGCGCCATTTAAAAACCAGCTGTCGACCTTTGCACTACGCCCTCTTCTGTCTTTCACAATCAAAACTTTCGTCTTATCCACTTTTATCTTCAAACTCCATTGTATGCAATATTCAGAGAGCTTATCAATCATGGCTTGAAGCATCTCGGGGGACTCTGCTAGTAGCGCCATATCATCTGCGTACATTAATGCCTTGGTGATGATGCCATTAGTGTTAACGCCTCCAGGAAGGTAGATTGTAACGTCGACGACATAAAGTGGAAACAGAAGTGGGAGACATCCTTGCTTTACTCCAGTATTATTTGGAAACTGGTCCGAAAGTTGTCGTCCATCCCAAACAGCGAAAGTGTTGTTGTAGGGAAGTAATATTAAATTGATTATTTCTAAAAAAAATTTTAACTTGCTTGCAGGTGGCCTACCGATTGGATATACGATTACTCAAGCACTCTGTTTTCGAAACAGGAAAAATGGTGGCCAACTTCTGTCCAAGTTCGATATTTCCAAAGATCTCCTTTCATGTTGTCCTTTCTTAAGTTTATGAATTCATAATACCAACCGGCAAGCTAAGTCTGAAGAAAACCATAATTTAGTTTCTGCTGTAATCAAATGCTGCTTTCTATTATCTCTTCTCATATATGTAAGACCTAGAAAATGAAGATTTTTCTTCCAGTGTACACCAGCAAATTAATTAATAATATTTCAGCTCAAGCCCCAAATATCTGGCTAGAAAACCATTACAAACTATACCAATTTTTATTTATTTTAACAGCACGATGATTAATTTGATGCGCCAAAAATATGGAAACACTTCAGACTGAGGAACGGAATGACAGGCCCTTTTTTGTGGCGTGGGGAAACAGCTGGAGTTTGGCGCTCTTTGGAGCACGCGCTCATTAGAGAGGCACCACAAGAGGCCTTTCGAAGTGGGACCACACTCGGGGTGTACCTACATTAAACTATGCCTGATTATAAAGTAATGTTGAGCAATTAATCGCAAGACGACAACGAGGCAGCTGCAGCAACGAAGCGATAAACATTTGCCAGTTGTAAAATTGTAAATATTTCTACCATTTTCTGTTTTTGTGTTGTGTGTGCGTTGAAATATGTATTTGTCACCCGTATCATTTGCTGTGGAGCGTTAAAGCGACAACAGTCCACGACAGTAGTTCGAGGGGAGTAGCTAAATGGCTAGCAGCCATTTCTACCGTGCAACTCTTACCCATCCTTAGGCCCCATCCCGTATGAGCGTCTGCAAACGACCAATTTTAGCCCTTTTAATTATGGGTCACAGTCAATGAGCAGCAAGCAGCCATCGCCACTGGCCGCCTTGCATTTCCTGTCGACAGCATTTGAATTTTCACTTTAACGCCTATTTGCTCCTCCATTTCTTAAACGGTTTGTGGTGCGTTAATTGTTGTTTGTGTACCAAGTGGATGCATAAATTTGTTTTATTTTTGTTACCCTATGTAACTTTGGCCTAAATGGCGATGCGGGCTGATCAGGTGAAAACAAAAGAATCATCAGCTTTCCGTTCACTTGCCCTCCCTCTCTTTTTCTGTATTTCCTCTGGTCATGTTATATTGTGTTCATTTGTTTCAGTTCTTGACTCTTGTTTAATGCCACAACACATTAAGTCCAAGTGCTTATCAGCCAAGTGAATACCAGCAGATTTCAAAGGTCAATTTAAAGATGACAATCGGGTTAAAAGTGTTGCCAAATCATTTTTACGCAAAATTTGTTTAATAAGATTGGCTGTAACAAGAAAGTAATAAACTTAATAATACATTTTTAGACTATTTTTATTCGTTTTTGCAGCTTGAAATTTGATATGTGAAACGTAGCTAATTTTAAAATACACCAATCTTTGTAATAGAGATGAGACAACTCCAGAATTGATTAATCCGATTTATGCTCAAGATCCGGATCGACTTATTCTCTTGGCTATTCCCGTTTTTTAGTACGACCAAATAATGCCCTATTCGGATGGGATAAAAAAATCGAAATCCGATTTACTTTATCGGTTGAGACTTTAAATATTCGCTTAAAAAATTATAATTTATTAATACTATTCCAAAACGTTTTATAAGAGCAGACACAGAAATCCGTAGAGATGTCGACATGGGTTGGCTTGTAAATCTTTCGATATATTCGTCAGTGCCAAAGAACTTCAAGAGTATGGCAAAAATTGGATGAACGATAGTCAAGTTATGGGCAGCATCAGCCAACCCTCAAGCGTCTAAATTGGCCTTTGAAGAGAATTTTTCTTCAAATAATGGCAAAATTTTCAAACTCAACAAAATTTTAATTGCTCTGGTGCCATGGCACGACCTTTCTTCTTTCAATAATAAAAACAGCTATAAATATAGAACAATTAATGTTTTGAAATGCCAAAATGTAGCACAAGGTATGTAAATTTCAGGAAATTAAGAAAATTGGTGCAATTTTGTGCTGTGTCTTTGATTTTATGTGTTGTTGGTGCGGTCTTTTTAGGCGAACCTAGTCTAAATCTCATGTGTTCCGTGGAGTAAAAGTGACCAGATTCTCGTGGATTATCGCAGCTTAAGATGCCATTGTGTTCATTTAATTGTACATAATACGGTGTAATTAATAGATTTTGTCCATTTTTGCTCGTTTTCGAAATATTTGGGTTTGTTGCAGACGGCAACACTTTTGATCACTTTTTGTTAGTTTTGCGAAAAAAATCAAGTATGAAAATCGGTTAAGCCCGACTATTACGTACTCTGTTGCTGCAAAGGCGAATGCTCAGTGTGAATTTCGCTGCTGCACTAGCACCAGAACTTTAGCTTATAGCTTTATTATCGTTTATTCCTTATTCCTTTGGCAGATCGATAAGTAATGTTGATTACTTAATATGTCCAGCAGGTTCGAACCATCTATCTAAAAAACTCTTGGAAAAATTACTTTTTTGATATGTTCAAAAATTTTGCTCGTTTCTTATATATGCCAGTACTATTAAAAGTTCCAAGTTATAGCACTCTTACTGGGTCCGTCTAATTCATGCCAAAATTTTGACAATTCCGGCCATTGTGGTAGTTGGATTTTTATTGCAACCACTTCAGCAGTCTTTACTTTTCAATTTTCACAAATTTTGTTGCATTTATATCATTTAGATGGACAAAGTTACAACAGGCTGTTAAAACCGATAAAATGTATTTCAATTTATGGCAGGACAACTAGATTCATAGACGAAATGTGTATAGGAGTTATTAAAGGGCTGCGTGATTTATCACATAAGCACAATAGAATAGTTTTCTTTCAATATTATTTTGTCCGAATGTTAGTGTTAATTTATTTAGATTTAAGGATTAAACTAAAATTTTTGTGATTTTTTTATTTTTGCGACTAGTGCCCTAATCATAAGTTTCAATCAACTTGTAGCACTAGGAAGTAAGTAAGTAATAATATATAAAAATATGTACCTTACAGTACAAGCCTTTTGTATCTTTATATTTTGGGTTTTCACCGCAACTTACGGACGTCTGACTGGGGACTAATCCTAGAAAAATTTTGTCTGTGCGATAGACTCTTTTGGGTATGCGTTTCTCTTTGCATTTTGTATTTGCAAAATCAGCCGCTTTTACCATTGCCGTGGCAGCAGGTAGGTTGTTTGAGAAGTGGGATGGTGTGACGTGGAAATAGGGGTGGGTCTAGTGCAGTGGTGACCAAACTCACACAATCAAACATTGCGCTTGTGTGTGTAGCAGCGAAACACGTAGTAAACGTCCCAACAAACAAATACCACAAACAAATGCCTCATGAAGTGAAACAAAAAGCCGATTACGCGCATCGTAAGAGAGCAAGCCGCCGAGCGTGCTATTTATAAAACACACGTATTCTCTATCTCTAAATGTGTGTCGCCTGAGACGCCTGCCTATCCCATAGGCTTTTGGCATTTGGACACCACTGGTCTAGTGGGTCTGCCATGAAATCTAGTTGTGAATTCAAAACGATAAATTATGTTTGCTTGACAGTGACTTGACAGTGACTCGACAGTTACTTGACAGTGACTTGGCAGTGACTTGACAGTGACTTGACAGTGACTTGACAATGACTTGACAGTGACTTGACAGCGACTTGACAGTGACTTGACAGCGACTTGACAGTGACTTGACAGTGACTTGACAGTGACTTGACAGTGACTTTACAGTGACTTTACAGTGACTTGACAGTGACTTGACAGTGACTTGATAGTGACTTGACAGTGACTTGACAGTGACTTGACAGTGACTTGACAGTGACTTGACAGTGAATTAACAGCGACTTGACAGTGACTTGACAGTGACTTGACAGTGACTTGACAGTGTCTTGACAATGACTTGACAGTGACTTGACAGTGACTTGACATTGACTTGACATTGACTTGACAGTGACTTGACAGTGCCTTGACAGTGACTTGACAGTGACTCGACAGTGACTTGACTGTGACTTGACAGTGACTTGACAGTGACTTGGCAGTAGTTTAACAGTGGGGAACAGTGGAAGAGGCTAGGGAAAAGAGGCGTTGGAAGAGAGTGTGAGGAGAAAGAAGGAAAAGCAAAATTGAAGCGTGGCTCCCTTGAGTCAAGTTGTGAATTCAGTGCGATAAATTGTTAAGTTAAATTCATTTCCATCTGCTCGCGTCCTTAAACAAGGAATTAAGAAGCAGAACCGGAATTTCAAGCCCATAGTTGATGAAATCAACTTACCAGAAACGCAGACTCCCATTTCAGTTCCTAAACTTCCTAAACTGCTTGAGTCCTTAAAGAAAATGATTTATGTTGAGAAAATTCAGTTAGACAATGAACCACAATCCTTACCGCTTTACAACAAAAGATGGTTTAACAAATAATGCTGATTTTCACCAAATATTTATTTATACAGTCAAAAATTTATTTTAGATATCTTAGTCCAAAATTTGTTGAAAATTAACTCTATATTTTGCTATTTAAAGATTGAGTTTATCAAACCGATACCAAAAAGTGTCTTTTTGCCAGTACTGAAAATTACAATCGGATTTATCGTCGTAAAGAGCTTCCCATGACACCAACTCTTTTTTTTAACTTAAGAGGTACTATACCTTACGATAAAATAAAAAAAAAGTCTAAACAAAAGTATAAGTTACGCACAAAACGCGTCTAAAAAGGTTTAAAATTTGACTTTATTGAAACTTTAAACTCCAATTACTAGAAATCTCGAAGTGATGCATCATTTCTGAAAACAGATTCGCGTGATACGATAATCATGTAGAATCACCAACAACCCTTCAATATACTGGACCTGTCTAGTGTTACTAAAGGAAATAAAGTTTGCATACTTTGAAAAGTAAATACTTTTAAAGTAAATATAGTAATAGACTCTAATTCAACGCTTAGGCTTGAAACCAACCAATATGTGACGTTTGAATTCGATTAGAGTTTGGTTGAATAAAAGTAAGATTAAGTGAGATGCATCATTAAATTTTAATTAGTTTTCATTATATTTTGTTGGTAAAACAATGCGAGCTTACTTTTCTTCAGTATTGTTTGACATTACTTTAAAACTATGAGGCTCAAATTTTCTCAACTTAAAGAAAAGCTGTTAAGGGTAATTCTCAGTTCAGTTCCATTCCATTATTATCTATAATTCATGGCAATCTACACAAACGACCTCTAAAATCTTTGAGGAAGATAAAATCGGAAATTCTCATACATGTATATTAATCTGTTGTCATATCCTTGAGTCAAAGCAGCACAATGAGAGACTGATAAACGGACGTACGAGTAATAAGTAATTAAATTTCTGTGATGTTTATCAAATACACAAGAACAAATACCAATGAGCCCATACCCCACCCCTTATACGAACGGCAAAGAACTTCAAAAACTCCCAGTACACACACAACTCTCGGGTGTGTGTGTGTGTATGTGTGCATAACGAAAAAGTTATCCGACCAATCGTCTTCATTCACCAACTGGAACTGACTGCCTTCCAGGCCGCAGCGCAAACGCATACCCATGCAAATGGTGTATCTCATGGATACATTTTACCACTCGAACCAGGCAGCAGCTGGCTGTGGCTCCTCTTTGAGTTTGGGCTGCTGCCGCTGCTGCTGTTGATTATGCGCCGACGTCGTTTTGTGGAGTTTTGCCAAATTTATGCGGGTGTTGGCAGCCCCCTACTTCCCCGTGGCCGTCTTTGTCTCTTTTGTTGGTTTTTGTAGGTGGAGCCAGAGCCATAATATCATTTCTTTGTTGACAAAACGAAGTTTGTTTTTTCTTGTTTTATTTTAGTTATTTTTTTTTTTCATCTTCTCCATTGTCTCTGGCAGATACGTGAATTTTGCCCTGGTGCACACACATAAAGCGCACAGGTTGCCACAGTGAAAGGTCGTCATCTCGTCGCGTGCGCAATTCGGGACACAGAAACTAGCGACGGCTAAATGCGTGAAATTCGGTAGATATCATGGTAAAGCGGAAGTGAATGCGAGGCGACACCTAATTGGCATTTAATGACCAAAATGCGCTGCAGTGAAGTGAAGTGAAATCATTGAAGGAAAGAACGCCTCTAAGCTGAGATAATTAAACTTATATAGGATTTATTACACACTGTTGCAGTTACTCTCAATTGATTTGGAATATGGTTGTTATGTAAGTATTTTCTAGATTATGTTTGAAATAAAGAAAAGAAGACTTTTGAGACTACCGCTTAAAAGAAAAGGCTTCGGCTGATCATTTCTTAAAATCGTATATTATTTTTCGAATACTTACACATCAATATTTTAAGGGCTTGTGGGCTCCTCGGACAGTTAATGAACTTCCGAAACATCAAAGCAGAGCACAAGGAGATCAGACAAATCCCAAAACTAGGGTAATCCAAGTTGACAGTTTACGAAAATCTTATTGTATTCGTTTTCATCGCCAAAAAAAATGTAGGTCTTCTTTCATAATCACAAAGAACATAATCTGTATTTAAACTTGTCTGATATATCATATGAAAAGCTCAAAAAATGTTCTGAATATATGAGATGTAGCCAATCAGAGTTTCTCATATGAGTTTTTTGACAGCCAACTCACAATAAACTGAGGTATTTTTCAGCCATATCATTTGACATATCACATGAGTAACAACATTTAACCTTCTTTTCTATTTAATAAAATGAAATACCCCAGGATCAAATAATTTCTAGAGACCGATTAGCGATCCGAACCGGAGACCTGCACAATGCATTAGAATGCTTAGATCGAAACATTATTTATTTCGATCACAAATCTTGAGGTCTAAATTTCCATGGTTGAGTGTGGATTTTTAGCCGGCTCGAGGTCATTCGTTAGTCCATGGCAATTTATCAATGGAGGTCCATTGGAAATAATATGAATAGAGGAAAGCTAACTTCGGCTCGACCGAAGTTTATATACCCTTGCAGCTTGTATAATTTATATAAATTAAGGTTTAAAATGATTTTCGTAGAACATTCTTAGTTGAGTTATTTCCCAAACTTTTTTTGCTTGCCAGTTTATACCAGTTATATACATACTTTAAATCAAACTTGGCAGAACTTTGTGAAAGCATACGATATTGATCAGTAACAAGTTAGGGAGCGATACCATTGTAAACAAAAAAGGTTTTTGTTCTAAGACTTTTTTCAAAACTATATTTTGTATGGCAACTATACTACATATATAGTTGACCGATTTTAATCAAACTTGGTGGAATTATGTAAAAGCATAGAAAACCTATAAGTACGATATGGTTTGGGAACGTTTGCGTTGAAGACAAAAAAGTTTTTCCAACTAAAACTACTATGGCAGCTATATGCTATAGTCATCCGATCCGGCGGTTCCGACAAACGTGCAGCGCTTTTGTACTAAAAGAATTCGTGCAAAGTTTGGTTAACATAGCTTTAAAACTGACTGAGGAGATAGCATAGAAAAAGACGAAAGGACAGACGGACAGACTGACGGACATGGCTATATCAACTCGGCTCTTCATGCTGATCATGAATATATATACTTTATGTGGTCGGAGATGCTTCCTTCCATGCGTTACAAGCATCTGGACAACTTTAATAACCCCTTTTAAAGGGTATAAAAAGCAGAATAGAGGAAAGCTAACTTCGGCTCGACCGAAGTTTATATACCCTTGTAGCTTGTATAATTTATATAAATTAAGGAATTAAATGATTTTCGTCGAGCATTCTTAGCTGAGTTATTTCCCAAACTCAGCAAAAGGATGGTGCCTCTACTTTGACCATTTGATTGCCAGTTTGTTATGTGGCAGCTATAAGATATATTCATCCGATTTTGCCCAAACTCCCCAAAATTGTGTGGAAACTGATTTTATTCACAAGTGGAACTTAGGTTTGGCTTTAAAAAGATAGAATCGCGAAAAGAAAGAACAAATGCTTATTTCTTGAGCAAACACTTCTAACTGTACTATTCTATCAAAACAATTAAAACTCATGCTTCCGACAACGAATAAAAGGTTTTTAATCTAGTTTTATCTGCATTCCAAAAGCGAGCTTTTTAAAACTCTATTTAAATACTGAAATTTTATAAACCTTTGATTTATTTTTAAAGATGACAACGTTCTTTAAATTTTTTGCGTACCATTAAATACCACTCTACTATAAGTAGGGATTTAAGAACACGTTCCATAAATGTAATAATTGCGCATCCTGATGCGAACAGAAATGAATTCGATAATATGAACCTTGTTGAACATTGTGATTTTGGCGATTAGGACGAAATATAGTATAGTTGCTGTATAAGAGTTTGCAGTCAGAGGCTAAGGAGTTGAGCAACGTTTCAGTGAAAACAATAACGTTGGCTTCAAAGAGACACTATTTGTATACAAGACTGATAACATTCTGATAATGAACAGAGAAGAACGCCTAATGATATATTTTAAACAGAGCTGTAAATTGAAATTACCATTACAATTAAAAAAACAAATTTAAGTAATTAAAAATTTAATTTTTATTACAATTATTTCGTAATTAAAAATTACAATTACCATCACAATTACTTCAATAATTGTACCAAAAAATTTAAATATTGGAATTACCAATCTGATGGAATTTTTCATTACCTACAAGTAGTTGTAATAGTAATTAAATTTTTAATTACCCAAAAAAATGTAAATGGTAATTATAATAATGATTTCGACTTAAAGCCCTGATTTAAAAAAACAATTTTATCGTATCGGTGTATCATTTAGACGCAAGACGCGATTTTGAAAATGTTGTTTTAGTATGCCATTTTTAGTTTTAACACATTTTTGAGAATACTGTAAAATGCAACCACAAAAGCTTATTTGTAAAACTTTCAAACTCAATAGATTTGCGTAAAAGGTATTTCCCTTATGTATCAGTTTCATCCCAAAATCGAGATTAAATCCTGAATTTTCAGATGATTTCTACAGAGTCGTGGGCCAAAATAAATACTGAGCCACCTTTTTAGTTGTAAATAAGTAACTCCCTTGTAAGTATGTACTGTACAAATCCGTTGACACAAATTCCCCACCACATACACAAGTGTTATCAAATATTTACACGATACAAAATTAATAAAGAATAAGCAACAAATCAATATGATCATTGGAAGAAAATGTAAATGATTTCAAGCGTTTTATATTGTATTATCATGCTGTGCCATGGGCTACAGCTTAGTTAATGACACACTCGCCCAGAGCCGCGGGGCGTGCCATGTGGATGTGGCGACCACACGCAGGCCACAAAAGCGGGGGCAGAGTGAAAGGGTCAAGTGGAGAGTCGCAACGCATTGAATATAGACATATTTTCTAGGTGACAAAGTTATTATAAGTCAAGCCGAGAAAACACACAGAACCACAACACAGAGAACGAAGTGAGACGCTATCAACATCAGATAAGAGCGACTAACGAGCGCTACGAAGTGTCAAGCGGTCAATTTACGAACCCAAAACAAAGCCGAACGACGAACAGGTTGAGCTGGCGGGACCACCAAGCGGCTCACTCATGGTATGGGACGGTAACTTATTAGACTACGCGCTATGCAACCTGCTGACTTCCAAGTACAAACACGCACGCACATAAAAAAAAACCCCCAGAGAGCCCTTCGAGCGCCCTCTAATGAGCCTGGACTTGGTCTTTACAAATTTATTGCTAATTGTAGAACGAGAACATACTAAACGTTTAACACATAAATATCAATCTCAATGCCTGCTCCCACACACGGCGACAGTCGATCAAGCTGACTCAGTCGCTGCCCCTCAGTTGCCGGCGGCGCTTGAAGAGTCCATAATTTTTGGGATTTTAGTGGCGCTCGGATTACTTTTGTGCTAGGCTTGGATTACTTGTGGGCCATCTGGGTTAACAACGGTATCTGCTGTTCAAACTGACACTTGGCTGTCATGTTATTTTCGAAAGAGTTATGCGTTTCATGCTCGTTGCATTTGATTGACTTGAAGACCCAGGCCACTATTAAAAGCAGTTGGGAACAGTTTAGTAGGCAATTTGAGTAGTTTGAATTTTTTTTTGTATCTAAATGTTTTATAGTGTCCACCATAAAATAAACTTGGCTAAGCTTTCGTGATTAGTTGACCATTTAAAAGAAATTGTAAAGCGACAGTTAAGTGAAGTATTTCAGCAGAAACACTAATGCAGTTGGTATTTTTAGCCACTTTGAGGCGATAAGAAAAATTTATATTTTTGGACTATTCTTAAATCCATAATCTATATTAAAATTTGATAAAACTATGAAAAGGTAAATGCAGTGTAAGCACATGATTAATTCCGACCTACTCAAATGGCTCGATTCGGAAAAATCCAGTAAATAATGCTGTCAAGAGTCTAAAATGAATCGAAATTCATTGCGAAGCTACCAAGGCAGAAATACAAAGTAATAATTTAGAGGACAGAAGACAACTGTAGAAGATGTTTGATACAAAATGTTGTGGGACCAATGGATCATCTTTTGCGTAGCTGCCCGTTGCGACACTTGTCTTGTATTGAAAATTCGGCTAGCATTATGACAGTCGCATGACTACCCTGAATGTTGGCATAAGTCCGGAATCACTAAGTTAAAACTATTTTTTTCGTTGAGTTGGCTTATCCTCAAATGTTTCAATAACAAACACGTAGGCAAAACAAACTAAACGGTACCGTTTAATTTTGTAGATTTCGGTTCGGTTTGTGCTTTTTCAAAGCACTCTCTGTTCCATATGCGCTTCGTTTTACCAGCACGGTTTGGTTGAGTATCGGTTTAAGAAGAAGGCCAATAAGAGATATGGGAATCTTTAAACAATCTGTAACTAAATTGCCTTAAGTGCTCTCTGCACTATTTATCTGAGTCTCAGGTGAAAATTAGTTGAGTTATAAGCAAATCAGGCCAATCAAAGTAAGGAGCGACAGCGCTATCGGCGGAAACACTGCACTTAACAGCACTTAACACTATACAGAAAAAATAGATCCATTTTTATCATATCCTTTTTATACTTTGTACCAAAGATACACAGAGTATATTAAGTTTGTGCAAAAGTATGTAACAGGGAGAAGGAATCATTTCCCACCCTATAAAGTATATATATTCCTGATCAGCATCAACATCCGAGTCGATATAGCCATGTCCGTCTGTCTGTCTTCTGTCCGTCCGTCTGTATGAACGCACAGAGTCTCAGAGATGGTAAGAGATAGAGATTTGACATGTATGGGACATTTATTTCTTATACTTGCAGGCAGATCAAGTTAATTTTCAATTTTCGCCACGCCCCCTCCCGCCCCCGCAATTCGGAAAAAACGTCATATCTCCCACAGTTTTGATAATAGATTGTTTGTTCTTTTCAGAGATATCTGGTAATCAAAATTATTTATCAATTTGCTGAAGTAATGATAAAGATCGGATGAACGATACTCAAGTTATGAGCAAAAAACGGCCAGTAAACACCCCCCACCCCCCACCCACCACCACAGCATTCTATTAAACGGCAATCTTAGTGAGAGAGAGATAGAGAGAGAGAGAGAGACAGAGTGAAACTTAGAGATGAGCGCGTATAACTCGTGAGCAAATGCGAGGTGCGACGTTAAGGGTACAGAGTATGTTATAGTCGGGCTTGACCGACTTTCTTTCTTGTTATACTCTGTACCGAAGGTACATAGAGTATATTAAGTTTGTGCAAAAGTATGTAACAGGGAGAAGGAATCGTTTCCGACCCTATAAAGTATATATATTCTTGATCAGCATCAACAGCCGATTCGATATAGCCATGTCCGTATGTCCGTCTGTCTGTCTGTCCGTCTGTCCGTCTGTCTGTCTGTCCGTCTGTCTGTCCGTCTGTCTGTCTGTCCGTCTGTTTCTACGCAAACTAGTCTCTCAGTTTTCAAGCTATCGAGCTGAAATTTGAACAGAGTCTTCTTTTTACTGCACGCTGCTAATATGTCGGAACCGAATTGGGTGACTATATCAGCTTACTTCGTCTGTGCCGAAGTTTTTATACCCTTGCAAATGTTCGATCCGATCGGTCCTATGGCAACCATAAGATATAGTCACCCGATGTCGATCAACTTTTTCAAATTAGTTTGAAAGCGTTTAATATTAATAATCACCGACCTTAAGAACGATTTACTTAAAAACAAAAAAGTTTTTTTTCACTAAGACCCATTTTCCGACCGATCGGTCCTATGGCAGCTATAGGATATAGTCATCCGATTTTCACCAGAATTTGCAAATCTGTTTGAAAGCATATAATATTATTAATGACAGAGTTTAATCACGTTAACATTGAAAACAAAAAAGTTTCTCTCACTAAAACCCATTTTTCGACCTATGGTTCCTATGGCAGCTATAAGATATAGTCATCCGATTTTGACAAAAATTTGCAAATCTGTTTGAAAGCATATAATATTAATAAGGGACGAGTTTGAGGACGCTAACATTGAAACCAAAAAAGTTTTTCTCAGTAAGACCCATTTTCCAACCGATTGGTCCTATGGCAGCTATAAGATATGGTCATCCGATTTTGACCAAAGTTTGCAAATCTGTTTGAAAGCATATAATATTAATAATGACCGTGTTTGGGAACGCTAACAATAATAACAAAAAAGTTTTTCTCACTAAGACCCATTTTTTGACCGATGGTTCCTATGGCAGCTATAAGATATAGTCACCCAATCCGGTCGGTTCCGACATATTAGCAGCGTGCAGTAAAAAGAAGACTCTGTTCAAATTTCAGCTCGATAGCTTGAAAACTGAGAGACTAGTTTGCGTAGAAACAGACGGACAGACAGACAGACGGACAGACAGACGGACAGACAGACGGACGGACAAAGCTCAATCGACTCAGCTCGTCGCCCTGATCAAGAATATATATAGTTTATGGGGTCGGAAATGAATATTTCTATGCGTTGCAAACTTCTGGGCAAATATTATAATACCCTTTGCAAGGGTATAAAAACTATATAAAATATATACAGCTCTCTCTATACACAAAAAAAAAACGTTGGTACACTATCCGCAACTTTTTTCAATGGTAAAATTCTCCAATTTCCAAACACTTTTTCCATTTAAAAACAAAATGTCTGCACTTTTGATTTTTGTTTTGGCTTAATTAATATATTATTTCGAAAAACCACGAATTAAACAAACTTGTATTTTTTACATCAAAAACTTCTACTTACTCTGGGGGGATTCGAAATCGGTGCCACTGGACTGAACATAATGGGAATGACTTTTAGTCAACTGCGCCACGCCGCACTTTTAACTCAAAGCATCTAAGATGTTACTTGTATTAAATCTGTCTAAAAGCATACACTCATAATTGCTTGCTTGTAATTCTTAAGTTCTAATACCATTCTCAGCCAATATAAATAGCGCAATTGAAATTCGTGGAGCAAAAATCAAAACTCTTAACAGTTTGAAATCAAAAGGACACAGTCAATTTTAAATGACTTTTATCTTGTTTATACTTTTAAATTGGTAAAATCAACAAGAAAAATTCTTAAGTCAACCATTTTTAGCCAAAAACGAAAAATGTTAGATCAACAATTTTGCAGCCTTTTTAAGCATTTTTAACAATTTTGACCATTGATTGTATTGTATTATTGTGTAATCAGCTTGAAAAGCACTTGTCTATTTGAATCCCATCGATCGGAAATCTTATCTCTTCGAAAACGGTACGTTTCTATGGTATCACCGGAAACGAATTTTCGGAGCATTTTCTTAAGTCTATTTTTCTGATATAAATTCACAAAATTTGCAATGACATTTATCTTCAGATAGGCGCTTTACTATATCAAACCGAACCGTTTCGGTTTTTGGTTCGGCCCAGCAATTTTTTAAAGGCGCTAGCTGGGTTCACGGTTTAGTTTACGACAATGAATTACTGGGTCGGTTCTTTGCGGTTTGTTTCGGTTCGGTTGGGCTCAGAACCGGCTGTGCATCCTTGCTTTAGAGTTATTAGTCATATACAAAAAACTGTGCAAGTGCACCGTGTATTATAATCAGCCTTCGCCGACTTTTCCATTCACAAGATGCGTAAATGAAAATGCTGGCGAATCTTATGTGAAAACGAAAGTAGCCTTCCTGTGTTCCTGAGGGGGGAAAGCCTAAAAGTAAGCCACATTTTGGAACACGGCTATTTTTTATCCGATCTTTATGAAAATTTTCAGAGATTGTTGATATTGCCAACATAAATGTAACATTTAAATTGGAGATCGATATTTTAAGTTATTCAACATTTTTTATTGTGAGGGCGGGCGGGGCAAAAATTTGAAACAAACTTGATCTGAGTGCAGACAATAGGAGTCTACATTTCAAATTTGGTTGCTCTAGCTCTTCTAGTCTCTGAGATCTAGGTAATCATACAGCCAGACGTGCAGAGGGACATGGCTATATCGATTCGGCTGTTGATGCTGATCAAAAATATATATACTTTATATGGTCGAAAATGATTCCTGCTGACTGTTACATGTGTACATACATTTGCACGACTTTAGTATACCCGTTTTTACCCTACGAGTAACGGGTATCAAAATAGCTTTAGTTCATCTTTCAGTCGCATGTGTGCGCTCCCCCTAAGAGTTGAGGTTTAGTTGCACAAAATTTATACCGACAGCTTGATTATGGTCTGAAGCATAATGCATCTACTACATAAGGCATGTGACTGTCGTCATATTTCATTTCCCTTTTGGACCTGTCTGAACAGTATGTTGACCTCGTGCTATACTGTGTTCCGTTGCGGCTTACGCTACAAGTTGGTTCGAAGGGTGTGATTGTCAAGCAAAATATGGAGCTCCTGTACCTTCACCTCCGTGTTGGCGTTGTAACATTAATTGCCTGCCATGTATTTACTAGTTAAATAGTTTTACTTTATACCTATATTAGATTTGCAAATCCAATTGCTTTCATTTTACTATCCCTTTTAGCTGATAAGTATGCTACAACTTTCTTAATTTGCAAATTTACGACTTTCCCACAGAAATGGCTACACTTACAAAACCCACCAGGTCACCCAACAACAACACCAACAACAACTTGCACCGCTCGATCATCTCTCACAACCACACTCACATCACAGCGGCAACAGCATGACGCTAAAGACCAAACGGGATTGGGACATTAATGATGCCATTGTACCGCAAGTGGCTGACATGGAATTCGATGAGTTCACCGAGTGGAGCGATGGCCATGTTCGTCACATTTACTCACTGCACAATGAAGAGGCCAAAAAGCACATTTCTGGCTGGGCCATGCGGAATACGAACAACCATAATGTGAATATTCTAAAGAAGAGTTGCCTGGGTGTGTTGGTGTGCTCGCAGCACTGCACACTGCCAAATGGGGCGAAAATCAATTTACGTCCCGCCATCTGCGATAAGGCACGACGCAAACAAGAGGGTAAGGCGTGCCCGAATAAGAATTGTCAAGGCGGTCGACTGGAGATTAAGCCATGTCGAGGTCATTGTGGTTACCCGGTGACACATTTCTGGAGGCATTCGGGAAATGCTATTTTTTTCCAAGCCAAAGGAATCCATGACCATTTAAGACCAGATCCAAAGAATTCCAGTGTATCGAAGAGAGCGTTCGGTAGGGTTAGCCTGTCAGGAAAGACCATGGCGGGAAATGTAAGAGGTGCAGGCGGATCTAAGAAGTCGTCGGTTATAGCGGGTCTGGTGAAGCAAGTGAAGGTGAGTAAGAGAAATAGAATGTGTGAAAGTGGGGATACAATTTTGGGAGTGTTCCTGCAAGTGATTTTGATTCTGATGTGGATTTTAGTTTCGGTGTGACGAGATAATCTGCAGATTTATATTATTATTTATTTATATTTTATTTATCAAAAAAGAACTGTCCCACAATATCAAAATCAAATCACTCGTCAGATTGGTCGAATATAACAATAAAATAGATCTTATTTTCGGTTCGATTAATTTCGTCCTAAATTTTGAGGCAAATTGTTAGTAAAAGGAAAATGTAGTTGAAATGTAGTTCAGCAGTTCGAAAAGAATTCCATAGCTCCAAAAATGAAGAGTTTTTCCAACTGCCTCTCAAAGGACAGCAATCTGATGGGCTGCTATTGGTTGCCAGTGCTTCCACAACATTGGATTTTGTCCATCTCCTGCAACCGTCTAAGGTCCTCACGATTTTAAAACAACTTAAATGTTGCGAATACTATATAAGCTTAAAATCCAAAATGTCTAAATGGAAAGTGAAAGGCGCAAAAATTGACAGCAACCCAGTGAAACAAACTAAAACCGTGATTAATTGGGTTTAAAAACCGTGCAGGAGACCAAATCGGTGGCTTAACACCTCCATAAAACCATAAACAAGTTCTTTGACAATTAAGCATTGATCATAGACTATTGTATACTTTTATATTTGAGTTGGATCACCATTATTTGTGTTTGAATTTGCTTAAATGGGTTCAACGGGCTCCGAGATTTAGGAAGATTCCGCAACCTAAACAAACTAATTTATTGGAACTTTTAGCAGTAGGATTTTAATTTATTCAGTATATATTATATAAATGTACCTCAAATTAGTGCTGAAAGCTAACACAAGGCAACAAAGTTAAACTATTTAAGATTTATTTAAGGGGCGGTCATGATTCTAGTTTATTATACACGAATCTGTTTTGCCAAATGATCACGTCACGAGCTTTGGCAATTTGAGCTTAAAGTTGCTTAAAATGCCTATTTTGAGTTATTTTAGAAGAGTTTTGACATGAATTAGATTTGACTCTCTTTGATATTATCGGAAAGTACTATTTCTTATTATACCCTTGCAAAGGGTATTATAATTTTGCCCAGAAGTTTCCAACGCATAGAAATATTCATTTCCGACCCTATAAACTATATATATTCTTGATCAGTCGATTGAGCTTTGTCCGTCCGTCTGTCTGTCTGTCCGTCTGTCTGTCTGTCTGTCTGTCTGTTTCTACGCAAACTAGTCTCTCAGTTTTAAAGCTATCGAGCTGAAACTTTGCAGAGAGTCTTCTTTTTACTGCACGCTGCTTATATGTCGGAACCGACCGGATCGGATGACTATATCTTATAGCTGCCATAGGAACCATCGGTCAAAAAATGGGTCTTAGTGAGAAAAACTTTTTTGTTTTCAATGTTAGCGGCCTTAAACTGGGCCATTGTTAATATTATCTGCTTTCAAACAGATTTGCAAGTTTTGGTCAAGATCGGATGACTATATCTAATAGCTGCCATAGGAACCATAGTTGGGAAAATGGGTCTTCGTAAGAAAAACTTTTTTGTTTTCAATGCTAGCTTCAAAAAACTCGGCGATAATGAATATTATATGCTTTCAAACAGATTTGCAAATTTTTGTCAAAATCGGATGACTATATCTTATAGCTGCCATAGGACCGATCGGTCGGAAAATGGGTCTTAGTGAAAAAACTTTTTTGTTTTCAAATAAATAGTTCTTAAAGTCGGTTATTCTTAATATTAAACTAATTTGAAAAAGTTGATCGACATCGGGTGACTGTATCTTATGGTTGCCACAGGACCGATCGGTCGGAAAATGCGTCTTTGTGAGAAAAACTTTTCTGTTTTAAATTTAATCTCTCTTAAACTCCGCGATTGGTTATTTGATATGTTTTCAAAAAGATTCGTGAAATTTGATCGAAATCAGATGTTTACCTGTAGGAAAATGGGTTTTAGTTAAAAAATTGTTCGATTTTTATGTAAGCGTTCTTAAACTGTGACATTTCAAAAACAGCATTTGCAAGGGTATAAAAACTTCGGCACAGACGAAGTTAGCTTGGCCTTCTCGTTTTTAAAATAAAATATCCCAAACAATTCTACGATTTTTCAAGAGAAGACATGACACAATTTCGCACAGCCTAGAAGTATGCAATATATTTATACCCTTGCAAAGGGTATTATAATTTTGCCCAGAAGTTTGCAACGCATAGAAATATTCATTTCCGACCCCATAAACTATATATATTCTTGATCAGGGCGACGAGCTGAGTCGATTGAGCTTTGTCCGTCCGTCTGTCTGTCTGTCTGTCTGTCCGTCTGTCTGTCTGTCCGTCTGTTTCTACGCAAACTAGTCTCTCAGTTTTAAAGCTAACGAGCTGAAATTTTGCACAGAGTCTTCTTTTTGAAGCACGCTGCTAATATGTCGGAACCGACCGGATCGGATGACTATATCTTATAGCTGCCTTAGGAACTATCGGTCAAAAAATGGGTCTTAGTGAGAAAAACTTTTTTGTTTTCAATGTTAGCGGCCTTAAACTCGGCCATTGTTAATATTATATGCTTTCAAACAGATTTGCAAATTTTGGTCAAGATCGGATGACTATATCTTATAGCTGTCATAGGAACAATAGGTCGGAAAATGGGTCTTAGTAGAAAAAAAATTTTTGTTTTCAATGCTAGCGTCATAAAACTCGGCGATAATAAATATTATATGCTTTCAAACAGATTTACAAATTTTTGTCAAAATCGGATGACTATATCTTATAGCTGCCATAGGACCGATCGGTCGGAAAATTGGTCTTAGTGAAAAAAACTTTTTTGTTTTCAAGTAAATCGTTCTTAAAGTCGGTGATTCTTAATATTAAACGCTTTCAAACTAATTTGAAAAAGTTGATCGACATCGGGTGACTATATCTTATGGTTGCCATAGGACCGATCGGTCGGAAAAAGAGTCTTAGTGAGAAAAACTTTTCTGTTTTCAATTTTATCTTTCTTAATCTCCGCGATTGTTAATTTGATATGTTTTCAGAAAGATTCGCAAAATTTGGTCAAAATCAGATGTTTATCTGTCGGAAAATGAGTTTTAGTTAAAAATTGTTTAGATTTTTATGTAAGCGTTCTTAAACTCTGACATTTCAAAAACAGCATTTGCAAGGGTATAAAAACTTCAGCACAGACGAAGTTAGCTTGGCCTTCTCGTTTTTTTTAATTTATACTAGAACTCAAAGAAATACTTAACTATTGTACTGTTTTTGCATAGCATACCTTTGTGCAGTAGACAATTATGTTATTTTGAGCACATGTATTCAAAATGGAATATCTTCGCTAAAAAATATCGTAGAACTGTATAGGTGTAATATGGTTTAGTTTTTTTTATGGTTAAGAAATAGTACTTTACGATAATATTAACGAGAGCGTAAGTTAAAGTCGGCTCTAACCGACTTCGATATACCCGTTACTCATGGAAACAAATGTTTAATAGCCTTACTGTATGCCTGAGGTGGGTCAGCCGAAAAGTATGCAACATTTTTTAACTCGTCTCTCTCTCTCTCTCTCTCTCTCACTAAGATTGCTGCTGAACGCAATGCTTAGGTTATGAGTGGGGTGGGTGGTGGGTGTTAACTGATCGTTTTTTGCTCATAACTTGAGTATCGTTCATCCGATCTTTATCATTCCTTCAGCAAATCGATAAATAATTTTAAGAACTAGATATCTCTAGAAAGTACGAACCATCTATCATCAAAACTGTAGGAGATATGACGTTTTTTCCAAATTGCGGGGGCGTGAGGGGGCGTGGCAAAAATTGAAAATAAACTTGATCTGCGTGCAGACAATAGGAGTCTACATTTCAAATTTGGTTGCTCTAGCTCTTCTAGTCTCTGAGATCTAGGTGTTCATACAGACGGACGGACAGACGGACAGACGGACAGACGGACAGACGGACAGACGGACATGGCTATATCGACTCGGCTGTTGATGCTGATCAAGAATATATATACTTTATATGGTCGGAAATGATTCCTTCTGCCTGTTACATACATTTGCACGACTTTAGTAGACCCTTTTACTCTACGAGTAACGGGTATAAAAATATTCAACTAAAAAGTAAAGGTTTCCCACCAAAATGGTCAAATTAGGCATTTTGAGCCACTTTGAGCTCAAAGTACCAAAAGCTCAGACGTGCTGAACACGAATCTGTTTTCGTAAATGGTCCATTACGTCGGGATTTCTAGTAATTTGAGCCTAAAGTTGCTTAAAATTGCCTATTTTGATCCTTTTTAGGCTTGTTTTGTAGGAAAACCGGTTTTTATTTTGACTCATAGAACTTTTTATGTTATGATTTGGTTCATAGCATTTCTAAAAATAATGAAACGCACAACAATACAGGCAGGTTGATCGTATAGCTATGTCATGAATTTCCATAATTCAATCATCAGCGATGCCTCTCTTCAATGAGCCTGCAGAGGCTACCTCATGACAGAATTGCTATGACCGCTTGGGAATCTCAAAGACAGGCTTGTACCAAAATCAGACACAGCAGCATGTGTGTACATGCCCCGTACCGGCCCTTCTGTTCAGTGTTGCCAACTTTTGCCGAGAAAAAACATTCGTTTTCGTCGGGACGGAAAGGAAAGAAATGCTGTATTTTTCGACAAAAAAGCTGGGAAAAAGCGCATGGCTTTCCTTATTATTTATACAATTATAAATTTAAAATATATTTAATATATCATCAGAGTGATGAAGTACCCCGTCCTTACGCCTGTCGAAGGCCTGAGTTGTGCCTATTAGCTTATGGTAACTAGGAAGGGCCGTATAATCGACGCGGCATTTCGCATGTCGACGTAACCCGTATCTGTAACTACACATATTATATTTATACTCTGTACCGAAGGTACATAGCGTATATTAAGTTTGTGCAAAAGTATGTAACAGGGAGAAGGAATCGTTTCCGACCCTATAAAGTATATATATTCTTGATCAGCATCAACAGCCGAGTCGATATAGCCATGTCCGTCTGTCCGTCCGTCCGTCCGTATGAAAGAAGAGATCTAAGAGATGGTAAGAGATAGAGGTTTGACATGTATGGGACATATATTTCTTATACTTGCAGGCAGATCAAGTTTATTTTCAATTTTTGCCACGCCCCCTCCCGCCCCAGCAATTTGGAAAAAAAAATCATATCTCCTACAGTTTTGGAGATAGATCGTTCGTTCCTTCTAGAGATACCTTGTAAACAAAATATTTATCGATTTGCTGAAGGAATAATAAAGATCGGATGAACGATACTCAAGTTATGGGCAAAAAACGGCCAGTTAACACTTGTTTTAATTTAATTTCTTAGTTTCAGTTTCACTAATATCCAATATCTTATACATAATATTGAGTTGAGCGTGCTAACGTTCATGAGATTTCTGAGTTTTGATTTTTCAATATTAACCAGACTACAGACAAGCTCAACTTCAGCTTTGGACAACGCTGACAAGAACAACATCTGAGTCGCAAACGAGGCTAACTCAAAAAGTCTTTGATTACCTTCAGACCTTAAGAAGCGATTACTTCACGACAAAACTTAAGTTTCATCGTAGTTCTTCCATTTTAAAAATGTATTTCATTACATTGACCCTAAACTTTCCAAGTTCTTCTACGAAAAATACTTTCAAAATGGAAACAATGCTTTGTTTTTTTTAGTCGTAGAATGTTGTCAACCGAAAATATGTGAATTTGTTGAAGAATGCTAAGATTATCAGGTACGTCTGCTCTCCTGCCAACATTTTTGTATGAGAGTTTTACTTTACTACTTCACAACTGCGTATTGGGCTTAAACTGAAATCAATTTAATTGTTTATAACAATGAATTTTGTAAAAAGTTGAGTGAAGTTTACATTGTCATATTGTGCTTTTGCAATAACTGCTGTGGCCACACTAATCATCATTATCACGCAGCAGCGACGTTATGCAGCGTGCACCATCCCTAACGCGCTGGCTTGGCTTCCGCGCGGCTGGCAGCCGCATCGCGCTGTACAATCATACAGTAATTGTTGGCATTTAGGTTAAATTCAATAAAGTTAGTTACACCTATTTGACCAAATAACTAAACCATTTCAAAACTGACCATCGATTGGAACTGATACCTTGAGTATCGTTCATCCGATCTTTCTTTAATCAAATCGTTAAATAATGCTAAATATTAATTATCTCTAGAAGGTACAAGCCACCTGTCTTCAAAACTGTGTGAGATATAACGTTTTTTCCGAATTGCGGGGCCGGGAGGGGGCGTGGAAAAATTTAAAGTAAATTTGATCTGCCTGCAAGTATAAGAAGTATATGTCCCATACATATCAAATCTCTTACCATATCTAAGATCTGTGCGTTCATACAGACGGATATTGATATATCGACTTGGCTGTTGATGCTGATCAAGAATATATATACTTCATAGGGTCGGAAATGTTTCCGTCTCCCTGTTACATACTTTTGCGCAACTTCATGATTCCCTTTTACACATTTTCAATGGGTACAGGGTATAAAAGCCGAAAGTAATTATCAAAACATTAAATAGTAGCTCGCTTTCGAAAGGGATACCGCAACGGGTCTTAAAAAGAACTTGGTTCGATCGATACATAAGAAAAACCCAAAACAATACATCAGAGAATTAGTTATATATTGGATCGCAAGGCCATGATCGGAAAGCGGTCCGGTTGAAAAAGAAGGACACACTTAAGAAAACGAATGATTCGTTCTTAAAAAGTTCTTGAATTTATTTCGTTTGGTTCTAGAATTTTGTGGGGACGATTACGAATCGTTCGTAAATGCATAAACAACCTTTATAACCTCAAAAATAGAAAAACAGTTCCATAATTAAAAAATTTCCTTATTTACAGCATTAAAAAACCGCATAAACCTTAAATTAAAATCTTAAAAATATTTTTTTGCAGCAGCAACAGAATCTTATGGACAAGGTACTTAAACGTTCAACAGCCAGCAATCCCTTGAATCACTCCGCCCTGGAAATATATCAGTTTAATGGTAAGTGCCAAGCCCCCCTACCGCTAAATCCTCCTGAATATTGACTGTGCAATCTTGTCTTATCCCCAGCCTGCGGCAAGTGCACCACATTTAGCAACTGCACCTGCAGTTATGTGGAAGACACATCGCGTGGAGGAGCACATCAGCTCAGTCAATCCTCCAACTATGCAGGCAACTCCTGGCCAGGTGACTCCTCAGCTTTACCCTGCGAGACTGCGGCAAATGTTTTTACAGTGAATCATCAGCACATCACGTACAACTATCCCATCTATCAGGCCACGCCCACAGCAGCCACAGCCGCTCCTAGTAAATCGCCCAGCTTACCCTATGCTTGCATCTCCGAATTGGCCGGTTATCAGCCGAATGTGACCACCACCAGCAATCACCATCATCATCAGTCCTCATCCTCTCTTGCCAGCAGCTATCACCCCCAAATCCTGCCCAGTCAGTGTCAGACCAATTCGGTGTTGTCCTATGAGTCCAGCTCCCAGTTGGCCACGCCAGAGCCGGAGTTTATCAACTACTCACAGATCAAGCATTTAGGCCCAGTGGAAGCTTCCAGTTGCAAAGCGGAATCACTTTTGCCGCCAACCATCAAGTACAATGCCACCGTGGAGACCCAACCCGTGTCCTCGTATATGGAGGATAATTATGATTATTATTACAATCGTGAATCCAAAATGGATTATGAACTTCAGCAGCAGTTTGTGGGCGGCAACAACAACAACAGTCATTACTATGAGAGTGCCAATGGCTATAATGGAGTCAGCTACTTTGATACGGGCACCACTGCAGCGCCAGTTGGCCAGAACGGCGCACAGACGCAACTTGAACCTGGCAGCGCTTACAGCGCCAATTATTACGATCATTTTGCCAACTATGAGCAACAGATGGCGGCAGCGAGCAGTTTTGCTGTAACGGCACCTCCGCCCCCACCACCACCCCCACCAACGCTCACCTATCACCACCATCATCATCATCATCTGCATCATGCAACATCAGCTGCAGCCGCAGCTGCCACATCCACAGTCGCCCAGCAGGCACAATAGTACTTAAGGAAGGGCAACTGGTTGCAGCATTCTTATTATTAGCACTCATAGTTCTTAGTTTTAGTTGTGAAATCGTAATTTCAAATTTATATTGCGTAGTGTTAAAAGAGATTTTTTCGACAAAAAAAAGGAACAAATAAATTATGAAAAAATGTTGATTTGTAAATAATAAAAGATTGGAAAGATTCTCAAAATTAAGCAACAAAGGGCCGATTTCGCTTCTTCCAGAATGCTGCTATGTGTCAGATAAGCCGACAATTTACTCAGCTATTTGTAAGTTTATGTGACAAATAGCTCTATGCAGATGATGAAAAATCGGCACTTAGTATGTAAGCATAATTGAGCATTACAGAAACTGTTTTTTTTTCACGTACTTTTTAAAATTAGATTTTTTCCAGTTTAAAGAAGGAACAGAATGAAAAAATGACCGGCAGAAATTGAACAAATCGAGGTTGTAATCCACACCGAAAAAACAACTTCGGGATAAATTCCATCTATTTAATCTTCAAGTAAGCCCGACATGTGCTTGAAAATTCGATCTCGACTTATAGGATATTCTACTCAATTCACGCTTTTGATGTTTGGCCCAATACTATCGAACATGTATCATTCCAAATGTGCTTACTTCAATCCCTTTCGAGATCACATGATCATAAATCAGGGAGTGAGAGCGAGATAATATAAGTAGCATTTCTCATCTGTGCGATGAGAAGCCATTCCATTGGTGTACAGTGTACTTATAGTCGTGGGTTCAAGTCCCAGTAGAGCGCAAACAATTTTATTTATCTTTGTTTTCCAGAAGTTTTAAGTAAACCAAAACTTGTGTGGATCTTAAGTGTATAAGGATGTCCTATGGAATATGGAGGAGGAAAGGAAGGTATCTTTCCTGTGTTCAAATCAATATAACGTATCGAGGTAAAATTAATCTCGAACATGCTTACAATGATTCTGCTTTTGGACTAAATTGTTCTCGAATTTTTTGCTTAATTTAAAAGATTACGCCGTGATAATTGTAATATTTTTAGGATTATAAAAAGTCGGATCAAATCAATATTTTTATGATCGGGTCAAGAAAGTTCGTAATTACCCTGTTTGCATTACCGTTTGGGATTGATTTGTCCAATTGACCCTGAAGTCGGAAATGTGCAGTTTTCAAAGTTCCATCAGCGTTCTTCTGCAGTAAGTCGAGCATTGTTGTGATACCTGCACAGAAAAAAATAAGTTCTGGTATTTCAATATCATATCAGTAATATCAATATTTGCATATCAAAGTGAAACTATTTAATATCAATATGAACCTGTAATACCACATTGATACTAAAAATATTATATTGGAATGGGAAATGATCAAAGTGTATTGAAAAATGCCCTAGTGATATGATTTCACATCAAAGTAGACATCGAAATTATGAAAGTAGAAAGAGACACACAGAGTTTCTCAAATCAAAGAGAGACAGCAATAGTCTATCTCGAAAAAAGCAAAAACAATGCTCATTGCTCTGCTGCCGCAAGCGCGAAAACGAGTGCCGGTCGTTTTTTCTTCGTGAACGTTTCGAAGTTGGCGTTGGGATTTCAGCGAACTTCTAGCTTCTTCTTGCGAATTTCGTCATTCGATCTGTGCTGGCGCGTGTGAGAGGTTAGTATAAAACGAGAGCGTAAGTTAAAGTCGGCTCAAGCCGACTTCGATATACCCGTTACTCATGGAAACAAATGTTTAATAGCCTTCCTGTATGCCTGAGGTGGGTCAGCCGAAAAGTATGCAACATTTTTTTAACTCGGCTATTTATTATCCGATCTTGATGAAAATTTTAGGGCTTATGGATGTTGCGAATATAAATCTACGTTTTGAATTTGAGATCGATATATCAAAAATTGTGGGAGTTATTCAACATTTTCTATTGTGGGGGTGTGGGTGGGCGTGGCTAAAATTTGAAATAAACTTGATCTGCGTGCAGACAATAGGAGTCTACATTTCAAAATTGGTTGCTCTAGCTCTTCTAGTCTCTGAGATCTAGGTGTTCATACAGACAGACGGACGGACGGACAGACGGACGGACGGACGGACGGACGGATGGACGGACGGACGGACGGACAGACGGACAGACGGACATGGCTATATCGACTCGGCTGTTGATGCTGATCAAGAATATATATACTTTATATGGTCGGAAATGATTCCTTCTGCCTGTTACATACATTTGCACGACTTTAGTATACCCTTTTACTCTACGAGTAACGGGTATAAAGATGCGGTGACTGAAAAAAAATGTAAACGGTAATAGTGAATAAAATTTGAATTGTATGTGTGTGTTTTGTTGTACTGTTGTTGTACTTCCAAATTTATAAATTGTAAAAAGGCTATTCCCTTAATTCAGTCGCTAATAGTGTGTACGGATATAATACACACACTCATACATACATATTGTGCGTGTTTTTTCACTTTGAGCTCTCTACGCAGTAGAAGTGCGTGTTTAAATATGTACATATGTATGTATACATATTTTGTGTCCGCGATGCGTTTTTTTTGTTCTGCCCTTGAACGTCGAACAACATAGATCCATGCATATGCAAACATGCGTTCATACAAATCTACATGCAATATATGCATGTATGTATGTATATGTGTGCTGTTTGATGTTCAAGGGCAGAACAAAAAAGCGCATGCTCAGCCGTTGCTTTCGGCAGATTTCGTACACATGCACAAAAAAACTTATGCGAGTTTAAGTACATAAATTAATTTTGTATAATTTTCAGATTGAAATGGAAGACATCCAATTCTATGAGCTGATACAAAAACTAAACATTGGAAAATTGGTGTACGAAAAGTTAATTGGTAAGTTTTGTTTTGAAATATCTATTCTTCTCAAAATATTAATTTTACAATTTATCTAGAGTGTGGATTTAACTTCGACCGCCGTAATTACATTTCTTCCAGTGACAAAGAGCAGATATTTCCAGAAAGATAATTGTCAGAATAATTCTAATATGTATTATAACGAGAGCGTAAGTTAAAGTCGGCTCTAACCGACTTCGATATACCCGTTACTCATGGAAACAAATGTTTATTAGCCTTCCTGTATGCCTGAGGTGGGTCAGCCGAAAAGTATGCAACATTTTTTAACTCGGCTATTTATTATCCGCCAGATATTAATAGACATTTGTCAATTACTAAATCCAACATAAATGACTCCAAATTCATCACAATAAACAGATCAGACAACAAAACTTTTGAAAACGTCGGTCAAGCCCGACTATTACATACTCTGCACCCTTAATGTCGCAGCTCGAATTTGGTCACGAGTCAAACGGCCAGTTAACACACAACGCACAACGCAGTGCGCTCTCTAAGTCTCTCTCTCTCTCTCTCTCTCTCTCTCTCTCTCTCTCACTAAGATTGCTGCTGAACGCAATGCTTAGGTTATGGGTGGAGTGGGTGGTGGGTGTTAACTGACCGTTTTTTGCTCATAACTTGAGTATCGTTCATCCGATCTGTATCATTCCTTCAGCAAATCGATAAATAATTTTGAGTACTAGATATCTCTAGAAAGTACGAACCATCTATCATCAAAACTGTAGGAGATATGACGTTTTTTCCAAATTGCGGGAGCGTGAGGGGGCGTGGCAAAAATTGAAAATAAACTTGATCTGCGTGCAGACAATAGGAGTCTACATTTCAAATTTGGTTGCTCTAGCTCTTCTAGTCTCTGAGATCTAGGTGTTCATACAGACAGACGGACAGACGGACATTGCTATATCAAATCGGCTGTTGATGCTGATCAAGAATATATATACTTTATATGGTCGGAAATGATTCCTTCTGGCTGTTACATACATTTGCACGACTTTAGTATCCCCTTTTACTCTACGAGTAACGGGTATAAAAATATAGCTTTGATATTATTAAAATAAATCATTGGTATTACAACAATACCCTTTTGATATTTTAAAAATATTTCTTTGATACTAAAACAATGTCCTACAGGTATTTTGAAAATATAGCTTTGCTACTATAATAATATATCATTGATATTAACCAATATCAAATTGTTGATCTGAAAAAATATCACGTTGATGTGTTCGAAATGTCAAAGTGATATATTCGAACATATCATCTGGGTATTTTTCAGATGAAGGCTGATTTGAAACTACAAAATATCAGATTGATACTAAATATCGCGATCTTTTTTTTCTGTGCAGAAAAGTTTTTCTCACTAAGACTCATTTTCCGACCGATCGGTTCTATGGCAACCATAAGATTGAGTCAACCGATCTTGACAAAAATTCGCAAATCTCTCTGAAAGCCTATAATATAAATAATAATAGAGTTTAAGAACGCTAACATTGAAAACAAAAAAGTTTTTCTCACTAAGACCCATTTTTTGACCGATGGTTCCTATGGCAGCTATAAGATATAGTCATCCGATCCAGTCGGTTCCGACATATTAGCAGCGTGCAGTAAAAAGAACAAAACAAAAGAACAAAACATTGGAAAATTGGTGTACGAAAAGTTAATTGGTAAGTTTTGTTTTAAAATAATTATTCTTCTCAAAATATTAATTTTACAATTTTTCCAGAGTGTGGATTTAACTTCGACCGCCTTAATTACATTTCTTCCAGCGACATAGAGCAGATTTGTCCAGAAAGATAATTATTATAATAATTGTAATATGTACAATAAAAATATAGCTTTGATATTATAAAAATAAAGCATTGGTACTACAATAATACCCTTTTGATATTTTAAAAATATTTCTTTGATCCTAAAAAAAAAAATTTGAAAAAAAAAAATATTTTGAAAATATAGCATTGATACTTTAATAATATATCATTGATATTAAAGAATATCAACTTGTTGATCTGAAAAAATATCACTTTGATGTGTCCGTCAAAGTGATATATTCGAACATATCATCTGGGTATTTTTCAGATGGAGGCCGATTTGAAACTACAAAATATCAGATTGATACTAAATATCGTGATCTTTTTTTTCTGTGTACTACTTATACCGGTACGTACCGAAATAAAAATCCGGGTACCGTATCGAAACCGAAAACCAAAAGTAGTTGAAAACCGAAAAGAACCTTTAACCGAAACATCCATTTCGGTACGTACCGGTACCGCTACCGGAACCGAAATTTGTTTCGGGATTAAGCCCTGATGAAAAGATCGATTTTTTGATCATTGTACCTGAACAATTTTTTTTACCAGTAAGGGCAGGTAAAGGCAGCTAATGTTTGGTTTTTTAGTATCAGTATTGATTCACTATTCAACTGCAGCTGGCTGCAGTCGCAAGTTCTAAGCCTCGAAACATTAAAAAGTGAAATATTTCCCATAAATTGGACCACTTGCAAATACATCACTTTATTCAACTAAGACACATACAATACGAACTCAAAAATACTGTTTTAAACGCATACATAGCGTTTAACTTTAATTAAAAACAAAAATTATATCAATTTTAATGTTTTAGGTTTTTTTCTTGGCTTTTCTGCTGCTTCCAAATAGGCTCCAAAATATTTTAGCACGCGAGCTTTCTCATACGACATGTTCGGAAGGTTATTGCTGATCGAATATCGATAGCACATAAACGAGTTAAGTACCGTTAGACTCAGGGATGTATTGACTATTCATTTTAAAAAAAAAATTTACGCCGTTTCAAATTTGAAATTTGAATTAATTCCACCTAAATGTATCAAATCTTCCACTGTGCGATCTATGGCAGCTACAAAAATTAGTCAACCGATATATTTTCATTATCTTTATACACTTTTAAATGGAATTGCAAGACCGAAGACAGATGGAACAACTCTTTAATATAGCTCCGATAGTAGAAAGATATAGCTGGTATTATTTTAATGTAACTTCTTACAATTCACTCCTAAAAAAGTTTCTCCAAATCGTGTAAAAATATTGTCAAAAGTGAACAGAACAACACAATTCGTAAGCATAAACTTTTTGTGAACAATTGTTGCAACTAAAATCTGTAAATTTTATCCTCAGTGTAACTTGCCGAATCACTGACGCCCTCAGTTGTCGGCCAGCAACATCAGTTGCTGTTTAGCGCCCTCCTTTGTACAAACAAAACCACAAGTACAAAGGTCGTGCGTCACTTAATTAATTTAATTTTCTTGCGAAATTATAATTATAATTAAAATGAAACTAATTAACATAGTTCCATATGAAAATCATATTAAATTTAATTTGTTATTGGAATTTAAAATCAAGTAATAATAATTGTAATTTTTCCAACACTTTTCAAGCCAAACTGAGCGAACCCACCACACGCCCGCACATTTCCCAGAGCCAGCGCTCTCTCTATCGTGCTCTCATCGCGGTGAGTTTTGGGTAACCACCACGTAAAAGCAAAGACCCAAGCGTCCACCATAATCATTCGTCTAACAAAATCAACACGAGTCAGTAGCGTGCTCTCAAAGAGTTTTTTGTACTCTGCCTAATTAAGTAACTAAATTTTTGTATCAATTCTTACCGGTTGTAGTGTAAATTTAAATCCACAAAATGGTGCACCAAGTGAAAGACAAGGTGAGTGCTAGGGCGGGGGAGGTGATGGTGAAATTGCTAACTAAAGTCTTTTCCCACTTTGCCATACGTTTATGAAGCGACCTCTCAAGTAGTGCGATTTTTTGTACCCCGAAAACCAGTATATAAAAAATATGATATCATCTCTTTGCAAGCCATTGAAAAAGTATTTTTAATTATATTAATTATTTGAATATTTCGATATCGTTTTATTAGATATCAACACAGACCTTGAAATGTTATTGTATTTTAATGTAATCGCTGAAATGTAGGTACATTTGTGGGTATATATGTATGTTAGTAGGTACATAGTGTGTGTGTGAGTGTGTGTATGTACAAGCATGCCAGTACGGGTGTGTGTCTATGTCCGGCACGACTTTTTGCAACTCACTATCGCAGTCGTGGCTTGTCTTTTTTTATTTATTAGGTTAGGGGGACTCAATTTATCAGCACGCCATTTGAAATAGCCTAAGCTTTAGATTCTGGGAAATAAGAAAATCGTTAATCGACATCCATCTCGGATCAATCTACCATATAAATCAGCCATGAAGAGCTTATTCTTTTACTTTTTGCTGACAGCGAGACTTAAAAATGGGGACAAAAATTGTTTACAGTTGCTGCGCCAACGGATTTTGTCTTAAAATAAACAAAAAATTTAATTGCTTAACAGCTCATCTATTAAAGCTTAGTACACAGGAAAAAATGTCAGAGATATCCGGACTAAAATCAATCCCAAACAACATCAGAAGTCGGCCAATCCCAGACTATCTTAAATCAAGTAAGAGGGGATTGACTTGAATACGGATTCTTCCGTCCCGGAATTCTTGTCTTGATGCCGACTTTGAGAGCTTGACTTTAGCTCGATTTTTCAACAACACACGGGACTGACTTTACCTTGATATTCCAGCTCGACTTGATCCCTTAGACGGATCCAATCCTGAAGTTGCGACATTAATTTAAGCTTGATATTCGTACAAAATCGGCTTGGTGCAAGATTACACAAGGCAATTTGAGCTTAAAAATAAAAAAAATGCCTTATATGATTCTTTTTAGATGCGTTTTGTGCAGAACCTATTCTTTTGATATGAATTTCTTTGTTATTATCGGAAAGAACTACTTCATAACTTTGAAATAAACTATCGCAAACAATTCTACGATTTCTTCCAATGAAGATATTCCATTTTTAATTAGTGAGTTTAGCTGGCTCTAGGTCCGAAAAGTTGCGTTTGTTCACAACTTATGCATTTTACCACCAATTGTATCCGAGTTTACAAAAATCCAAAATATTGTTGCTGCCCCATGCAATGGGTTGTATTTTTTCTGCAAGGCATACTTTTGTGCATTTTTGTTATTTTATAATTACTGAGACTATGTATTCAAAATGATATATCTTGATATATCTGTGTGCTCGATATGGGCATTTCCAATCTGACGTGACGTGACATCTGTACTAAAAAATGTTTTACAAAAATATGAAAAACTTAGATTTTAAAAAAGATTTTTTTGATATTTGCATAGCAATTAAGTACCACTAAAATCAGAAAAAAATAATTGCATCAATCGACCATAAGAACTCAAAGTTATAAGCAAAAATAAGTGCTGGCGTGACGTTACAAAACACGCAAGTGGGGTTTGACTTGTATTACAAAATTGCAAAACTTTGCGAATGGGACAAAGATATATAAGACTTTTTTTTTAGTAGGATTTGAAATAATATAAATTTATTTTCGAGTTATTTTTATTTCGAGTATCTGACTTTACTTTAATTAAATTTCCGTATAATATTTATGTTGTTTTTGTTATAACATAAAGCAAAAACTTACAGTTCATTGCAGTCACGTAGTTTCTAATGGTTTCTTGTGCATTATTTTAATCTATACTCAAAAATTTTTACAACATGGCCCTTGCGCGACTTTGCATTCGCAAATTTCGAAATGGGTGATGAATCAATTTAATATTGGCTAACATTACCCAGCGGCGCATTGCTAAATGAGGTGTGCCCACATCATTGATTACAAAAGTCCACAAGTATAGAACACTCTCGCTTTACTTTGTATATAGAGATGTCATACGAAGTTTGTCATGTCTTTGATGCTTCGTTTGTCGAAAACTCAAAATGCGTTCGTACGCTTGTTCGTTTTTTTTGGTTTTCTTTATGCTTTCACATGCTTTCACATGTACAAACATATACATATGCTTGTGTTGTTGTTTTTTGACGTGTGACGTGTGCGTCTTGGCATCAGTGAAAAAAAAAAAATAATTTTATATAGGTTTGTCAATTTGTTTAATTTTTTGTCTATTGGAATGGCTAATCATTTTGTTTTAATATCGCACAAGGAGCATAACTTTAACCGAATTACCAGTGTATACACATTTTTCGACTTACGTAGAAAAGTATCTACAGTACAACAGCGCATACTGTGTGTAGCGTTTAGTGGCCGGCCCATCCACACCGTCGGTTACATTTCTTAGATTATTATATGCAGTTTCCCACTTTGTCGATTACAAGTAAGTAGGTTTTGAAAGCTAGCAGTCCACAAAGCGGCCATGCTAATGGAAAAAGTATACAGGGTTGTATTCGATTCTGTCTGGCATACAGCCTGCGAAGTGTTAAAGAGGTGCTCGATTCCGTAATGTTCATTTGCGCCGCTGTTTAGTTCAATTTAATTATTTCTCTATGAAAATATGGTAAAACATGAGACTCATCGCTAAGAAACGGGCCCATCAATAGCAAAACACATGTACACAAGCATACATTCTACTTTTCGGCAGCTTCAGCAGACAAGTCGTCAGAATTTCATTCAATGAGTTTAGCAACTTTAATCAACGAGCGATAAAACTCTCATTTCATTGTCTGGGCTTGCTGACTTTTCGATTGCACCTCATTCAAGCCTCTTCTTTTTTATAGCTTTATAAATGCTTAAACAAAATTGCTCTGTGTATTAAAGAATTTGCATGCAAAATATAATAATAAGCATGCAAAAAATAGCTCACTTTACTTGAGTAATAATTATGTATGTTCATTTTAAACATACATCCATAAATACATACATACACAACTGTTATGAAGTTCGCGGCACAAAATTGTCGGGCGTCTATCTATCGGAACAAGTAGAAGTTCTGATTTCCAAGAAATGACTCAAAAATTCTGCTTACGGCGGGGATGACACTATATATGCAGAAAATCATAATTTTCAATACACAGCTGAGTGTTTTTTTCAAACGAAATCATTTGTCGCCACAACAATGTTATTGCTTCAGTTAAGCCACAAGCACAAAGGAACCCCTGGTTTAAACGTTAAAACGAATCGAAAACAGTAATAGAAGAAATTAATTAATTAATTAGATGATTAAGCTGATATCAACATGAGAATCAGTTGACGAAGTTGATATTTATATGAATAGCTTACAATAGCTTTAAAATGAATCCATTGAGAAACAAAATAAACGCCAACATTTCAAACGCAATTCTGATACTAAGATCAAATCATATGTAATTTTCTTTTAAAATTATATATATATAATATTTACTTAACCGATTTGAAACCGGTAACCGAAACGATTATTTTGTAACCGAATCACAACCGGACCGAAATAAAAAGAGATAACAGTAACCGAAACCATTTGATTTTAATGATCGTAACCGTAACCGAAACCGATATTTGTTTCGGTTTTAGTCTCGGTGGACTTTTCTGTGGAATTGCCCATATTCAAAAGATTTTCCTAGATTGACTTGAAAAACAGCATCCCACAAGAGCAGCATTCTACTCTTTTAACGACCTTATTGATTGTCTAGCTGGCTTGAGGTCATCAGTTGTTTGTTCACAACTGTAAAAACAGGACACGAGCAACACCTCAATGGAGGCTGGTCGCTGTTTTTAAAAAACCTCTAGGCTCTTCAATGGACTTGTCCCATCGACTGCAATTCAGCAGCCACCCTCTCATGTTGGAAATGCTATAACTGGTAGGGAACTAGTTTTAGATATTTTCTTAATTTTGTTTCGAACTTGCTTTCGTTTTCTTTATGAGCTTTCGCTTTTGCAATGAGTTTTTTCAAATTGATCCAATTCTTTCGGACTTTGTTCAAGTATGTAGAATCAAAATCGTCTAGTTTTATTTCCAAACTTTCGTTATTAGCTATTTCTGATGTTTGCATTAAAAATTATATAAATAACAAATGATTTTAAATTCCCCAGGGATTTCATCTTCAATTAACACGTTCAATAAGTGAAAGGGTATTACAAACTTCGATGCATTTCAATTTCGTTGTGCTGTCTAGTTAAACCGGTTTCCTGATTGACTAAAGACACAAAATTCTTAAGTAAATTTTTATATATGCTTATTAATATAAATGCTTTCACATAACTCTGACGTCATTGATATTTATAAATGTTTTTTAATTTCTTAGTCTTAGTAAATAGCAAATGTTTTAGGTCAAGTGGTTTTTTATTTCTAAGAAAGATATTTTGACATTTTTTCGGAAACGTACAGTGATTCACGCTTGTATATTAAGGAAATCAAGACATACATCTAATGAGTCATATTATGACCCTAGTCATTTTGCATATGTGGGTAGCTTTTGGTGTGAGCTCAGCTTTAATGTAAAAGCATTTTTTGGAACAGTGTAAGGTATGAACTTACAAGCAAGTTTGCTTACCCTATTGGTCTAAGCACCTGTTAGGTTGATTAAAATTATGGTTTTTGCCTTCCACAAACACCCGATTGCCATCGAATCATTAATTAATTAGAGGAATGGAGCAAACGTGACATGGTCAAAACAAGAAACTGGCAACAAGAAAACCAAAACAAATGAAATGCCACACCTTTCTCATGCACAAATCCATGAAAATACAGTCATTAGCCATCATCATTTGAATATTGATTTTCTAGTTTGTATGTGGGTCAAATATGTTTCTGAAAATAAGTATGAGTGAATATTGAAAGCATTCCAAATATTTTACAATTTCATATACACCAATTTAAGAGAAAAATTTAATACAGAAAATAAAAGTTCTAGGTATTTATATTCTTTGGTAAAACCAAGAAATCAAATTGAATCGGTGAAATATTTGCAAAAAGTTAATATTCAATGCAAGGCTCCCAAACATACAAAATGTTGGAAGGAATTAATGGAATATAGTGTTCGGTTCGCGAACCGTTTCCAGTTTATTTTCCGTACCTCGAATCGTATGAAAATCAATCATTCTTTTCTTTTTCCATATATCTATAATTTTAAAATGGTTTAAAGAAAATTAATCAGGTATACTAATGTATACATTAGAGTGCCTTTTGATTCATGTTTTGCAAAAAGGTTGAAGTAAATCAAGTCAGAAATAGATTTAGTTAGAGCAAGTCAGCTCAAATTTCCAGTGACTACCAACAGATCAAGCTGAAATAGATCAAGCTCCAAACAGATCAAGCTCATGTGGCTCATTAGATCAAAACAAGTCAGAAAATCAGCCGAACTAAAAAATCTTCGGTGGAAAATCGGAACCAAAAGACTTTAAGAACGACGGTATGGCAAGACAACTAAATAACTGAAGCCTCCTCGAGCAAAACAGAAAGGATTGACGAGCACTTATAGCAGCGGCCAAGACCGTTAAGCGGTTCAGATATTAATATCGGGCCAAAAAAGAAGAAGATATGAAGAAGAAATGGATCTTTATTGGTTCACATATTGTATGGTCGCAGAATAGGTGTTACTCTTAACTTTTGTGGAATCTATGTAAATAGGCTCTGGACCTAATTGAGCTTTGAGCAGCTGACGCCACTCAATGTGCTGAAGTTAATATACAAACGGGAAGGCTAAGCTAACTTCGTCTGTGCAACGAACCCCATGAGCTGTTTGAGTTGAGCATGATTGATCTAGTTGCTTTGATGAGCTGATCTGAATCATTTCAAACAGATCATATAGCTCATGGCTCATGTCATGAGCTATTATTTAATGAATCAATAATTTTGTGAGCTATGAGTCGATAGTTCATAGATAGTTTCAATCAGAAACAAAGTCAAGGAGACCTTTGATTCAATTCATGCAGAGCTCTTGTATACATATTTTGTTGAATAAAGTCCTAATCTCAGATGTGATAAAAATTTGGTTCGGCTCGATACTTCACAAAAATAGAAATAATTTTGAAAAGTTTAAAGTCTGATTGCTTTTGAACGGCAGTCGTATTAAAATGAAATATAGTGCCTAACAAAATTTGTATCTCATCTGAGTATATCTTCTCTTCAATCTTTGCAAGGCTGCTAAGCGGTAGAACCGGTTCGGTGGGGGTTTTTATGGACCATCAAACCGGACCATTTACCGGACCTTCTAAATCTATAACTCTTCGAACCGAACTTCCTCTCTGTGGAAAAAAGTTCGTTTCTGACAAATTACTTCAATGGATAAAATCATTGATTAGTTCTGGATCGATTGGTGCATTATCTATGAAAATCATGTCCAAACTCGGAATATTACGACTATGAGAAGGCTATGGAACGACCAGGGCTATGGAGGGACCACAGTCAAAGCAGTTAATAGATATATCAAATTGTTTAATAAATGAAAAGCATTCTCTTCTACAAAACTAAGGATGTTTCAAAGAATTCAAATAAACCAAGTTTTAAACCAAAACCTTAGGTTCCACAAGTTAAGTAACCGGTCCCGAAACGAGGGTTGGAACCTCCGGATCGATCCTTTTGCGGGTTTTTAGAGATTTGCAGCTTTGAATCTTAGACGGGATTTACACAATGAAGCAAACTTCATAAAGTGTTCTCAGTAGGCGATAGACACAAGTGTGGTGCCATAAATTTTGTTCAACAAATCTAGTAGAATTCCCTTGATTTTCAAACCTACTATTAAAACTTCATGAATTCATCGTGTAAATGCCGACTTAGTCGGGAAAGAGTTGGGAAAGTGCAAATTATCCTACATCATCTTCTTTGAAAGCATAAAAAACCTACAGACCGAGAGTTGCTTGAAACAGTACAGCCAACCAGCTGTTTTAAGTTTTTAATTTCAGTTTAGCATTTTCAGTTTGGATTTTATTAATACAACTCAAAATCGGCTTGCATCCCTAGTACCCTTTACAGTTGGTATTATTTGGTGGACTATAGAAAGTCCTAATTATTTATGAGGTCAACAAGTTCGGAAAAGGATTAAAAAAAAACTTGTATCTTCAAGGCCAACACGGTTACTTATTGATCCAACTTCGTACACTTGCACTAACCCCTTGTATACATTGCCCATTTTTTATTTATTTTTATTTAATGACACAAATGTCGATTTTCAAGCAAACAACAAAATGTGTCAACTGCAAATTAACCTAATGGAGCCAAAATAACTTTTAATGTAAAGAGAAAGAATGATATTTTCGATATGATAAATACACACTGGGAGAAAACGGAGCTTGTCAGTGTCCTAGTATGAACGGGATAGAAATTAAACAATAAAAATGTTTGCATCAAGTTTTTGAAATTCAAGTATCAAATTTCTTAGATTGTGTCAGAAGTAGTCTTAAAATGCCAAGCTCATAATTTATAACTTTGCTTAAGGAGTAAGGGTAGATTTCTAGTAAAAAACTAGTTAATTAGCATTGATCTCGTTTAAAGAACAATTCGTTATTCGCTTATGAATTTTCCGTGCTTCAATCAAGCTGCCACTGGGATTGATTTAGGAAGAAGATTTGTATATTCTCTACTCCTCTTGGTACTTGAATTAAGTACAAAGTAATCATTTTTCCCAAGTGCATTAAGTACCTTATATAGTAATTATTGTTTTATGTATATTTGGAAGCAACAAAACATTGTTGTCAGCTCGAACTTATCGCCTATGTTAACCGCCTGATAAGCGTAAAATGTGTTACAGTAGCCTCTAAACCACTTGATAAGTTTAACATGACTGGGGGTTTTTTTTTTTGATTTGTATATTTTGAGTGAAAAATCAATAACTTGACTTATTTTTCCTTTGATTAATTTCCAGGATGATCTGGTTGCCCAGCTGAAACAGGCCGGCGGCAAGTTGGTTGTTTTGGATTTCTTTGCCACCTGGTGTGGACCCTGCAAAATGATTTCCCCCAAGTTGGTCGAGCTGTCCCAGCAATATGCCGACAATCTGGTGGTGCTCAAGGTAAGTCCTGAAGCTAAATAACTTGATACCAAAAGTTCAATTGCTCATTTGGTTTTGTCTTCTGCTTTAGGTTGATGTGGACGAATGCGAAGACGTTGCCATGGAGTATAATATTTCCAGTATGCCCACCTTTGTGTTCATCAAGAACAGCCAGAAAATTGAGGAATTCGCCGGCGCCAATGCCCAGCGACTGGAGGAAACCATTAAGAAAAATATCTAAGCTTTGAGATTTATTGTTTTAAATCGTTTCTTACACATTTAGTTAATTATTCCATAAGTGCAGAAAGTTTGCCAGTGATTTTTTTAAATACAACAACAACAACTAAAGTACTACTTGAAGTGAGATATACCATGTGGCTTTTAAATGTAACAACAAATTCGCTTAATTAACTAATTAAATTGTTAAAAAAAAAACAACAGCAAACCGATGCTAATAAATTAAATAAATGTAAAACACGTTCTCAGTTTGTCTAGAAATTCACTCACGTGTTCTTCTATTTAGTAAAATCGGTTGGTGGGAGAGAGTCTAAATATGCGAAATAGTAGCCTAAATAAATATTAGCCAAAGGCAAGTGCCCCAGACCTAATCATAAACGTCTTAACAGGCGTGAGTAGGTGAGATTAGGTTGCTATTGATTAGATAAAATATGAAAGTAGTTGTTAGGTCTGGCATAGTAAGCATTAAGAAATGCTTGAGCATAGCATAGATTGAATGGAAATTGCATAAAACAGTTAAGGTTTTCAATGTGTAATAAACTAGGAGGACTTTGTATGTGAAGTGAAAACAATAAGTACACAATAAGTACAGTGAAAAGTTCCATTCGCTTTTATTAAGGCGTGAAACCGTCAAAAAATGCTTCTTTGGGTTGGTATTTTAGCATGCGTTTTTGTTGTTGCCTTCAACTTTGTGAATCGTTCCAATTCTCCTTCCAATTTCTCTTTTTCAAAGAACAGTTCCAGAAATCCATCCGTCGGAAGGGATTAACCCATGCATGCGGCGTTTGCATGTTGTTGTTATTGTTTTGATCGCTCTTTCCTGTTTTTTGCATCTGTAGCCGCTGTGTATACTTTGTTTTTGAATCTTTGAAACACCTTTCTGTAATCGTCGAACGAATACCCTTCCTTGTTAAGTGACTCTGTGGAATTCTAAAATTTTTGATAAGGTTATTCGTGATGACTTATATACATTTTGACTCTTACCATATAATGCTGAGTTGAGTCTGTGGAAACTACAATATTACATTATTATTCATATAATTCACACATCGGTTTAATTTCCAAAAAAAGTAAACTTTGATTTTTTTAAAATTTTTAACGCACGCACTTGCAGTTGTTGACGCCAACATCTTAATGCAAGCAAAACATGTTAAAAAATTAAAGTCAAAGGAAATTAAAGAATACAATGCAAAGATGTTCGACTTGTCCCGTTGGTCCTCTTTATTTTGCCATCTTTCCCTTGTCTTGCTTCGCGTGTCTTTTCATTCCACATTTCTTCTTCCCATTAATAGGTGCCAAAAGCACTGCCTAGAGAAGGGAACGATTCATGTTATGGTGACTTTTAGCCTTCCAAACACATGAAAAAGAACGTGATAGATAAAAACAGCGTTCGGAAATCGTTCGGGATTTTCTTTGCGTTCTTTCTTGTTACGTACGCGTAAGCACGCAGATCAAATTTATTTTAAATTTTTTCCACGCCCACCCCCGCTCCCACAATAAAAGATGTTGAAAATAAACTTCATTTGCCTGCGTATTTAAGAAGTATATGTCCCACACATGTAAAATCTCTATCTCTTACCATCTCTGAGATCTGTTTGTTCATACGAACGGACATGGCTATATCGACTCGGCAGTTGATGCTGATCAAGAATATTTACACTTAATAGGGTCGGAAATTATTCCTTTTTCTTGTTATATTCTTTTCCACAAACTTACAGAGTACAACTTTGTTACAGAGTATAAAAATAGAGAAAAGCTAACTTCGGCTCGACCGAAGTTTATTTATTTATTTATTTATTTATTTATTTATTTAGAGTTAACAAAAAAAGGCTGTCAACGAAAATTTATATACGTTACAAAAATTTTTATGAGCTAATGAAGCCTATCAAAGAAAATCTAATAAAATAAACTAATAACGACTCCGACACGGTGGGGGAATTTTATTTGCCCGTCCGGCCAGCTATGCCCCTATTCACAGCCAATTGTAGTCAGAGACGTTATTAGAGCTAACAAAAAACTTTAATAATGTAGAGATCGAGAAAAGGGAGAGAGAGAGAAAGAGAGAGAGAGAAAAAAACCAAAACCTGCAGTTAAGTAGGAACAAAGGAGAAAAAAATAAGATAATATATTAAATTAAAAAAAAAACAAAAAAAAACTGAGATAGAGAGAAAAATATCTTAAAGTAAACTTTAAAAATAAAAAATTTATACGAAAAACTTAAAACTAAATAACCGGAAAATCTCTGACCCGGTGGGGGAGGATTTTTTAGCCAGTCCGACAAGCTATGCCCCTACTCACAGCTGGGAGTGGTCAGAGATTTCCCCGGAGATAATTATAGAGAGACGTTTTTAGAGAGAAGAGAGAGAGATCTGTTGAGAGCAGGTGATAGAGATCATTGTAATTTTGACATAAGACCCGAAAACGATTGTGCTGGGCATAATCAGTTGTGCATCTGGGCAAGATTAAAGGTAAATAGTTTCTAGTTGGCCTAGAAGGAACGGAAAAGTTAAGGCGACCTAAAAGTTCGGTAGAGTCTACATCACTAATGATTAGCTTATGAAGAAAAGAAACGCCTAGGACTGTTCTACGATCAGCTAACGAAGGAAGGTTAATAAGCAAGAGTCTACTAGAGTACGATGGCAGACGAAGGTTAGGGTCCCAATTTAGTCCACGAAGAGCAAAAAGCAAAAATTGCTTTTGTACTGATTCGATACGATCGATTTTGTATTGCGGACACCAGACGGACGAGCAGTATTCAAGTACAGGACGGACTAGAGCAGTGTACAGGAGCTTTGTGGTGTAAGGATCATTAAATTCCTTCGACCAACGTTTAATGAATCCAAGTACACCATTCGCCCTATTAACAATAGAAGAGATATGAGAATTGAAACTAAATTTGGGGTCAAAAAGAATTCCAAGATCAACGACGGTAGATATTCGTTGCAGGGGTTCATTGCCAATCGTATAAATAGCCAGCGAAGGTTTGCAACGATGGAAAGTCATAAACATGCATTTGGAGCAGTTTAAGGTATAAATGATTAACCAAGCACCAAGACTGCAAGGAGTTTAAATCATCTTGCAATCTAATGGAATGTGTCGGGTCATTGAAAGATAAAATAAGTTTAACGTCATCGGCATACATTAGTATCCGAGAGTAAGATTGATAAAATCGATTTGCAATAATGCTGCAAGGTGGAGGTTATAATCTTATATACCCTTGCAGCTTGCATAATTTATATAATCTAAGGTTTTCAATAATTTTCGTCAAACATTCTTAGCTGTGCTATTTCCCAAACTCAGCAAAAGTTGGGCCACTACTTTGACCATTGGCGTGTCAGCTTTTTATATGGCAGCTATACGATATTTTCATCCGATTTTGACCAAATTCCCCAAAAACCGATAATATTCATAGCTGGAAAATATAAAGACGCTACCATTGAAATCAAAAATGTTTTTCGACCGATCGTTCCTATGGCAGCTATATGCTACAGTCATCCGATTTGGATCAAACTTTACAGAATTGTGTTTAAATCATATAGTATTGACCAGTAACAAGTTTGGGAGCGATAGCATTGAAAACAAAGACGTTTTTTCTACTAAGACTTTTTTTCAGACATATCTTTTGTATGGCAGCTACACTATATAGTTGTCCGATTTTCATAAAACCAGATGGAATTATGTGAAAGCATTGAAAACTTATAAATACGTAAAACTACCGATTGTTCCTATGGCAGCGATATGTTATATTCATCCGATCCGGCCGGTTTCGACAAATGTGGAGCGTATTTGTACCAAAAGGCTTCGTGCAAAGTTTGGTTAAGATAGCTTTAAAACTGACGGAGGAGATAGCATAGAAACAGACGGACAGTCGGACGGACAGGCAAATTGATTATTACTGTTGTTCGTAGAGTAAAAAGGTAATACTAAAATCGTTCAAATGTATGTAAGAGGCAATTACGCCCACCTAAGACTGACTATTAACCGTTCTCTCTTAAGGCCGATTTCCAGATCGCACGAAAATAAACTTTTATGTGGAACTTCATATAAAAACGAGAAAGCAAAACTAACTTCGTCTGTGCCGAAGTTTTAATACACTTGAAAAAGTTCGCTTCAACGGTTAGCGATTTCGACCAAACTTCGCAGATCAGCTTAAAAACATGTAATATTAACAATGACCAAGTTTAAGTGCGATAATATTGAAAACAAAAGTGCGATAATATTCTCACCAACACTCATTTTCCGACCGAACATTTCTATGGCAGCTACAAGAAGTAGCCATCCGATCTGGTCGGTTCCGACATATTAGCAGCGTACAGTAAAAAGAAGACTGTGCAAAATTTAATATTTTCCAAATATCGCGTTTGGACCGTTTGATCTACACCTCCTACAATCTAAACTCATATAAGAATTTTGCAAATTTCGCGACATTTTTTTATAACCGATTGGCCCTACACCTCCTATTTATTCGCTTGTAATTGCCAACTATTAAATCTGTACGATAATCTAGACTCATTAAATTTTTCACAGTTTTGAGATTTTTAGACCGTTTAATCTACACTGCCTATTTACCCGTATATTTAGCCACAAAAATCTTAATTTTGCAAATTTGAGCTTCACATCCTATTTACCCGTCTACAACTGCCATCAGATCTTCTTAATAATTTAAACTCAAAAATAATGGGTATTTTGCTATTCGGGGCGAAGACGAATCCAACAAATCAGAGATCAATAAAATCGGTCCAGCCGTTCTTGAGTTATAAATGGTGTGACCAACCCGACTTCGTTTTATTTTATAGACGACAAGATAAGAGCGGCAAGCCAAAGGCTTCAGACATATCTTTTGCATAACTAAGAGCGCCGAACGTTCATTACATTCGTCTTCAATAATGTCGTCTGCAAAGCTCGTATTTATTGGATGCTCAATGATATATTAAAACCATTGCTAAAGGCCTCAGAAACGAAGCAAGGAAAATAACATCGCTACCAAAGGTAGCAAGTGATTTATCTTTCGAACCACTCGGGAGAGTAACAACGTCTGTTCTAAATACACTTCCCTGAGTGGTTCGCATGATAAACTGTCAGCCGTTGTGTAATAGTGGTCTAAACAGAACGCGTTTCCCAAGTTTACGAAAGGGTAATGTGAAAAAGATTACACAAAAATATTAATTTAACGTATCATCAATACATATTGTTTACTAATTTGCCGCTCATAAACTTTGCCGACCGGGTCGGAGAATAGGAATTAGGAGGTCCTGAGAGGGCCGCCACAACTAAACCCTTATGTTAAATTTTAAGAAAAAACTGCAACTCACATTAAAATGACAAATAAGTAAAAATGGAAATAGCAAAAAGCACACGACAAAAAAACCCACATATTTAAAATAAAGATAATACCTTTGCGCTTAAAATGCATATTTCGTTCAATTTATTTTGGCAGTATGTGTAATATTTTTTGATTTTTATAGTCTAGCTACACAGCTTAGCCGCTCAAAAAGAAAATAACGAGTGAACACGTGCTCTCACTTCGGATGCTTTGTTTAGAAATTGAGGTTAAAATGAACAGGGCCGTTTTCTCGTGTTCCTGTTTTTTGCTCAAATCAAAATCCACCTAGATTTTGCAACTAGGTGGTTATTGTGAAATTGGTTGTCTCATGTAGGTTGATTATCAATTTGGGCATTTGCGCCACGGTCACTACGGCAGGAGTGGAAAGGCGCTAATAGTAGGTTGGCAGCACCTCTGCACTCGCCCGCTTATTGTTATGTCTATTGGGTGCCAATTTTAATAAATAAAGCAAACATTTCGCAGAGGAAGACAAGGATCTTCTTTCGGAAAAACTTGTTTCTATGATGGGAGATTAAGCAACAGGTCTAAAGCTAAGTCCACACAGGCAAATAATTTGGACTAATTTTGATGAAAATTTAGCTATATAGGCCAAATTGGGTAACTTTTCGGCCATATTTGATCAAATTAATTGCGTATGCAACCATAGTTTTAGTGTTAAATCCTGAAAAATCTTCAATCATGTTTATTTTAATCAAAATTTTGCCAAATTATTTGCCTGTGTGAACTTAGCTTAAGCAATGAACTAGAGGAATTAGTATGCGCATCTTTCTCTTCAGCAATGTTTGCAGGTTTCTTCTATAAAAAAAAGCACATCCTCTATTTTCAATTTTTTGTTTACTTATTTACAAGACTTAACTGTTTTTAGCAGCAGTTGGTTTTCGTTTTCAAATATTTTTCAGTGTGACCATATGAACGCAAACATGTTCGTGCTACGATTAGTTAAGAATCAAATAAAAAATATTTCCGCATTCTTTAATATTTATTTTTATTTTAAAAACTCGCGGAAAATTCGAAGAAAGAACCTAAAACTGCAACTTAACGTTGCGTTGGTGCTGCCACATGCAGCAAAAGCTGTATTAACAGGAACCAGTTTGAGTTTACAAATTGAAGAAATAAGAATTCCTTAGCATAAACGTTGTAAATGTTTCCCCGAACACCGTGGAAATGGTAGTTAATTTTCATCTGTAACAAAAATAAATTAATAAATAATAAAAAAACTAGAGAGACCAGATTCCTTCTCTTCGGTGATAGCTCTGTTATCGATCAGAAGGGATAGCATGACTAATAACTCATTCCATTTGGTTTCGCCTGCGGAAAGGGTTATAAAAAAGGTCGGTAAGCCAAACTGGCGAATCATGGCTACAACCTTTTTTTTTCTCAGCCTCCCGAAAATCCATCGTCATGCTGAACCAGTCTATTAACATAGTTTTCATCTAACATATTAGCAGCGGTTACATTAGCAGTGCCTGACTTCTTCCTCAAGCATTAGCTCATAGCACTTTTACATACATGTAGAGAATTTTCGGTACTTGCGCACAGCGCCTATCGTAAAACCGAATCTGTGACTTTGCCTTTCGACCGTAAGTCGAATTGCTTTTTGAAAATTTCGCCACATGAAATTGTACCATCTTCGTCTGTTGTCATGTCAATAGGACGCCTACCTTTGCCAGGAGCCATTGAAATTCGTCCAATAATTGGATTATTCTCAATAGGCTCGTTTTCTAACAACGTTTCCTGTCCACTAGGATTCAGATTATCTTCATCTATGCTTTCGCATGAATGGAATACTGGGCGAAATCAGTGTCTCTTCTAAGCAAGTTAGTCCCTTAAGGCAATCAGGGATTTCGGGAAAATTGAACCGTTCAGACAGACAAAGGTTTGGAATTTTTCCTTTGGAAATGTCGTTGCGGCAAGTATTACAAAAAAGATAGTTCTTAGAGGAAATCGGAAATTTTTCGAAAACAAAATGCCTTTGATATGACTAAATTTCTATACTTTGTAGATATAACTGACCTATTTATGTGCATATGTTTGTTGGTTATTAATAATATTATTTAGAAATTGTGCACGGGCCGTTGTAATTCTCCGACGCCTCTGAAGATTCCGTTTTTCTTCTTGCTCTTCAGGTGTCATTGCCGGTTGATTCTCTCTGTTTCTGTGACGTTCCGACTCCGCTTCGCGAAGTTGAGCATTTTCTCGATAGCTGAAACCCGCGCTTCAATTATTTGCTGAATTTGTTCATCTCTCCTTCGAGTTTCCGCCCGAGTAAGTCGTCTCTGCGAGGAATTTATGGCTTTTATAGCTTGTTCAAGTCTGCGCGCTCGTAAAATTACTCTAGCTCCTCATCCCTATATGGCGCATTTAGTCTTCGATCAGCATGCTGCTTGCATGCAAGGGTATAAAATGGCAGTCGATAAAGTCGCACTTAAGGGCGCGCTCGCACATGCGGGTGAATGATGAACTGACGGCAGAGATTAAGGCTGATCTCGACAAACAACCACGCTCCGTGCATGCTAGTGTGCACAACAACAACGGCTTCCTGACGTACTACAATATCATGATCAGTCGTCAGTTCATCTTTCAGACGCATGTGTGCTTGCGCCCTAAGCGCTTGTGATCACTTAATTCACTTAGGGCCGATTCCTACACAGCACATAAACTAACAAATATATATAAAAATATATATAAAAAATATATTTTTTATAGCAAGTATAATTAAAAAAAACGACAAGACGATGAAGAAAAATTATTTATTTTTTGTTGCCTTATCCCAATAGCTAATATCGTCTGCGATTTCGGCGACAACTTCACAACATAAATTGTAGTGTTGTGATGTCATCGTTACAAAGAAAATATCATCCCTAGTAGAGATTTCCTACACAGAAAAAAGATCACGATATTTAGTATCATACGGGTATTTTGAGTATCGAATCGGCCTTTATCTGAAAAACTATCAAGATGATATTAAGAAAAATTGATATTCAGGTATGTTCCCACTTTCGATTTCGATTGAATCATGCGGAATCGGAATTGTTTAATGTTCCCGCTTCCGAAAACCAATTGTGTTAGTCCTTGGTTAACTTCAATTTTGAATTTATCTTCATTCTACAGTAATGAAGGTAAAACGTTTCAGCAGATTTTTAGAATTATTTATTGGGAATCGAAACTGCTGTCAATTCCGGTAGATCGAATTCGGAAACGGTAACAGGCCCCATTATTAAAGATAGGGCTGATATTTGATCTTTTATTTCTGTGTACTAATATCAACATTTCAGTTGCGCATCTGGTCAAAATGTGCTGAAATAATGGTGTTTTCTATAACTCGTCGAGTTCTGGAAGGTCGGTAATTGAATACCCTTTCGACTAAAGATGAATTTCTGTAGGTTTCGGAAGTCATCGGCTAATAGCAAAAACATCATCGAGCACCTTACGTATTAAACAGATCACGCAGTGGCAAGGGTTTTCAGGTTGTTGAAGCAGTTAGAGGCCAGGTCCCTTTACAAAGAAGTTTCTCGGAAAACTCCTCCATCAGAAATCCTTCAATTTTTCCCAGCGTCAACAAACAAAATTTTGTATTGCGCATTTTTTTATTCAGATGTCGAAATATATCAATTCAGCAATTTTTTGCAATTCTCTTTCATTTGAAGGAAATCAACAATCTTGTTAATGGAAATGTGCGAATTTCGAAAAAATTACTGCAACGACCGAGAGCTTTCTCCACTTGACAAAAAACGCAGTGTGACCATTAATCGACATGCCGCCGAGATCGCACTGCGCATGATGGTTTCCTTACGCTGAATCATTAGACCAACAAGAGACAACTAGAAAATACTTTTGTTAAATGTTATATAATAGAAGGATTCTTACATATTACCAACTGCTCAAAGTCTGCTGCTTTCATGCGAAAAAAATTTTTGTAAAGTTCTGGTGCCTCCAACCGCAACTCATTGTTGAGCTTTACGCAGCAACCTTAGCCATGGCCTAACCCACACACTGCGGCGAGCTTGATTCTTCTTCGATTCTTCTTGCTCAAGTGCATATAAATACATACATTATCCAATTATTTTTTTGGCTATCAATTGCTTATGCTTTTTCTGTTGTGTTATTTCAATAAAATTAAATTGTTCGTTCAATCAAATCAGCCTACTTCATTTATAAATACAGCAGATTGGGCAAAGAAATTTATATTAAAATTTGCTCCAAACTGTGTGAACACTAACGGAAATTATTTGCGGAGGGAAAATATTTGCGCAAATGTATTAGGAGCAAATATTTGCTTATGTGGAAACACCAAATGTGTTTTACGCAAACTTTTACAGTTCAAGGCTAACTTTGATTGCACAACGTGTTTAAATGTTGATGTGTAAAAATTGCTATCCAAATGACGCTTAAGTGTTGGAAAGCGTCTAATTGTGGTCCAAACTGGGAAATTTCGTTTGCTTAATTCGGAACACCGGAATTAGCACATTGCTACAAACCGTGATTAGTGAATATTCCACACAGATCCAAAAGTGATCAGGTTCAATCTCATTTGCAAAGATCTAAATAAAAATTAAAAAATAACTGCATCCCAATCTTCCGGAACATTACACCCTCCCCTGGATGAAAAATGGGTGGTCAATGTTGAAAGGTCGTAACCTTTGTCCCCAGCTCCAAACTTATTTTCAAAGCTACACATACAAATGTATGTAATACTTGACTATTAAATTTTGTAAAGTCTATCCCAAAGTCGGAAAATGGTAGGAAAACTGTTGAATGAAACTTTTCATATTATCAAAGGTTCACACTACAAAATATTTCCCAAGTGGTTTTTAAATTTTGAAAAATCCGGAAAATTGGTTTCCATTCGATCGGATTTAAAATCATTTTCAGAACACTTTATGGAAATTCCATTAAACTGATTCTGCTGCACTGCGGGGAGGCAGCAATGTGGAGTGGGAGTTAGCTCCACACATGTCGTTATAGCAAATACATATAGGCAAATACGTGTTGATTCTCTTTTACAGAACCTATAGCTTTTCGTACGGGATAGTTGGGGATGAGGAACTTTGGCCCAGCACTAAGTGATTCAATTGTGGACGACGGTTAATCTGTATGTCGGAACGGATGAGCTGATCTTAATGGTGGGACTTGGGACTTCTTTGACGCCGTAAGTCGCGGACAACATCTCCTAATCTATGCCGTTCCATGTAAGTAAATAACAACGATATTCCATAGCCCAAACAGTCGATTCAGCCCATTCTCTAGTTGTGACCAGCACTATTTGCATGTTGGAGCAAATTATTGAAAATTTAAAATAAAGGTCATGATGGACCTAAAAACCATTTAATTATTTGCGATATATTTACGTTCTGCCCCTTCTTAGATTTTTACTGCAAGCAAGGATTAACTAAGGAGGCCAACATAACAATTTGCTGTTAATTAGTTTAAGTTTTCCCTCCAACTTGAATTTGTTAAAAAAAGAACTTCTGCTATCGAAGAAATAATGTGACAGCGGAGACGCTGAAAATTTTGTGATGATTTCCAGAGCCGCTCTGACAATGTAGTGTGACCAGGCAACAGCCAGAAATCAGCTGTTGTGTGTATAAAAAATAAGCGGGCTAATTCAAATAAAATAAAAGAGTGTATAAAATTGAAAATGGAAGTCACCAGGGGGAAATTCAGCTGTCTGTGCTAATGCCATGGTATATTTCATGAAAGCATTTTGTGTGGGGAGGTAGAAGCCGTGCCCTTTATTTTGGGGTGTGGGAACAGAACTTAGCCACTTAGACATACTGCTGTAAAGACAACAATAAACGCATCTGGAGATTAAAATTGCTGGGACGCACATTAAACAAGAGGCAATATTCGTAGCCACAGGCAGCTCCATAGACTGGAGGCGGCGTATTAGAGGAGGAAAAACTAGCTGAATACGGATTTAAAGGTGGCCACAACAGAAGCTACCACAGTAAGCCGAAGGAGCCACTACTATAATGGGCTGTGGAGACTTCAACTTAGGGCTGCTTGGCCGTTGTCTGTAGGGCCGTTCCGTGGGCTGTGTGCGAACGTTGAGACTCGGGTGGTGTGCATACATTGGGCAAATGGCATACCGGGAGAAGCATACAGAGAAGGATTCTCCGCCACAAGTGATGCAGCTGCGGGTATCGAAATGCTTTTTATTGGCCAGATTCCATAAAATTGGTTGCGACTCGAGCACTTTGATTAGCTCCACTTGTTTGTCCACCTCTCAGTTGTCCAAATAGTTGTAGTTTAGTTTTTTGGTCTTCTTTGCTTTAATTTTTCAAAATTTATGCTTAATTTCCAAAGGTCCCTCTGACAATTATCAAACAAGTTTCATAATTTCCATCGAAAATTTATCAGCTGTTTTCAAAAAATCGAGTCGGCAGCTCCATGCACATTGTCAGAGCGAATTGTTGTTTGCTCTGTACTCGCTCTGACAATTTTCAAGAGCGGATTTCCTGAGCTATGTAATTAGATGGGCTCCGAAAAAATTGTCAGCGTCTCCGTACCACGCTTTATAGTACAGTTATCAACGTCACATTGTTCATATGAACCAGATGATTTCAATGATCCAATTGTTCTGTAACTGAATCATCTGACCTTCTCAGGCGTGCGAAACTGAGTTGCTCAGATGAGTTTTTTCACACTCAGGTCTGACGAAAACTCAGCTGAGTGATCAGGTCGCGTAAATAGAGCTTAAGCGTGAGGGCTTTTAGCGCGGATATCCCTTTGCGGAAAATAATAACGAATGCGCATAAGGACTGGGGCACCTGTGACTTAGACCGTAGATTTCGAGGACCGTTCAAAGCCCGAAAAGCTTTTTCGGAAAATTTATGAGTGTGAAAAAAAATGTAAGAATAATTTGCAGTACATCTGTTCTCATGCTTCATAACCAATATTTGAAGCTTGAACGATTTACTGGATGAACCCTAACCATCAGCAAGCCAAGGTGCTAGAATAATGCATTCCATTCATGCAACCCAAGTCAGTGTGGAGGGTATTTTCTGCTTTAAGACTGATTCCCTCTGATTTAAGGTGCAACTTGACTGGAACATCACTAAAGCAATCATTGTTTCTAAAATTAAATAAATAATACATAGAAATATTAGTAGTTTTAGGTTCTTTCTTTAAATTTTCCGCGAGTTTTTAAAATAAAAATAATTATTGAAGAATGCGGAAATATTTTTTACATTTTTTATTTGACTTTTAACTAATCGTAGCACGAACAATATATTATATAAGGGTGATTCCATAAAAAATCGGCCACTCAATTTTTTTTTGCTCGAAATAATTTTTTTCGTTTTCTTTGTTGTAAAATAATATATACTTATTTTCAGCATTTTGCCGAAATGTGCTTAATTCGCGGGAAAAAATGATTTAAAAATTTAGCAATTAAAAAAATTGAATTATTTTCAATTGTTACTGGCCGTTTTTTGCTCATAACTTGAGTATCGTTCATACGATCTTTATCAATTTTTTCAGCAAATCGATAAATAATTTTGTTTCTCTAGAAGGTACGAACGATCTATCTTCAAAACTGTAGGAGATATGACGTTTTTTCCAAATTGCGGGGGCCGGAGGGGGCGTGGCAAAAATTGAAAATAAACTTGTTCTGCCTGCAAGTATAAGAAATATATGCCCCATACATGTCAAACCTCTATCTCTTACCATCTCTGAGATCTCTTCATTCATACGGACGGACGGACAGACGGACATGGCTATATGGACTCGGCTGTTGATGCTGATCAAGAATATATATAAGAATACTCTATGTACCTTCGGTATAGAGTATAAAAATTATTTCAATATTTTTTGCTTACTAAATCGCGGAAATAAGAAAACAAAAATTAATTGCCGCGAAATGGACTTTTTTTCTTAATTTTTTTTCTCAAAATTTGGTTTTTTGTCCTGGAATTTACTGTATTAAGCTCTAAATGGGAAACTGAACAGTTCCAGAGTTATGGCCCTTTTTTATAATTATTTAATTTATTTTCTTTAAAAATTAGCCGTATTATACTGATTTGTGTACTTAGTTCTGATTAATCCAGTCATGGCTTATTTATCATTTTGAATATCACCTGAATGAATATTTTTCCGCAGAATTCCCTCACATTCAAAAGTGCATTTATTTCTCCGACGGGGCTTCTCAACAATTTAAAAACGTTAAGAAACTTTTCCAATGTCTATCAACATAAAAATGATTTTAACAGATCGGCGGAGTGGCATTTCCACGCAACAGCCCACGGTAAAGGACCTTGCGATGGACCTGGGGGAACACTAAAAAGAATGGCTAGACGGGCAAGCCTTAAAATGATTACCGATAAACAGATTACCACTGCAATTGAACTCTATGAATGGGCGCCAACAAATTTTTACCAAACATTACAGTACGATACAGAAACACAAATCACTATAATACGGCTACAGAATTTTTAAAGTCACGATATTTAAAATACAAAACTATACATGGGACACAAACTATTCACGCTATTCAACCACAAGAAAACTATCTTCTTAAAACCATAACATACTCATTTTCCGAGACATCTGTTTTCAAAAAAACATAAACTAAATAATTAAGAAAAATAGGCCATAGCTCTGGAACTATTCAGTTTCCCATTTAGAGCTTAATACAGTAAATTCCAGGACACAAGACCAAATTTTGAGAAAACGAGAGCATAAGTTAAAGTCGGCTCTAACCGACTTCGATATACCCGTTACTCATGTGGAAACAAATGTTTAATAGCCTTACTGTATGCCTGAGGTGGGTCAGCCGAAAAGTATGCAACATTTTTTAACTCGTCTCTCTCTCTCTCTCTCTCTCTCTCTCTCACTAAGATTGCTGCTGAACGCAATGCTTAGGTTATGAGTGGGGTGGGTGGTGGGTGTTAACTGATCGTTTTTTGCTCATAACTTGAGTATCGTTCATCCGATCTTTATCATTCCTTCAGCAAATCGATAAATAATTTTAAGTACTAGATATTCTCTAGAAAGTACGAACCATCTATCATAAAAACTGTAGGAGATATGACGTTTTTTCCAAATTGCGGGGGCGTGAGGGGGCGTGGCAAAAATTGAAAATAAACTTGATCTGCGTGCAGACAATAGGAGTCTACATTTCAAATTTGGTTGCTCTAGCTCTTCTAGTCTCTGAGATCTAGGTGTTCATACAGACGGACGGACGGACGGACAGACGGACAGACGGACAGACGGACAGACGGACATGGCTATATCGACTCGGCTGTTGATGCTGATCAAGAATATATATACTTTATATGGTCGGAAAATGATTCCTTCTGCCTGTTACATACATTTGCACGACTTTAGTAGACCCTTTTACTCTACGAGTAACGGGTATAAAAATTAAGTAAAAATAAAACGTCCCTTTCGCGGCCATTAATTTTTGTTTTCTTATTTTCACGATTTTGTAACCAAAAAAATTAAAATAATTTTTAAGTGTAAGTAATTTGAAAGTTTGGGATCCGACGTAAATTTACATATTTTTATTACCAATGGCTTTGGATAGCTAGCAATTGAAAATAATTCAATTTTTTTAATTGCTAAATTTTCAAATCATTTTTTCCCACGAACTAAGCACATTTCGGCAAAATGCTGAAAATAAGTATATATATTATTTTACAACAAAGAATACAAAAAAAATTATTACGAGCAAAAAAAAAGTTGAGTGGCCGATTTTTTATGGAATCACCCATAAACACTGTGATACTAATTTAACAATAATTTTTAATAAGATGGTTAACTGGGATTTACTTATTGCCAAAAATTTTTGGTCAATAAGTTTCAAAAATCTTTTGAAATTAATTGCGAACAGAATCAACGTACGTACATCAGAATAAGAAAAAATCCACTTAGTATCGTCTTATTTCTATCGCGGAGGACCTGATGTTTCAGATTCAATTGTAGGAAATGCTAACACAAGAAGAAAATCGACTAGGTCACATCGGTTTTCCAATATATTTAAATGATTAATAAGGAAAATACCAAGTGCCTCGAACATCCAGGCATTCTACTGGCTACCAGAATATATGTAGCCTGGGTTCAATGAAGGTCGCCAAGCCATCGGCCGCTTTATCCAGGAAAATGCAGACGGAAGAGATTCCTTCTTTCGAAGAATTGCACAAAGTATTCCCTACGGGCTTGATCCCTAAAAAAGTTGATATCGCAATGACAGACACAAAGGCTTTGGGCACCCAAGAAAAGTCTTCTGCCCCAAACGCTTGCAGCAAGAAGTCACTTCACAACACCGGACAATTAAAACCAAGACCACAGAAAAAGATCCCAAGGCCTTGGAAGCCCAACAAGAGCCTTCTATATTCAGCGACTCTACTGGCTACCTGGATATGTGTAGCCAGGGTTCAATGAAGGACCCCAAGTCTTTTTCTCAGAGACGCAGTTGAGTTGAGCTCAAAAGATGGCGTCTTAAAGCATAATAAAAATGCCCTTGCAACAGCAAAGTTTCCCAAAGCCATGAATGATGGTTTTGACTTGCTGAATACGGGATACAATTGATTGACAAAAATATACAATATTTAAAATCCGTCTACTTTCTGGATCACATTGAGACAAAATCAGCAGCAAATTCAACATGTTTGAATCATCTTGGTTCGACATTGCATCTCGACATCTCTCCCTTTATATATGTATATATTTTTTTTTGGTACCCGTTTACGTCGGAAAATCTGAATGGGTTATTTGATTCAAACGAACCGTGCAAACTTGTAACATAACTAGCCAGAAGGAAGTGTTTTATTGAGCGAAAGAAACCATAAACGAAGACGTATGATAGAAGCTTGAGTCGAGGATCAACAGCCGAATTCGGATATAGCCATTGTAAGCCGATCTCGTCCAAGGTGCACTTGTCCGCTACTGTTGGCGTTCCGTCTAAGATCCGTTCTTACCCTCTAAACCTAAACTCGGCTGCTAGATCTAACAGTGACAAGCAAGAGCTGGAGCAACCGAATTTGAAGTAGAAGACTTCGATTATCAATTTGCAGCATTAAGTGTGCATTCTCAATTATTACCACGCCCCGTCATGTCCCCGCAACTCGCAACGAGAGCGCCAGTATTTGCGACAGTAATTTGATGATACGATGGTATCATAAACTTTCAAGAAATATCTGAATACTCAAAATTATGTTATCGATTTAGCTGATCAGGTATGTTTATAATAGATGCGGATGAACGATTTTCCAAATAATAAAACGGCAATTCCACCCAATGGTCAGTCGACGTCCCACATTGACTTGGATAACAATTCTTTACCTTACCCCATGATACAATTATACAAGGTAGTCCACTCGGCAAAATCATAGTCCCTTGATATAAGTGCGAGTGAAAGGGCGTTGAATAGTGAGTGTGAGTGAAACGGCTACATAGTGCGTCGATTAACCCGCGCGCGGTGCATGGGGCTAAAAGTTTTCTTAGTTATGACAAGAGTTGTAGTGTTTATAATTTTATTTTTATTAGTTTTGAATTTGACATTATTCTTTGTTTTTGTTGTTGAACAGCCATTCTTTTGTTTAAGCTCTTAATTCTAAAGAATATACGTATCTTAAAATAAAATTTTTTTATATTTACACTGATATCGATCTGCTCAGCGGCGTTTAACAATGTCTGTTTTACATTTTCTGTTATTTTAAATGTATCGTTAACAATATGTAAAAATATTAATTCTAGTTGTTTTATTTTGTTTTTAAATGTCGATGAAGGTTTCATGAGTCCTCCATGCGACACCTCATCTACGTATGTGAATGTCGACTCTTTGGCAAACTCATTAGACCAATTTAATTTTTTATGACGTAACCAGCCAGATATTCGAACGCATCCTTCGTCAACTCGTCTATGTCTGCTGCTATGCTGTCATCAAAATCGTCTTCTTTTCAGTGGCTGCCCTGCGCCTGATAACGACTTCCAATGTGAAGCACTGAAATGCGTATCGCAAATTTTGGAGGACTCAAGAAGGCTACAGCCCAAAAACTGCTCCCACAAAGTTCTCTTCACAGTACATTTTGGTACATGCAGAAACTTTACGCCTAGCACGTGCCTGCGACAACAACTGCAAAAAGACATTTTTCTGCTTGGCACTTAAGGGTTAAAGCTCTGAAAAAAAAACCGTCCGCACACAACCTTTCAGTTTGACAAGCAGGCACGCACTGAAAATAGGGGACCAAAAAACGAACGACTTCGGCAGCCGAGTGGACTACCTTGTATAATTGTATCATGCCTTACCCTTTGCACAAGACAATGCGCCCGAGTTGTCCGATTATGAACAGATTATGGCATTTTTCGATAGCCTCCGTCGGGACCTTCATCGATCGACCGACCGATCGTTCGCAGCAACAACTCTGTGCCAACAGCTTCAACATCAACATAAATGATAAATAATAAAAGATAAATAATAATAAGTTAAATAACAATTAAAATCTCAATAAATTAATAAACATCAAAAAGAAAAGAAAAGAGAGAAAAACTCTATTAAATAAATATAACAATGTTACATCCTCCATGCTTGCACTCTGAGATTTGTTCGAGAAGTGGCAGTCTCTGGACTGCGTGGCCGTCTTTTATGGCAGCTGCTCTGTCCTTAGCTCACGCAATGCCGAGCAATGTCCTAACGCGTTCGTCCAGTTTGCTCGATACTTTCTCGATAATTATCGATATTTGGAGTTAGGCGCCCAATTTGAACTAAATGCCCGTTATTGTGCGTTTACATTGGGGCACAGAGCGCTGTCACAGCGCTGTGACATGCAAATTCTGTGTCTCCAATGTGAACACTTTTGTCACAGACAACATTGTCACAGTGTGCCGCTATGTAAACCAAGCCCTACCCTGTGAATTTTTTCAAACGCACGCGGGTGCATTGCACAAGGCTGCCACAGTTTCGAGTTGCCCCATACGGGCTTACATACGGTCTGGCAGCACTGATTTTTTTCAGTCGTAGAGTCTGCGACCGTCCCAAATTCAAAGTCAACTGCCATAATTTTGTATGGCTGGGCGACCAGTCTCAGGCAAATTATACCTCAGTGTAAGCAGCGCATAACGGATTAACTGTAAATTTTTAACCTAACCTTTTTTTAAATTTGCCTTAAGTCAATGGAGTACGAAATACTGCAGACTGTTCGTGCAAATTTGTTCTTTGATTCAAATCTGCTTGATATTGAATAACCTAGACACAACCAACATTACTTCTAAACTACACATAAACTAATAACTGCGAGATTTTTATATAGCAATTTCAAGGGCTACCCTATTCTTTCATCAGCCGACTGACATTTTACTTTTATAGGTTGCAATCAAGTAAAAAGCAAGAAAGATAGTCGGTCAATCCGACTAAACATAATTTGTACCCCCAAAAGGTTGTATAAATCTGACCAATTTAAGGGTAGTGTACAGTATACAGTAGGATCAATACAGTGGAATAAAGTCGATTTTCAAAATTTTGACTGAAATCTCATAACTCCGCTATTCATCGTACGATCCAAAATATTCTAGTTCCTGCCAGAATTGCATAATTTCTTAAGGGGTTAGACCTACTTAGAACAGGTATTTTCAATCATTTTTTTATCAGTAACATCATCATGACATGTTTAAACTTGATTTTACACCAAATTAAAAAAAACAAGAAAGAAAGTCGGTCAAGCCCGACTATAACATACTCTGTACCCTTGCACTCGCATTTGCTCAGGAGTCAAACGGCCAGTTAACACCCCGCGCACAACGCGGTGCGCTCTCTAAGTTTCTCTCTCTCTCTCTTTCTCTCTCGCACTAAGATTGCCTGTGTTGAACGGTTAGGGTATGTTGCTGTGGTTGTTGGTGGGGGGGTGGGTGGTGTTAACTGGCCGTTTTTTGCCCATAACTTGAGTATCGTTCATCCGATCTTGATCATTCCTTCAGCAAATCGATAAATAAACGATAAATAAATTTACAAGGTATCTCTAGAAGGAACGAACGATCTATCTCCAAAACTGTAGGAGATATGAAGTTTTTTTTTTCCAAATTACGGGGGCGGGAGGGGGCGTGGCAAAAATTTAAAATAAACTTGATCTGCCTGCAAGTATAAGAAATATATGTCCCATACATGTCAACCCTCTATCTCTTACCATCTCTGAGATCTCTTCGTTCATACGGACAGACAGACGGACAGACGGACGGACGGACAGACGGACAGACGGACGGACGGACAGACGGACATGGCTATATCGAATCGGCTGTTGATGCTGATCAAGAATATATATACTTTATAGGGTCGGAAACGATTCCTTCTCCCTGTTACATACTTTTGCACAAACTTAATATACTCTATGTACCTTCGGTACAGAGTATAAAAAGATGTTAATTGTTTAAAAGGGTATCGATATATTTATAGGCCCATGTTTCACAAGTAGACCGTTGCGGTGGTACTGATTACTTTTAACCGTTTACCTGAAATCATTGAAATATAAAAAAAAAATTATTAATTTAATAGTAAATCTAGTGCCTGATCGAAGCTTTTAATTTTGTTTGGAAAATAAACAAAGCCTCAGAAAGTTAAAAATCGAACTTTCAGCATAAAATCCACAGTAATTTGTTTATAAGAAATCGAAATTTGGAAAAAACGACCAAAATTCTTCGATCCGGCACTAGCTTAATATGTCTTAAAAAATTCTGTTAATTTCATTCAAATCCATCGAGCGGTTTTTGAATGAGACGTGTCACCGACTTTCAAAACTGTGTTTTGAGAAAAACGCGTTTAAAGTTTTAACAGCATTGTAAATTCACCTGAAGTGACTTTACAAATATGCGTGTAACTTCGAAAATAATTGGCCCATTAGGGCGGTGTCCATGGGTACGGAAACGGCCGCGAAATGAAAAACTATGTATAAAAAAACTGCTGGGGAATTTTTTCGTGTGGCCGTTTCATATTCGGTTTGTACCAATGGCGAAATATGTATGCTAACGTTTGCCACTACGTTATGTTCAAAAATAACATCGCCTTTAAGTGCTTTTATCGCCTCTTTTTTGCCGTGAAGTGAGCAAAAAAGGTTTCGATTCTAATTTGTGCGGCCAAATTGGAAGGCCAAATTAAAAATGAGCGTATCTAAAAAAGATTCCTGCAGAAAGCGTCGCCTAATGGCACTTTCTATGGCGGGCAAGCTGAATTTAATAAACGCCGTGAAAGTGAAGAGCGAGTTCTGGGACTTGGCGGATAAGAAACACTCGGAAACCCGCCAGAGAAAACTGGTGGACCGGAGCACGGTCTGCAACATTATGTGGCGTCTCCTGTCACCACAAACCACAAGCGAGGAGCTTAAAATCTATTTGACCAGCATTCAAACACTTCACACTCCAGTCCCCTCAATCAGTCCGATTTGATTCGCCTCAACTATGTCTTCGATCACAGCTACCAGACCAAAAGGAAAATCATTGAACAGCCGCCGGTGCTCAATGATCGTGACAGTAAAACGGCTACAAACCAAATGCCCGCTCCCAGTTCAGTGGACAGCGAACTGCTGGCCTCCTATTAAGCGCTAGTCCAGCGGATAGTACAGCCACAATTGACCCACTGAAGGAGCCCGAGCAAAAGCAGATCGGGCAACGAGGATAGGGCACATCCCTAATTGGCATGAATGCCAATTATATCAAGGTAAAAAATGGGCGAACCGAACATTAACTTTATAAATCACTTCCATTTCTTAACGTTTCCCTGCCAGGGCCCCTACTCCGTGTCCAAGTGCTATGTGACCACCCAAAACCGCTGCGCAATACCATTTTCGAGTTCAGTGGAGAAGCGGAAAGATCATCATGCATGCCAACTTTACGGAGGCAATTAGCCAGAAATGCGCGAGTTACTTTCCAATCGAGATAAACGAAATCTTTGCTGTGGCAGCCAAGTTCGAGGTGTTAGTTAAGTGCCGCTGTTCGGGACTACATCGAACTGCATTTAATGCCATTGATTGTGCTAGACACAATTTAAAGGAAAATGTCTGAAGAAGCAGATACCAACGTGCACTGCGCTAATACTGCAGATTGTCAAAAGTCATAATAATAAGAACAATTAATTTCATTTAATAGTAAAAATATATTAAAATAGCACATTAATTATGATATATTCATAATCCTGTCAGGTGTTGTTTATAGCAGCGGCTGCTAGACTCTGTTAAGAATCTGCGGAATATCAACTTGAAATTTTCTGTGCGAGTTCTTAAATATGTGTACAATAAAGTGGGTCAATTGTTTTACTCCATAGGCTCATCGTGATTCTGGTACTATGGGCCATAACAAGTATTTTTTCCCAAGAATCAATTTCGAGCCTGCTAAAATTGCGATGAAGATATTTTCCATAATACTCAAAAATCGACCCATTTAGTCCATTTAAAATGTAAAAAAATAATTGAAAATGTGTATACCGGGGGTTTTTTTTAGTCGGGAAATCCGTATTTCACATTTTTTTTTACTGCCGCTAGGGGCCATTTTCATGAATTTTTGTTGATTTTTTGTTCACCTTTTTGGGGAAAATTGACGAAATTATTGCACAAATCGACGAATCTTTGACCAAAAAATACACTATTTGTCTCATATTCAAATCCATATATTGGTATTACAAAATAGGACGACTCTGTTAAATAACTGTCTTTATTATTAACACTTAGGCCCATTTTCTCAAAAGTTGCGGTTAGGTACCGGCAGGTCAAATTTGCCGGCCGGAATTACCAGAGGTTAAGTCTTTTGGTTTTCTCAACGAGACTTACCGGCAGGTTCACCCGATAACGATTAATTGCTATCGCTGCAAAAGTGTGACCTGACACTGTCGGCGAATCAGCTGTGATTGATTTGGCTTTTTTTAATGCTATTGTTGTCGCTGGTAATTATTTGGCAAAATAGTTAAATAAAATTGACCAAGAGCGAAGAACTTTTCTGCGGCTGAGGAACATTCGCTTGTATACTTTTTGAGTCAATCAAATTCATTTTGAAGAACAAAAAAAGTATTGCGGAGTCCTGGGAGTAGAAGGGCTGGGCTTGGAGATCGGATTGCCGCCATTCCGGAGTTCATCGCCCTTGGAAAGACTTACGGGATTAGTACGAGAATTTAAAAATCGATCGCGAAAATAATTCGCAATTAAGAAGCGGGAGACTTCTCGAACTGTGGCGGCATTCACTGCACCGCTGGAGTCTTGTCTATTTCCAAAAAACTCGTGGCATGATCCCAAGCTCAGCCACAGGATTGGAAAATGTGGTTGATAATGATGGTACGTTTTTATTTATGATATGTTAGCTTTAAAAATATTTAATTGGCTTCTTAAGTTTTAGCACAAATCAATCAGTCAGAGCCTGTTTGTGATGGACAGTAATGCAATATCGTGGGAATCCTGATTAACTGCACGGTTTGCCGAAGGAAGTCTGCCTCAACAAAAGTCGCCTGCAATGAAAAGGAAGAAGCAAATTGCATAAGAGCGCAGCGCCACCATAAGTTTGCTCTCTGACAACAATCCACGATTCCTGTTAAGAATCCAAATCATAATAAATTGAATCACAACTGAAGTTAAGGTTTTACCTGTTACTTAGCGAAGATTTGATCTCTAATGCTAGCAAGAATTATTTGATATGCTCAGTTTGTTAACCTGAATCGTTGAACAAATTTGGCATCATCCAGATCAGGAAAATAATAAATACTCTCCCTGTAATCTCTCGTATTGCTCCGTCTTGGGTTATTTGGGTATAACCACCACCATGTTGGCCATTGTGGTAACCGTTCCTGGTGCTAGCCGTGTGTATGGATAATATTTTCTTTATGGTGCACACGTATCAGCGGTTAGATCACTATCGGTATACCACATCGCATGAGGCAATTGGTGGTGGCCAGGTGGGTCTTTCGATTTTGCAGACGGCGGGCAGTGATTTTGCCATTGGTGCCATTTCGGAGATGCCGGCGTGGCGGTCAATACATTTGCCATGAATGAGGCGGCTGCTATTCTGCTGAACAGAAAGTTCCACATCGCTGCGCCTGCGTCTTCTTGTCTTACCTCCTGAATCTTTCATTTCCATTGCGTGGATGTAAGAAATTTAAACATTTTGTTTTGGCAATTGACAAAGTAAACAATACAAATTTTGGCCACAGCTGTTTGTCGATCGATAAAATTATCGATAGTTCTATCGCAACTTGCCGGCAGGTTAAAATTTGACCCCATCATGAGGCAGCGGTTAACTTTGCCGCTCGGTTTTCGCCAAAAACAGCATGAGACACGCAAATTCGTCTAACCTGCCGGTAAGTTTGACTAACCGGACATTGAGAAATTGGGCCTTAGTAGTTAATATTTAAAATTAATAGTAACAGTTACTGGGATCTACGACATATTTATATTTAGGGTATTCACCAGCCCTCGTAAAAGCGTGAAACCAAAAGCGTGAACTCCAATAGTTTACGACACAACAACAAAATACATAGGAAAAAATAACCAACTTTTTGTTGCCCTGGGTTATGTTTATAAAATCGCTCGTAAAAGTGGAAAAACTTGAAGTGTTCAAAGTATCGGTTAAAAATTCTTAGTATCGTACTTATCTGATATAGAAATTTAGATACATTTTTTTCTGTGTAGCCGTTGGCTGAGTAGATAGGATTATCGCCTTGTAAATTCACAGCCTGTCAAAAACAGATGGTTTACCACAACAATTTCTAGGGTAAATCACAAGGGATCGCTCACTTGGTCATGTGTGGTAAATTTACCAATTACGCTTTTACGAGACTCTAATAATATCTCTTGAAAATAAAAAACTTTTTGAAACAAACATTAATTAATTATTAATTATTTTAATTTTCTCAATTGTTGAAAGATTCCAACTTTGCTGTTTACACTTCAGTGAAATGACGCTCAAACAAGAACGAACACAGTATGAAAACTGAAAAGCATGCTGTCACACATGTCATTGTGTGATGGCGTTGTGTTAAATTTGGCGCACAATAGTGGTATTCCTGAAAGTGATTTGCTTTTGATTTTGATTTGATACAGATTTCGTCGAACAGCTCGTCCCAAAACGTCCCGTGTGCCCAGAAAATGTAAGGATAATAAGGTCATACTAATTGATTTCGCGAAATCAGCCTAAATCAGCTGCCTAAAACGGACGGAGTCATAAGTGCTCAAGTTTTTGGAGTTTGTACTTAACTCTGTCAAAGATATTCAGGGTTCAGGGCACAGTTCTCCTAAAAAGTTGGAAGTCACAAATTCTTCCACAATTTTATCCTGCCATCTTCCTCTAAAGCTCTGCCAAATTGCATAAGCCACTTCCCGTGACCATAAACAAATACATAATTAATTAAATTCACCTTAGTAAAGTTTGCAACATTTTAAAACTACATATTCTGTCCAAAACTATTATTAAATAAGCTTAGAAAGATCTTATCTTTTTTACAATGTTTTTCGAAATTTTTTGCTTTCTCGCCTTAATTTAAATCTTGCGCCAATTATCTATAAGAGAAAGGAAATCAAAATGAAATCAGGGTCGTTCCACCAACTGATTTAGATTTGCTTTCACGAAATCAAAATGAAATCTGAAACGCTTTCAGGAATACCACTAATAAGTCGATATCAGTATTACCAACTTTATTTTTTGAAAAAATTCGCTATACGTATTCAGAAATTGAAACATTGGAAAATATTTTTGTTTATTTTTTCATCGCAATTTTAGCAGGCTCGAAAATGGTACCCATAGTACCAGAATCACGATGTGCTCATGGAGGTTTTTTTGGAATCCTACTATTTGAGCCACCCTAATGTACAATGTACATTGTACATTAGGAAAATGCTAAAAAAAATGAATTTTTTGAAAATTCTGCGTGGTCTAACCCCTTAACAAAACCTCGTTTTCATTTTCACATTCAAATAATCAGTTCTCAAAAAATTTTTGCAACCATGGACCTATGTTTTAAATTTTTGGCCAACTTTGAACCGGAATACAACAAAAAAGCGATAAAGTTTGTGAAGTGCTGCCCAGCGCCGTTGCGGCCAGTGAGACCCATGATAATTGTTTGTTTTCTTTATAGCTCGACTATCGTTCATCCGATCTTTGTCAGTTCTTTGGCAAATCGATAAATAATACTGATTATGCTTTTACATAAAGGCCTATTCTCAGATGAGATAAAAATTTAGTTTGGCACTATATTTCATATAAATAGAAACAATTTTGAACAGTTTGAAATCTGATTGCTTTTGAACGGCAGTCCTATTTATATTAAATATAGTGCCGAACTAAATTTTTATCTCATCTGAGAATAGGCCTTTAACAAGAAAATGAACCTGTAAAAAAAACAGCAACATATTCTCATCTCACATGGAAAGTATAAAAGATATTAGTATGAAAATTTTATACAATATAGAACACGATACAGCGAACATTTCTGCATTATTAATTAAAAAATCGTTTTTTTTGAGTTATGCTAGTCTTGAAGTAAGTGAGCGATATATACTTTATTGGGTCGGAAATTATTCATTCTCCCTAATTCTACACAAACCTAATATACTCTGTGTACCTTTGGTACAGAGTATAAAAACTTCAGAATCGGTCCTGTTCTGAATTCCGCAGCGATTTTCGTACAAACGTAAACTGAATTCATTTCGAAGAAAATGAAAGACTTGATCTCGGAACCACAGATTCGCCACCTTCCATATAAATTTGTAAAAATAAATGGTCAATTTAAACGTTAACACGAAACCCGAAGCGGAATTCAGAACGGGGGCCGATAATTTTTGAGATTGCTTTAAATATTGTTTAACAGGCCTGTTCCGGTTTTCACATATTTTTTCGATTTCAAATGAAAACAAAATCGAACGATTTGATTTAAGTTGTTCTGGTCTTCGAACGATTTGCATTCGAATGGTTCATTTCCAAAATGTTCCTTTTGACTACTTTTTCAGCTCGAATATGCTGCAAACATAGAAAAAACACAGGGAAACGTCAAAGAAGTTGATTTTAATAAAGCTACTTAAGATGTCGATTTTATTTTTAATGGAAGCTTATTCTAATGTTTCAATCGTTTCATAAAAAAGTGAAAACCGGAACAGGTTAAACCAAATATGTGAATTCGATTTGGCTGGCACGGAAAAAAATTAAATCCTTTCATAAAAATTATTTATTTTTATTTAACAATTTTTTTTTAAAAGAATGTGAGATTGCAGAATGTATCTAAATACACTAAACATTGCTTTTAAGCCATGATTTTGACACCATGTAATAAAAAAACGCATTTACTTTTGAATTCACCGACTTCGAGCAATGTGAATTCAAATCGAGTAAATCTATCGAATTGTGAAAACCGGAACAGGTAACCAAATCGAATTCGAGCAAATTAAGTGAAAGTGACAAACGGAACAGGCCTGTACGTTATGGGCTGTACCTAGATTTTTGCTGGTAAAGAACTTGAGGCTTGCTAATTTTTTTTTAACTAAATTGGATAATCCCCTAAAGTGTCGGACACTTCTTCTATCTTTTTAAACGATTCGTTGGCAGATTACATCTGTGTTACAGAAAAAACATACTTGCGAAATGATCCAGCATACGCTGCAGAGCAGGTCGAGTACAGCATTTCCTCATACTTGCTTTCCTTTTCCCAACACCCCCAAAATCTGAAGTAATGGCCGCTTTTGACAAACCAATTGCGTATTTTTATTGCGTGTGGGTTAATTCGAAAGAAACAAATTTTTCATATTACATGCAATTAGTTTCCATTGGAGCGGCATTTAACTAAAGTGCTCACTATAGTCAGCTGTCCTTAGCCAAGACACACACCCGTTCGCATCGCCCAATTCAAACAGCTTGGCGCCTAGCTTAAGTCGATAGTTTTATTCTTTCGATAACATCTGTTTTCTCTCTCTAACTCTCTCACTTGAATCATTTGGCTCTCTCAGGCAGCCAAGCGAAATTGCGGACTGCTTTTTTTTAGTGCTACTGTCAAACTCGTCGGGAGAACAACAATAAAATAAAGTTCAAAGAGAAAACAAATAAAATAGAATTAGAAATCACAACGAAATAAAAGAAATAGTGAAATAAAGAGCAATATATTAGGGCAGTGGCTCTTCCGTGATTGCGAGTGTGAAATGCATAATAATAAGGAACTACATACATACGAGTATGTACATATGTAAATAGAGAGTACAGGAAATCACCGCCAGCCACTGTCTCAAGGCATTTGCATCTTTTTTTGGGCGAGCGAACGAAAACGAAATTGTGTAACAAAAACAAAAAAAAAAAAAAGAAAATCAAGTGAGCAGAAGTGCCAGTTTCAAGTGCTGACCCCGTCGTCCACCAAATGGCAAATCTAGCCGGGTGCGGCTTTCTACCCAATCTTCATCATCAGCATCGGCATTATTATCCTCCTCGTTGGCAGCTGCAGCTGCAATGCGGGGCCAGCTTTGGTAGCAAAATCGTCGCCTAAATCCACCGAGCCTGACAATGCCAAGTGCCCATTACCGAGCACTCGAGGCGCAAACTTCCGACGACGACGAGGACATTGAGTGCTACAAGGTACCCCCTTCGCCTTCTCCCCCGCCGACACAATTTGATCCAGCAGGAGCGAGCATGTCGCATCGCCTGGGTCGTCCCGGTTCGTCTAGACGTCGCTGTTTGCTGCCCCTGTTCTGTGCCCTGGTCTTCTTCATAGCCTTCTTCTATTTCTCGCTAAGCACCGAGTCCCGCTTCACTCTGGGTCTGGGCTATAATACAGATGAGGCAGAGGATCCGCCATATGGAGGACATAATGGATTAGGTAAGCAGCAATTAAAAAAATTCGAAATAAGCCTCAAGATGAAGTCGCAACTGGAACAGCGCTGGAAGTGGAGAGCAGAGCAGTTGCTAGTAGTGACCCAACCCATTCAGAACAAATATCAAATCAAGCATTTGAACAACATGTTGAGAAACTTTTGGAGGCGGCAGCCAAGTGAGTTTTGGCAATTCTTGCAATTTCTTCATTTCTCAAAATAGCGTTTGTACGCCTGATTAGGTACTTTGGGTCGTGGTTGCATTCTTACGACTCACCGAAAGTGAATTTACGAGTACTTTCACTTTTTTTCTTTGTTTTTCCTTTGTATGCACACTGCAGTGAGTGGGCAACTTGGTTTTCGAATTACATTTGATTTTATTTGGTTGGTAACCTAACTAACTACGTACCTACAAAACACGTACTAGAACAAAAAGTGATGTAAATTCAGAAGAAACAAATAGAGGAAAGCGTACATCGGGGTCAACCAAAGTTTAGGCTTGTATAATTGATTTATTTTAAGGTTTTTTTCGAACATTCTTGGCTGAGTTATTTTCCAATCTCAGCAATAGATGGCGCCGCTACTTGCCATTTGCTTGCCAGTTTGTTATACGGAAGCCTTACGATATATTCATCCGATTTGGATCAAACTCGCCAAATTGTGTTGAAACAAGTAATATTCATAACTAGAAAGCTGAAAGACTCTACCATTGAAAACAAAAAAGTTTTTCTCGCTAGAACTACTTTTTCGACCGATCGTTCCTATGGCAGTTATATGCTATAGTCATCCGATTTTTATAAAATTTGGCAGAATTATGTGGTAGCATATAATATTGATCAGTAACAAGATTGGTAGCGATAGCATTGAAAACAAAAGTTTTTCCTAATAATTTTCAGACATAGCTTTTGTATGGCAGCTATACAATATAGTTGGCCGATTTTCATAAAACTTGGTGAACTATGTGAAAGCATAGAAAACTGATAAATGCAAGGTTTGTGTCCAACAAGTTTTTTTTTTTAAAACTACTTATTCCACCGATCTTTACTATGGCAGCTACATATACATATGCTATAGTCAACCGATCCGGTCAGTTCCTACAAATGTGCAGCCTATTTGTACCAAAAGACTTTGTGTAAAGTTTGGTAAAGATAGCTTTCAAACTAATAGAGGAAATAGCATAGAAATAGACGGACGGACGGCTATATCAACTAAGCTCGTCATGCTGATCACGAATATGTATACTTTAGATGGTCGGTGATGCTTCTTTCTATGCGTTACAAACAGTGTTTAAAAAACTGCAATAAGTTTCAGTTTGTCTGCTTTGCTTCTGCTTTTGATAAAACCATATCCCGCATCAAAATCAAAAGTAAAAATGATTTTTGAGAAGAAGCAAACAGCAGCAGTCGTCGTCGCTTTATCATTTCTGATTTTCATTTTTATACCCTTGCAAAGGGTATTATAATTTTGCCCAGAAGTTTGCAACGCATAGAAATATTCATTTCCGACCCCATAAACTATATATATACTTGATCAGGGGGACGAGCTGAGTTCATTGAGCTTTGTCCGTCCGTCTGTCTGTCCGTCTTTCTGTCTGTCTGTCCCGTCTGTTTCTACGCAAACTAGTCTCTCAGTTTTAAAGCTATCGAGCTGAAATTTTGCACAGAGTCTTGTTTTTACTGCACGCTTCAAATATGTCGGAACCGACCGGATCGGAGCACTATATCTTATAGCTGCCATAGGAACCATCAGTCGAAAAATGGGTTTTAGTGAGAAACACTTTTTTGTTTTCAATGTTAACGTGATTAAACTCAGTCATTAATAATATTATATACTTTCAAACAGATTTGCAAATTTTGGTCAAAATCGGATGACTATATCTTATAGCTGCCATAGGACCGATCGGTCGGGAAATGGGTCTTAGTGAAAAAAAACTTTTTTGTTTTTAAGTAAATCGTTCTTAAGGTCGGTGATTATTAATATTAAACGCTTTCAAACTAATTTGAAAAAGTTGATCGACATCGGGTGACTATATCTTATGGTTGTTTAGTTTTGTTAGCGTCCTTAAACTCGCTGATGACTTATTTTATATGCTTTCAAATAGATTCGCAAAATTGGGCCGAAATCGGATGACTATATCTTAAGGCTGCCATAGGGCCGATCGGTCGGAAATTGAGTCTTAGTGAGAAAAACTTTTTTCAGACGTTTATCTGTCGGAAAATAGGTTTTAGTTACAAAATTTTTTGATTTTTATGTAAGCGTTCTTAAACTGTGACATTTGCATTTGCAAGGGTATAAAAACTTCGGCACAGACGAAGTTAGCTTGGCCTTCTCGTTTTGATTTTACTCCTGCTCTGTGGCGTAAGTCGAAGCTGCAGCACGTGTTCGCTTTCAGAAGTTGACGGTAGTGCAAGCGTGACAGAAATCATTCCCATCTCTTTTCTGCTTTTGCATTTTGGTTTTGGTCCGGCACGTTATTTCTCTCAACAAAACCAAAATCAAAATCATAAAGCGACGTCTGCTGCTGCTGCTATTATTTTTCTCAATAATCGTTTTTTGCCTTTCATTTGGCTTCATCCAAACTCAACATTTGAGTTTTTTCGTTGCTAAATTCATAACTTTTGAACCAATTAAGATAATTGAATAATATAAATGGCATATGGGCATTTCCACAGAAATGTCAACCGCAGCCAAAAATTTCGAAGTCGATAAAAGTATGTTGTTTTTGCATATTTTTATAAGGAAACAATTAAATGGAACTAATGGAAGCCAATCTTACATTTATTCATAGCCCGTTTGAACAAATTCGGTTTCAAGTTCGGGCTAGCTCAATTTTTCTCACTTGGACATAATATTGCGACTTCTGTTTTTGTCGCATGCGAATGCATTGGTTTTTTTAATTATCTTAAAAACTATCAATTGCCCAAAACCAACTTTAGCACCAATTATAGTGCTAATCAAAAGCTATAAGTTTCGCCTTTTGTCAAAATGAAATAATGTTTTGGCACATGTTGATCTTCACTTTGAATGCGTACGAATGTCGCATTCGACATTGGAGAAATGCCCATTATGATAGATAATTGCCCAACCTATGAAATAAGTGTTTAAACAAGTTTCTACGCTTTCATGGTGCTAATTAATGGGTTTTCAAAGTTAAAAGTTGTTAAAATATCATGTTTATGTTAAAATTTTGATTTTTAACCATTTTATATTTTTGAAGTTTCTTTTATAAGGTTTCCATGTTTTAAAAATATTATCCATAAAGATGATATTTTTATGCCGCATAAATAATTATGCATAAATAAGCATCTAGAAGGCCTAGCACCTTGTTGAAGCACATATTACATAGGATCTATCATATGTCATTTAAATTATTTAATTATCTCAATTGGTTTAAAAGTTTTGATTTTTGCAACGAAAACAAGAAAGAAAGTCGGTCAAGCCCGACTATAACATACTCTGTACCCTTAACGTCTCAGCTCGCATTTGCTCACGAGTTATACGCGCTCATCTCTAAGTTTCACTCTCTCTCTCTCTCTCTCACTAAGATTGACGTTCAATAGAATGCTGCGGTGGTGGGTGGGGTGGTGCTGGGTGTTTATTGGCCGTTTTTTGCTCATAACTTGAGTATCGTTCATCCGATCTTTACCATTCCTTCAGCAAATCGATAAATAATTTTATTTACAAGGTATCTCTAGAAGGTACGAACGATCTATCTTCAAAACTGTAGGAGATATGACGATTTTTCCAAATTGCGGGGGCGGGAGGGGGCGTGGCAAAAATTGAAAATAAACTTGATCTGCCTGCAAGTATAAGAAATATATGCCCCATACATGTCAAACCTCTATCTCTTACCATCTCTGAGATCTCTTCGTTCATACGGACGGACGGACGGACGGACGGACGGACGGACGGACGGACGGACGGACGGACAGACGGACATGGCTATATCGACTCGGCTGTTGATGCTGATCAAGAATATATACACTTTATAGGGTCGGAAACGATTCCTTCTCCCTGTTACATACTTTTGCACAAACTTAATATACTCTATGTACCTTCGGTACAGAGTATAAAAATCAAATGGCGCCACTGTGCGCCATACAATTTTTGGAAAAATCACTTTTTTAACTTCGAATAAGCAACTGGAATTTTTTGAAATAGGTAAAGAAATTGTAAAAAAAAAAAATTTTATCTATGGCCTATGCTCACATAAGAATAAAATTTAGTTCGGCACTATATTTCATTTAAATAGGACTGCTGTTCAAAAGCAATCAAATTTCAAACTGTTCAAAATTGTTTCTATTCATATGAAGTATCGTGCCGAACTAAATTTTAATCTCATCTGAGTTTAGGCCTTTACCATCAAAGTTGAAAAATACTAATAAAATAAACCTTTTGTAAATATCGATTTACCTGGGGAAACACATATTTAAAATGAATAAATATATAAATCAATAGAAAAAAAAAATTACGATTCGTTACCTAGTTTTCTTGTTATTTTACCTGAAACTGGACAAAATTGCCTAAAAATTGTGTTTTTTTTTTAACTGAAAATCGGTCAACTTTGAAGGGTTATATCTTCTCAATCTGATCTGATTTTATTGAAGGTAGCTAATTTGAAATCTTTGAAAAATTTCCTTTAAGATGAGTTTATTCAAAATACCGTAAGCGCACATAAAAATTTAGATTTTTGCAACCTCATTTGTTCTAAGGGCGCCACAGTGCATCGCCAGTAATCTTTAGATGTGCAACAATTATCCACTTATTTAACTAAACTCATAAATATTTTTGTGAAAAAACTTATGACTTTCCTAAAATCTCATTTTTGGCACATACGATATTTTTGCACACAAAATTTTTTTTAAATGCTTCAAGTTTGGCACTTAAAAAAACTTGGAAAAACTACAACAGACAATAAGTCTGCAGTCAATTAGTTTTGTGTGGCACATACGATCATTTCACCAACAAGAAAAGAATCGAACATTGGCACAAACGATAAAATTGATAACGTTGTATCTCCGTAACCGTAGCGATTATCGCTATATAATTTTACCAGATGAGTTCGTGGATTTAGAACTAATTTGCATCAAAATTTAAATTTCGTAAAAAATGGCACATACGATATTTTCGCACAAAAAATAAATATATTTTTAATAAAGCCCAAAAAAATCCGCTGTCCGCTGATTTGTTCTTTTTCCGGCAAAAAGTTAGCTTTGACAACAAAACTAAGAAAGCTGTTCTGGCAACACTGTTCTTTAACTCCTTTCATTTCGTTTCTATAGTGGTGGACCAGTGATATTTAACGTGACAGTGCACAGTGATTTTTGTTGGCCTTTTTTTTGGCTTAAACCCAAAATTTTTTTTTTCGGACTTCAAATATTCACTGGTTTTTAATATTTACATACTCCTATTAGATAAAAAACAAAAAATTCAAACCTTGTGTGTTTTGTTGACGGGCTGTTGAAATCAGCTGTTTGTGTGCCACGTGTTTTTTATGAAATTGGCAGCAAATATTTTTCAACTTTTAGTGCGTCTGCTTAAAAAGTTAGAAGCAAAATAAAAATTGTAAAAATGAAAATATTAAGTCCAGATATTTAAGATTATAAGTTGACAGCGCGTTCATCATTTTTGTTTTCGGTTGCCCAATCGTCCAGCGTGTTGTTAATGTGTAATTTTAGGTTGACCCTAACCAGTGTAGCTGAGTTTTGTGGAATAACAGTTAAGCATGGCACAACGCTGCAAAAGGTTTTAAATGCAAAGTTGTTAACGAAAGTGTGCCGATTTATGAGTAACTTACACTTCTTGCTACAACGTGCGAGTTTTCGAGAAAATCGGCTTTAATGCAGCTGAATTCGTGCTTAAGTTGAATAGATTACATGAGAAAGAGATACAGAAATTTTTTTGCTTGGCAGCGTCAAACACAAAAAGGTTTTGTAAGTCGTATTTAGAGCTAAGAATAAAAGTGCAAACCGAATTTCAGCTCAATAGCGTAAAATACACAAAGTTCGTGCAAATCGGACAGATCAGTTATATGGCAGCTATATGAAATAGTATGCCGAATCGAACCATTTTCGATAAGTCGCTAAAAAAAGCTTATAATACGTGCTCAAACCGAATTTAAGTTCAATATCTTTAAAACCAACTAAGTTGGTGGAAATCGGCTTGATCGGTTATATGGCATCTATATATAATAGTGTGCCGAATTGAACAAAGTTCAATAAGTCGCTTAAGGAGCTTAAAATACATGTTCAAACTAAAATTCAGTTCAATAGCGTAAAAACCAACCAAATTAGATCAAATCGGACAGATCGGTTATATGGAAGCTATATGAAGTAATAGTCCAAGTCGAACCAGATGTTGTAAGTCGTATTAGAAGCTAAAAATACGAGTACAACCCAAATTTCAGTTCAGTAGCATAAGAAATAACAAGGTTGGAGCAAATCTGCCAGGTCGGTTATATGGCAGCTACATAAAATATTGGTCTAAATTGAGTGAGTCTTTGCAAGTCGTCTTTGGGGTCCAAAATATGCGTACAAACTAAACTTGTGGGCAATTTCTCAACAACTAGAGTTTATGCCCAAAAAAGGCAAAAAAAAACCAGTGTGCAGTGGTTAAATTCAGTTTCAGACACAATTTTCATTGTGAAATATGTTATAAAATATTTAGGCGCGTCAATCGATATAAATCTCTAAGACCAACTGATTATCCTAGAGATCTAAGACTTAAAATAGACCTTAGTGCAGTTATGTAGGTAGGAAAATGTCGATTGACTCGAAATTCACAACGTGGTCGTGCGGGAGAAGAATGTGTTCAGCATCCACATGACTGGAAGGGAATAATTTGTAATTCTAAAATTTCCGCACGATTTGAAAATTTGGTTGTGCCCATTAAGACGGGACGGGATAAGACACCCAACTTAATCCTCTCCTTCAGTGTTTCCAATTTGTCCTTTTTGAGGACAGATATGTCCTTTTTTAAACTGCGATTTCCGGAAAAATTTTGAAACGTCCCCTATCCGAAAAAAGTGCCTTTTTTATTTTGCTATATCTTTTATTCATCCTTTTTTAATTGTTCGAAGGCTTTTAATCAATTTCAACTATGTGGCATCCCTTTCATATTGATTTTCCGTCTTCGATTATCATTTTTCAATGCGATGCAACCCTGTTTTATTTGTGTGTAATCGAAATCAGGCGTATCGATTATTCGTTCATTGCGCTTTAAAGCAGAGATGGGCGCGTCGCAACGTTCCAATGCACACGAGGCAGCGCGCTTTCTGCGAGTGCATAGGACGTCTGCCGCGGCCGACTGCACAAAATCACACGTACGCTATAAGCATTGAAGATGATGGTGAGCAGCCGAAATATATCGGAAAAACAGCATACACATGTGTGTGTTTCATTTGACCTCGAGCCGGCTAAACTCAAATTTCCACAATTTAGAAAGTTTACAAACTATAAACTTTTTGATATTCATTAAATCTTTGTTATATAAATAGGGAATTATTGTTTGTCCCGATATTTTTTATCCTTTTAAAAAAACCTGTCCGTTTTCTGTATTTTTTTCTGGGTTCAACCGTCCTTTTTTTGTGTAGAGAGCCGTTGGCAACACTGCTCTCCTTACACTTTTCCCATATTGATTTATTTCTATCAGCTGTAAATTCGAAACTGTCTTCTTATACAAACGTAGTGTGAGCTGTTGGGCTAATGAAAAAATTGTATTTTGTCCTAAGAGAACACTCTTAGTACAATTTTTTTTAAACTTGCACGCGGACTAAGTCGCGGCGTGTTAAAATAGTATTGTATATATTTATTTGTTGAATTCCAACTTCCAATGTTCGCATTTCGATCTACATACATGAAGTGAGGCCCTTGTTCGGTTCAATGTTCATTAACTTTTATTAGTCAGTAGAAATTCTAATCTTCAAATGCAAAGATTAGGTCAACGATCTAAGGTCACTTAATAAAAGACGAGAATTTTTTAATTAAATTATTATAAAGAAATAGCACAATGCTTACTTTGGCACTCCGAACTTGATATACTCTATGGATATTCTTTAATCAAGTTTTTCTTTTTTAACAATATTTTAAAATTTCTTATTCCCGTCATCTCTTACGGTCGATCTCTCTCTATGTGAACGGCTTTGCCAAGCCCCACAGCTGATTTGTAAACAGTTTCATAATATTTAAATAATTGTTTAGCTTAATTTGTACAATTGCGTTCTTATTACGGCATCTCTTACGGTCAAGGAAGACCGATTGTTCTTTACAGTTATTCTCTTAAAAAGAAACTAGTTCAACTTACTTAAATCATTTTTGAATGGAAGGCAATCGAGCACTAGGAAGGGTACCAAGACTTCGCACAGTCGAGACAAGTCATTTTTGTATAAAGCACCGTTTCTCTCTCTCTCTCTCTCTCTCTCTGGGACTGACAGGCCCATTCAAGCTGCATAGCTTCCCCTTCTCCTCATTCTCCTCCTCCGCACTGGCTAGCCCAGTTACAATAACAAACAAGTAAACTAACCCACCAACTGACTAACTAGCCAACACTCAACACCCCAATGGCTCTCCCACTCTTTCCCTCTCCCGCTCCCACTTGGATGGCGCTGTCACTCTCACTTGCTTTTGCCTCCAGCTGTAGCTGTCCCGCTGCTTGGCTTGGCTTGGCCTAGTCCAATGGCGTTGTTTAGGCCCCCAAAGTGTTTGGTTGCGGTAATCATGGCATGTAACATGTCGGCTTTTACTTGGGTTCGGGTTTGAGTACTTCTGTTTTATTATTTAAACGTAATTGGCTTAATTTGTTCAGCATTGTCTCTCTTTTATCTATATTTTATCGATGAGCCTTGCGTTTTAATGGGCGTAACGATTGATACGGAAGGTCACACTTTCTTTGAATTTTTTATAGATAATTTATTAGAAAATGAGAAGCACTTCAGCGGTGCCCTCTATAATTAATATTGATTAATTTGCTGGGAATTTTTCTTTTCCAATTTGCTATCACAGAAATGTGCTGTTAATTGAATGGGAACATCATAAACATTAAAACTTTTAAGTTGATATGACTCATTAAATGATTTGGTGTCATTCAACCTCACCCCGCTAAAAAAAAAGCGTAAGAAGTTCTGATAAACAATTCAGCAAATATTATGATTCGAGTCATATTTCCCTGACGTATTATTCACAAGTAAGCACAATGTGAGCAGTTTTCAACAGGCACCTGATAGAGTTTTGTTTTTGTGCGAAATTCGCATATTTTGATACTCTGTACCAAAGGTAAACAGAGTATATTGGGTTTGTGCATATGTTAATAGCCAGAAGGAAGCATCTCCGACATTCCGCAAATCACGCATTCGTTGTTGTTATGCGTAAAGGAATAGCTGGCGCGTATACGGTCCACGCGCTCCATAAGCCTACAATGTAGGTACTTACGAACCAACAGCAAATTCATATGCGTGCTCTCCTCTCTTTCTTTCCGAACGAAGGCTTTGTTATTGGCGCGTGCTGACCTGTTACAACAATTTCATTTGCCTCTCTTCTCCCTCTCCGACAAACTCGAACGCAACGCTGAATAGCAAATAATCACAAACATTTTTAAATGAAATGGCTTTATTGTTTTTCAATAATCGTTTGTTTTTCTTTATGAAAATTTGATGTATATTTGCATTCGCTCAAACCAATTTTTGAAGCACTTTTTCCACTCCGATTGAGGCAGCTCCAAAACATGTATTTTAAACGCTTCAACAGTTTCGTACGGCGTAGAACGTTCACCACGCAGTTTATTGTTGATGTTTGGAAATAAAAATTAATCATTGAATGCTAAATAAGGACTGTACGGCGAATCAATTCGACGCTTGTGTGAACTGATGTGTGTGAACTCGCATTGTCATGATGGAGAATAATTCGTCTTCGGCGGTTAATTTTGCGAATTTCTTCCGTCAAACAAATGGTCGTGGACGACTTAGAACTGACCGTCCTACGTTGCACAAGCGAATCAGTGCCCACATGACCCATTGGGCCGCAGAAACAGGCGACCATTGCTTCGCAGTGCTTCGTGCGCAAACAACTTTTGTGGAATTTGGCTCGTCTTGGAACAGCCACACTGTCGATTGCTGTTTATCCATGATTTATCATCTGTGACGATCTTATAAACGTCTTTTGAAGCGCCGCGATCATATTTTTTCAGCATTTCTGTGCACCAATCCACACGAGTCATTTCTTGAGCGATTGTCAAATTATGCGGAATCCAACGCGAACAAACCTTTATTACGGCAAGGCATTCATGCAAAATCTTACATATGCTGGTGGAACTAATGTTTAGGGATGACTCAATCGCACGGTATGTCACATGACGATCTTGCATTATCAGTTCACGCGCTGCATCGATGTTTTCTGCCACAACAACCGATTTGGGACGACCTTCACGGAATTCGTCGTTGAGCGAACTACGACCACGATTGAATTTACTATACCAGCGATATATTGTGATTTTTGATAGTGCTTAATCGTCATACAATGAACTAAGTTCAACGAACTTATTTTGTTGAAATAATCCACGTCGAAAGTTGTGAAAAATAATCCAACAAAAACCTTCTCTTGAAATATCCATTTTAAAGCCAAATAGATTTTTTCAACTCACTGTACACAACACAAATAGCGAATCAAAACAACAGCCAAGTTCTTTTTCATATTCTTGGAGGCAGATCAAGTTTATTTTCAATTTCTGCCACGCCCTGCAATTTAAAAAAAAACGCCGGATCTCCCACAGTTTTGTAATTAGATGGTTCGTACCTTCTAGACATATTTAGTAATCAGCATTATCTATTAATCTGAATGGTAAAGATCGGATCAACGATATTCAAGTTATGAGCAAAAGACTGTGTTCTCTGCCGCAGCGTAGCAGCAGCGCTGCTTTCAGTCGCTACTGCTGGTACAGAATGTATTACAATCGGGATTGACCGACCTTATCGCTTGTTAAAAATTATGAATCCCGAGAAATGTTGGTTATTGCTCCTATATCACGCACCGGCTTCGTGTCTCACATGCTTTAAAATGACGGGTGTCTAATCGACTGTTTATCTCGGGGCTTTGAGCTTTTATTCACACACAAGGGTTTCTATATACACACGGTTAACTATTTACATAATCAATACGGGTTTGTTCTGTCTATTATATACAACGTCGTTCGTCTCTCTGTCTCGTCTCCTTCTGTCTGTCTACTACTGCGTTCTCCTCTCTTCGCGTCATCCATTCTTATTTACGGTGTGACCATCGTCTCTGTCTTAAAATACCTTAGCTCTTAAATACTTATCGACATATTATATAAATGTACATTTGGCGGCTATTTTGAAATAATTCCAATGTCTGAAGAAATCACAGAAATTACTGGAACTTTGACTGTACGTGCGGTTTTGTATAACAAAAATAAAACTTACATACTTACTTTGCACATGGGCAACTTAATAAGTTTTGTCACAAAATCTTGAGTCTCCACACAATTGCAGAAATACAAAAACGGAAGTGTTAATTGGCTTTTAGAACCTATTTTTCCCCACAGATACACACACTCGCAGAAGCTCTTATGAATATTTTCTCATACATATGTATATAAGTACATATTGTTTGCTTCTAAGCTTATCATTTCGCACTTGGGTGTGTGTGCCCTGTGTTTATAATTTGGCTAGAATAAAATGCATTTTTACACATCAATTTCATCAAAAGCTTTCAAGTTGATTTCAGAATTTTTAAATTGCGCGTGTCGAGCGCTTGTATTGTTCCGGGCAAACTTTGGTTATGTACTTTGAACACGCTACACGCTACAGTTAAAAGTAAATTGCTATCAAATTGTCTACACAAATATTTACATTTCTATACTTAATAACGGTTGAAAAGAGGCGGACAGCAGCCAACATTTGACATTGATATTGGTTGGCGGGCTAAAAATATACATATGTTAAGGTGAGGGAAAATTGCAAAGAAAAGGCATATGCTGTACAACAGGAGGGCGCAACAACAACAAGTTGTGCAACAAGAGAAATTGTAATCAATTGCTCTGCACAAAGTTTTGTTCCGGAATCCGTTTGTAAAACACTTACAGGTAAAGACCAAGTTTGCATTTCTAATTGTCTAAATCTATGCAAACAAGTTGAAAAACAAGACTTTATGGATCAAAAAACAAACTTTTAATAAAGATTATATCCGCCAAAAAGCTTAGCAACGAACGATTAACGATCGTTTAAAAACTATCGTTAACGTCACAAACTGAACGTGAGATGATTCGATTTCCGTTCGTTTTCGGAATGAGTTTCGATAATAAATAAATAAAGTAATTTTGAAAAACTATCTGTAGCGACATCATTTATATTTTGATACTGGATAAATGTTCGTTAACGTACCTATAAGCAAGGCTTCCTAAATATTCGCCAACGGGGTTGAAAAAGTGAGTTTAATGGGTGCTTATAATAGTTTAAGAAAAAACACAATGGTAAACTATATTTTTGATGCCACAAACTGAGCGGGAGATGATTCGAAACTTCCGTAAACGACGTTATTAAAATAGCTTTTGTGAGAAGAACAATTTTAGTTTTTTTATTTCCAGGGATGCAAACCGATCGAAAATAAGGAATTGTTTTGTTCAGTAGCTGACACCGTTTTTCAACCGGCGGTTCGGTTCAATACATGATTTTTGAAGCTAACTGAACCGCTGTTTCATCTCGGTTCATTAGTTTACCCTTAGTTTATTATATATTTTATGTGAGACCGTTGCCGTTTTCGAATTTCGGAATATTATGATTTCCAAATTGAACATGTGATCTTTAAAATCCTTATATAAGTGTTTCTTACAAACTCTAAATATCGTACAGAATATGGAGAATATCGTCCCGTAGAGAAAATGGGATTTTGACACAAATCAATGGGGAACTTACAGGGAAATAATGTAGCCTGTTGAAAGGTAGAGGTAAAGGTAAGAGGTCAGTGAACAACTGCTGTAGATGTACTGGATAACATATTTTAAAATGGTTAACCAGTCCTCTTAAAAATCTACATGAATCCGGCATCGCTTTGGATCAGTTCGTTCTATAAATGGTCTCCTTTGTAGAGGGAGATGTATTGTAATAGGCAGAAGAAATCATTTCCCACTTAATCGTGTATGGTATATATATGGGTGTATATGGGTGATCCATTAAGAAGTTATATTTTTAAATAACTAATAAAACACAAAAAATGGATTTGGATAATGGAATCTTTATTATGGAAGAAAGAACTGTCTCTGACATTTTCTTTTACCGGAACCGGAACCGTTAAACGAAATAAACCGTTTCAAATCACCTACCTAAACCGGAACCGATACAACTTTTTTTTCGAGAACCGATAAACTTGCTGATAAAAACACATCAATTGTCTATAAAGACTTCTTTTCTCGCACTTAATCGTGTTCGAAACCATGAAAACATTCTTAACTGGAGGACAGAGTCCTCCACAAAGTTCCCAGAATTGTATGAGATTTTAAAAGTCGTGCTTTCTGTTCCAGTTACGCAGGTTAGCGTGCAACGCCTATATTCTGGCGTAAAATTTATTATAAATTTTTATGTCCTCTGGAATCCAGCCTTAAATACGTAAAAAAATACGCAATATGATATAATTTTCCTTCAAATGTGAAACCATTCAAATTGTGTTGAATTTTGATTCGTTTTATTTACACTGGCATAAAAAGATTTTGATTTATCTCAGAATTAAATTTTTCCAATATTGAAAATAAGCAATACTTATACCGGTACGTACCGGTATACCGAAATAAAAATCCGGGTACCGTATCGAAACCGGAAAACGAAATTAATTGAAAACCGAAATAGATCCTTTAACCGAAACATTCATTTCGGTAAGTATCGGAACCGGTACAGGAAACGAAATCCGTTTCTGGATTAAGCCCTGCTTTTTATACCCGTTACTCGTAGAGTAAAAGGGTATACTAAAGTCGTTTTGGGATATGGCAGCAACCACAGAGCAGTGGCCCAAATGGCTACGCTAGCGGCATTTAATTAATAAAACGAACATATAAAGAGATATCGCGATGAATCTTGAAACTTAAGAGTTTTATGCTTAGCAACATGTTCTGTAAAAGTTTCACAAAAATTGGGCCATTATATCTTATGGATCCCATACAAATACTATTCGGAAGTTGTTGAAAATGTGCAAACAAAATATGTTTTATGTTTATAATAATAGTTTATTTAAACAAAACAAAAAGAAACTATTATTATTATTCACATTCGGAACTAATTGCTCAAAAATATTTTAGAATTTTCAACATGCCTTCCATCTCTCAACACGCCTGCTGACAAAAATGTTCTGCTAAATCATTCTCAGAAAATGTTTATGTTTATGTTTTTTGAAACAGTACCGAAAACATACGCCTTCATCACCTGTTTTTTTTTGTCTCGGTGCTTTCGTTCTGCCATCTTAAATAAAGGGCACGCTTTGATACTGACATATCCACTGAAAAGTCAAAAATCTTGAGAAATTGCGGAAAGTTGCACTTCATATTGGACAATTTTATACCACAAGGACTAGCACTTATAAAAAAAACCAAACTGGCTGGTCCAAATTTGTCCAATTTTAGTTGTACTACAATGAAGACAGTGGTAGGCAACTAAAGCTAGAAGCTTGGAAACACCATACTTCTAACCCATTTTATGAACTTCACATGTATAGTCTGGTCATTCTCATATTTTTTTAATTTTCAATACATACATTTTAATAATAAAAGCAAAAAGATTTTTAATAGAATAATTGTAATTGCGATATTTACAGCGAAATTAGTATCAATCAAGAATTGCCGGTAATTTTCTGCAAGCGACTTGCCTAGACATATGGTCACTTTAAATGCTCTCAGCGGATCAGTGTTGCATCTAAAAGCTTATGTAAAAGCTTTTCTAAGCTCTCTGAACAATTTTAAATTAGAAGGAAACAAAAAAATATTGGATTTTCAAAGTCAAAATGTGAATTAAATGCCACTAGTGAAGCCATTTGGACCACTGTGCGTTGGTGCACGCACTTTGAAACCCATTTCATAACACTATTTTGCCAAACGAGCAAAGCCTAAACCCAGTAATAGATATTTGTATTTATTTAATCGAGTTGACAAATTTAGCTGTCAACATAATAATAATTTTTTAAAATATAGTTAATCCTAATCCCGCCTCCATGCGATTTAGGATAACATTTTTATGATGTGCTCCGACTCACATTAGATGGGCGGAGGCAAAGATTTACAATCACTGGGAAGATAAGTATGTTTAAATATTAGAAACATTTTCCAAAATCGAACCCTCAGAACTTAACAAACGGTATAAATCGTTATATGTACAACGTGCAAATAATTCGAAACGGATCGTGAGATTCGAAATTAGATCTACTTATATTTAAGAAAATTGGTCGGAACTGTCGTGTGGATCTAGCTGGGAATGAAAAATTAATATGGCTCATAAGAAAATAAGAATCAATATGGCCATTTATTAGTTTATGGAGGAACATAACTCCATGACAGATTCTACGATCTTGCAGAGACGGCAGGCTTAATAGACGGAGTCTGTCCACATACGATGGCAGGCGACGGTGTAGTTCCCAGTTTAGTCCACGTAAGGCGAATAGGAGAAATTGCTTCTACACCGACTTAATGAGGCCCTGGTATGTTCCATACAGTACTCAAGTATAGGTCGGACAAGTGAGACGTAAAGAAGCGTAGTGGTGTATGGGTCATCAAACTCATTAGACCAACGTTTAACAAATGCGAAGACCCCTTTGGCTTTGCTAACAATAATCCCAATTTGATCAGAAAAGTTCATATTATGGCTGAATAATACGCCAAGGTCTGTTACAGCATGTATGCGCTCCAGGTTGTGGGGGCCCAGGGAATAGTTATCCATAAATGGGGCAGAGCAATAAAAGGACATAACACTACATTTAGAGTGGTTAAGGTACAGCAAGTTGCTAATGCACCAAGATTGAAGGTGGTTAATGTCATTTTGCAACAGACAATGTGAATCGGGGTCTGTGAGCTGCATACAAATTTGAACATCGTCTGCATACATCAACACATGAGAATTGACAATGAATAGATAGAGTAATAGATAGATAATAGATACCATATCCAGGTCAAGTTTGTTTCAGATTTGGAAAGTTCCCCCCAATGGTTTAATGGTTTAAAATTTAATTTAATATACACTTTATGTAAACAATCGCAAAACAGCTGACAAATCAGTGTGACCCCACCATTTTTGTTGGGGCTTATTTGTCATTCGGAATCTTACAATCTACATAAAGCTAATAATGGATATTTTCGTAACATCAATTTTTGTTTGTTCTGGCAACATGCCAAATATATGTTCCAGACGATTGCAGTCCCAGACTGTGTGTTAATTAACCTTTGAGCAAAAGAGAATGGTTTGGCTTTGAATCCATAAAAATTGTCATTCACAAAAAACCTGTCGATACTAGTCTGTTGCCAAAATTGTTTAATTTAAATAAGACGCCCCCCATTCAATACGAGGAACAGGCAGTTAATCTAGGGAACACGTTTAACAACACTTTGTCGTGGAGCAAGCATATCTTTATAACAACTGGTTGGACTAATGGGATGCTGCGGTAGCTCTTAGTTGCATAGTTGTTCCTGCCTTTTAAAATCAAGTTGCTTATAGCAAAAATATTCTTGATATCCACAGCATTTTATATTCGAGAGACATTTTTGTTTACATTTCCCAAAATACCAAGTTCATTTGTACCAGAACCAAAATGCTAGGCTCGGAGAGGCAGTTCTCACTACCTTAAAACTATCAGAAGCACACCTCAGTATAATTTTAAACTTAAAAAAGCAGAAAGCAATATTTCAAATTTACTAAACTTAAATTAAACTAATTTATTTATGTTCTATGTTTGTCATCAGAAGTTCTTTTGATTCTGAATCAAGGATTTTTTCGTAGCACCGAAGTGACTCATGGTACAATAAATACAAGGAAGTGCAAACACTTGTTCCATTTCGTATGCGTATAACTTTCTGATTAGTCTTAGGATGGGAATTTGAATTTCTTAGTTTTAGCTAGATTCAGTTTAATTGTTGATATAATTTAAATTTATTTTCATTTTGGTTACCGAAGCACGCACACTGGGAAAAATGTCAGTCTGTGACAAGAATGTGACGTTAGAATGTTTTGTTTGATAAGCGACGCATTGCACTACCTTCTATTTGTTGTATCATGATATTGACTAGTACAATCAATATAAGTCTACTTTGTACTTGTAGTGCTGGGATTCAATAAAAATAAAAATTAAATTAAATTAAAGAATAAACCGAAACGATTCTTAAAAGTTCATTTTATGACCGGATTGTCTTCATAAAAATAAATTCATTAATTAATTAATCTTCCGTCACTGATTAATCCGTTGTCTTTTATTTCATAACTTCTACCAGATAACAATTGTTTTTATTGAAACCATTTTTTTTTTATCTTTCAATTTTGTGGCCAAATCTCTAAGGGGCTACTTAAAGCGGTAGCCAATATTGATAAAGGGGAAATCATAAAATGTGACTAATTAACCTCTCCCCGTTGCATGTGTGGGGAATTCCCAATGGGTCTTAATTATGACAAGAGTCTAGAGATATGGCATCAATTAATCATTCAAATTGCTAGGCCAGTACATTTTGCAATAGCGGACAGGGTCGTGGAGGCGGCTTAATAGTTCTTTAGTTCTTATCAGATTTCAAATATATGCAACTAATAACTCCCATTGGAGCTCATTTCTGATTGTTATTAAATAAACACGACATGCTTGTGCCCAGCAGACGCCTCCCTTGTGGCTTGGTTCGTCCAGTCAATATTTAATAACGTATTAAGGTAAATGCCCAGAGAAAGAAATTGTTTGTCCGTACGTATACATTTTGACAAACAGAAAACTATTACTATTAACCTGGTAATGCGCACACGTGAATTCTATCAGGGTCAATACATCTAATGCCTAATGCCTCTGTATGCTTTTAGTTTTTGTTTTGCTGGCGTGTTTCTCTTTTTTATTTTAGATTTATTATAAGGTGTTTAATGGGGTTTTTACGTTAACGGTTTGAATCAGCACTTTCATTTATTAAACTGGCTGATTTTTAGTCTCATTTACGATCAATTCCATTAGTTGTTGTTGTTGTTGTAACGACAGGGTCGACTTATTGTTGAAGTATGAAAAGAAAGAAAGAATAGCTTCGAAAGGCAAGTAGATGTTGAGTTAAAGACCCAGGTCCAGTTCGAGGAAAGAAGCAGCCTAGGGATCATTTGGCGATTAAAAAAATGTAGTGTGTCGTGTGGGCTTTTGTTGCATTTGGGACATGTGTCGGTGATCTCTGGGTTGATCCGATCCAGGTAGCTGTTCAACTGTCTACTCTTCCCATATCGTTGTTGAGCCAGCCTTGATCTTGTCGTCTTAGGCATTGTTTTCTCGCTAGGATCAATAGGTGGCGGTCTGTTCCCGAGCACTACGTTGTGTTGTAGTGCTGCTACTATGCTATCAACCATGCACGTATGTGCATCGGAATCGCACAATGTCGGGTTTGACTGTCCTTAGATCTTAGGTCCTTTGGTGCTGTTGTGATTGGAATGTTATGTGTTTTGACAATTAATCAAGAACTGTTGGGTGAGGAAAGTATTGTGTTGCTTGACTGGGAGGATCTCTGATTTCTATATGCGTCATCATGTGATATCCAGTAGCCACTCGAAGTACTGCGTTTTGTACAGTTTGTAGATTTCCCCACTGCGTGTTGCTGATTGACGCTGACCAAATGGGTACTGCATAGTTTATAAGTGATCTTCCGATTGCTTTGTATGTGGTGGAGATAGTCTCCTTGTCTTTCCCCCATCCACTTCCTGCTATTGCCTTTAATGCCTTGTTCCTGCTCATAGCCTTCTTGGTGATACTTTCCGCCTGTTTTGAAAAGACATAGAGCCAGTCAAATGTGACTCCCAGGAATCTCGGGTTATTGCAGGTCGGGATACTCTGTCCATCAATATGTGCATAGAGTATCTGCTTGACTTCTTTTGACCAGGTGGTAAGTAATGTAGCAGATGATTTGATTGCTGACAAAGATAGGTTTCGGAAGAAATTGGCCAGTATTGGCAGGAAGTTGTTAGGCCTTCCTTCTAAGGTTTTGATGTGTCTGCCTGTGCAGTCATCGGCATATGAGACCACCTCTACCTCGTTTGACGGTGCAGGGGGCTGGCAACAAAGTAGTTGAAGACGATCGGTGACAGGACTCCACCAGGCGGTACTCCTTGCTTCAGTTTCCTGTTTCCCGACTTGGCTCGACTTGGAGAGGTAATTGTGTAGCCATCTCTTGGTGTAATTGGGCAGTGTACTTTGCATTATGTCTTGGAGGAGTGTGGTGTGGTTTACCATATCCAATGCTTTTGATATGTCCAGAGCCACCACTATTGTCCTTTCATGGGCACGTTTGCTGTTGAGTCCAACTATGATGGTGGCAGCCAACTCACACAGTGCCGTTGTGGTGCTGTGGCCTGCCCTGAATCCGTGTTGGTGTTCGGCAGGAGTTAGGTGCGAGGTGTAGAGTGAGCGGCCTGTATGACGATCCTTCATCCGCTGGTTTGCCAGTTCAAAATTTAATTGTGACCAGGTACAATTTGACATTTCCGTTTTAAAGCTTTAAATTTTAAGTAAAACTACCCCTTTTATTTTTTTTCGATTGCTTGAAGCACTTTTGACAGATGAAGCTTTTTAAAGACATAACCTCAGGTTCCTTAGATATGGGTTCACGCAAAGACACTACATATATAACCGCATCTCATACAATGTCAGCTCCCAATCGTTTTTTGTTTCACATGCGTCATCTATTATATCTATAACTTTTTGGTTCAAGTCATTTGAGCCATCAATTTGAAGTTTTAAGATAGAAATAGGTCAACTCCGACTTTACTGTACCTGCCAAATGTTGTATATAACTGATAACTTTAAAATTTGTAACCATACGAACTGTGTGAAATCTGAAACTACTTTGAAATAGTGTAAGGAGAAAGATATATCCAAATACAGGGCATTTATTGAAAGTATTTAAAAACAAATAGAGGAAAGCTAACCTCGGCTCGACCGAAGTATATATACTAGGGCGGGTCAATTTTTTAATGCGATAAGCGTATAGCAGATTCGGAATCTGCGAGGAATTCTAAGAAAATTTCACGAAGAAACCCCATGTCTAAAATGAATTCCTAGCCCCCGCTGCGAAGCATGAAAATTTAAGGTTGCATTATATTTTGGTATATTGAGGTTTGTACGGTTTTTTTTGAAAAAAATAATACATATTGTAAAGATATTATATTTTATTTTGATTCATTTTTTTATAATATAATTTATAAATATTTTTGTTTTTAAATTAACCAACAAATTTTTGTTTAATTAAATTTTTTTAAACTAAAATAACGAAAACACGCCACACACTGATGAAGTGGAAACCAAAAGTCTATAACTTTTTGTTCAATATGATTTATAAATTTAAGGTATTCAAAAAAAAGGTGGGCGTGAAAGTTTTTCTTTGAGAGCATCAATTCCCATAGGAAAGTTATCCCTCTCTCAAATTTATATATCTGCGCCATTGAATACCATCGACTAGAATTTAATATAGATTGAAGATTACATGAGTTCCAAATGTTTTGTTAGAATGAATGAATGTTTTGTTAGGTTCACTTAGTATTTGTCATTCAAAAAAGAAAGGTGCGGTTGTTTAAATAAAACGTTTGAACCCATTTCATTTGGGAATATGCCTCCAACTATTGAAAGTAAAGATGAAAAAAATCTTTCCACTGACGCCAAAGCTGTATCGGAAGGTTCGTGTTCAGAGGATGTCGCCAACATGAAACCGGGAAAAATTGTTCATTCGCGTTGGTTGACAAAAGCAAGCAGAATTTTACGCCTTTATGTCGCTAGTAGTTTACCGTCAAACAATTTAAAAATTTTGACTAATTTCATTATGAAAGTTTACATACACCAATGTATTTTAATGTCAAATTTTATAACTCTGTGGTATACGGCACAGTAAACTTTTATTTAATTTTATTCGGTCAGCACAGTTCTTGCCGAAAAATCTTCAAGAAATTGTGAACAAAGCAATACAAAACAATTCATATTTTGCCAATACAGAAAACATTTTGTTAGCAATGCTTTTCGATGAAAGAAAATCTGTTCGAGAAAATGCTATTAACAAAATTATTTACTATCGCGAAAAATTACAAGATACGAAAAATTATAAGCTCCGGTCTTATAAAAAGAATATAATTAATTTCGACTGCACAAATTATATGAATGTAGTTGACTTAGATAACGACGACATCTTATTTGAACCTCCGTTAACTTTTAACATTCCACATGAACACTTATTGGAGTATTTAAATTCTGAGGAAATACCACTGGCAGATCTAGAAATTCCATTCCACATTCAGGGAACCGAATGATGTGTGCAATTGTTGACACATGTCGCACGACGCGTAATGCCGCACAATGTAGATGACGTTATGTCAGTAACTTTAGAAAGTCGTTTAAAATATCCACAAATTCGAGTCGAAGCAAGACTTTAAAAATTGACTTTATTTATATTTAATATTAAGTTGAATAAATGTATGAAATTAGTGAAAATTAAATAATTACATAAGCGTTTTGTATTGTGACTTAACATTGATTTCATTAATTTGGTAAACTTTTAGATATAAAGAAAAACGGCATCTAATGTATTTTACGCCCCCTTTCGTGCCACGCCCACTTATTTTTGAATACCTTAAATTTCCAAATTATATTGAATATATATTTCAAATTGCAAACCTATATCTTTTATTGTCAAAAAGTTATAGATTTTTGGTTTCCACTTCATCAGTGTGTGGCGTGTTTTCGTTATTTTAATTTAAAAAAATTTAATTAAACAAAAATTTGTTGGTTAATTTAAAAACATAAAAATATTTATAAATTATATTATAAAAAAATTAATCAGAATAAAATATAATATCTTTACAATATGTATTATTTTTTTCAAAAAAAAACCGTACAAACCTCAATATACCAAAATATACTGCAACCTTATTAAATTTTCATGCTTCGCAGCGGGGGCTAGGAATTCATTTTAGACATGGGGTTTCTTCGTGAAATTTTCTTAGAATTCATCGCAGATTCCGAATCTGCTATACGCTTACCACGTTTTTTTAGCTCCATACAAATTGACCCGCCCTAATATATACCCTTGCAGCTTGATGGCGCCACTTTGAAAATTTGCTTGACAGTTTGTTATAGGGCAGTTATACTATATAATCATCCGATTTGGACCAAACTCCTCAAAATTGTGTGGAAACTGATCAAATCCACAACTGGAAGGTATAAAGTCGCTACCATTGAAAACAAACAAGTTTTTCTCACTAGAACTTCTTTTTCGAACTATAGTTCCTATAACAGCTATATGCTTTAGTCATCCGATTTGGATCAAACTTTGCAGAATTGTGTGGTAGCATATGATATTGTTCAGTAACAAGTTTGGGAGTGGTAGCATTGAAAACAAAAAAGATTTTCTCATTTGTATGGCAGCTATACTATATAGTTGGCCGATTTTCATAAAACTTGGAACTATGTAAAAGCATAGAAATCTTATAAATACGAGGTTTGGGCACGTTTGCGTTGAAGACAAAAAAGTTTTTCCAACTAAAACTTCTTTTTCGACCGATAGTTCCTATGGCAGCTATATGCTATAGTCATCAGATCCGCCCGGTTCCGGTCTGTGAAGCTATCAATTTGATGTTGTAAGTAAGAACTACGATCAACCCCGACTGCACTTTACTCTGTACCTGTATTTTGTATAAACTGATAATTTCAAAATGTTGCGCCACACAAACTGTGAAAGTCGGCTAGTGCTGACCAGGGTAATTATTTGCTGATATTTTAGAACCTGGAACTTCTTTACAACTGCTTTTCTGGTCGGGTAGAAAGAGGCTGACTTAAGGGGATGGGAAGAAGGTACAAAATAATCAAATGGGGTATTGATTCAAGAGAGTGGGAGAGTGAGACTGGGCTGACCTAAGGGCTGACTTTTACAACTTGTCCGATTAGGACAATTTTTGGTACACGCTTATCTTGAGTGAAGCCTAACATTCTGGAGATTTTAAGTGAAGCTTAACATTCTGGCCAAGTTTCGTTAAGTTCGGTAAATTTTTAGACGTAGCTCCCCACACAAAATTGTAATGTAAAATTGGCTCAACAGCAGAAGTAGAAGAACAGTAGAAGGGCCAGGCCAAGCTTCTCTCAATCTCTTGGCGTGTTTGTGCTTACAACTTTTCGCACAAGAGAAAGGGACCTACAGTTTAACGCCGAATCCGGACTGCAATAGTTTGAGAACTTTTACTTTTCCATGGTTAGTTACTTCACAGCTGGCGCCAGTAGCTGGTGAAGGTGACCAGATGTGTAAAAGCTTTTTTCTAAAGAAAGAAAAATCCTTTTTTTTTATTAGATGGTCCGAGGTGGGATCGAACGCACAACCTCCCGCACTAGCAGCCACACATACCTGCACAAAACTATTAACTAAAAATATATGAGTACATCTAAAAATACAAATTTTATTCCGCATATGGCCGTATATGGCTACGAAATAAGATTAGTGACTTCCGTTAACCGTACACCGTTTATGAAACCTTAAAAACTGTCCATTTCCGACCTCAGGGGTTAATTGGCTACTGTTTAAGCTACTTTATGCATCTGGATTACAACCTCGATTCTGTCCCAGTGTGAAATCATTGTTCTTCACATAAAGAATTTTCCATGAGCTGCTAAAATAACCTTGCTCTTCAAATCTTTAAAATTTTCATCTCACTTCTCATACCTAAGCAAATATTCAACTAGATATCGCTAGTACTTAAGGCCTCTTCAATTGCTTGATGGATTAGCACACACTTGAACAAAAAGCGTGCCCAGTAAGTGGTTAGCTAATAAACACTTTACTATCAATCTGATTTAGATTTGTGTTAGTTTGGCAAATGTTTCAAGATAATCATCAAAGCACTTGAGCACGTTAAGTAGTATCAAAGGTCAATAGGGCAAGCTACATGAATGAACTTACAAATGACTAGAATGATTAATAATTAATACAAATTGCACTCAAGTGTTGGCACTAGTGCTAATTTTTATTAAACATGCGAAGCCATTAGACAAATTATAACGAGAAGGCCTAGCTAACTTCGTCTGTGCCGAAGTTTTTATACCCTTGCAAATGCTGTTTTTGAAATGTCAGAGTCTAAGAACGCTTACATAAAAATCTAAAAATTGTTTAACAGAAACCCATTTACCGACAGATAAACATCTGATTTCGACCAAATTTCGCGAATCCTTTTGAAAATATATCAAATTAACAATCGAGGAGTTTAAGAAAGATAAAATTTAAAACAGAAAAGTTTTTTCTCACTAAGACTCATTTTCCGACCGATCGGTCCTATGGCAACCATAAGATATAGTCACCCGATGTCGATCAACTTTTTCAAATTAGTTGGAAAGCGTTTAATATTAAGAACCACCGACTTTAAGAACGATTTACTTGAAAACAAAAAAGTTTTTTTCACTAAGACCCATTTTCCGACCGATCGGTTCTATGGCAGCTATATGTTATAGTCATCCGATTTTGACCAAAATTTGCAAATTTGTTTGAAAGCATATAATATTAATAACGGCCGAGTTTTAGGACGCTAACATTGAAAACAAAAAAGTTTTTCTTACTAAAACCCATTTTCCGACCGATGGTTCCTATGACAGCTATAAGATATAGTCATCCGACTTTCACCAAAATTTGCAAATTTGTTTGAAAGCATATAATATTAATAATGATGGAGTTTAAGGCCGCTAACATTGAAAACAAAAAAGTTTTTCTCACTAAGGACCCATTTTTTGACCGATGGTTCCTATGGCAGCTATAAGATATAGTCATCCGATCCGGTCGGTTCCGACATATTAGCAGCGTGCAGTAAAAAGAAGACTCTGTGCAAAATTTCAGCTCGGTAGCTTTAAAACTGAGAGACTAGTTTGCGTAGAAACAGACGGACAGACAGACAGACAGACGGACAGACAGACGGACAGACAGACGGACAGACAGACGGACAGACAGACGGACGTACAAAGCTCAATCGACTCAGCTCGTCGCCCTGATCAAGAATATATATAGTTTATGGGGTCGGAAATGAATATTTCTATGCGTTGCAAACTTCTGGGCAAAATTATAATACCCTTTGCAAGGGTATAAAAATAGCGAACATTTAATGCGTTGCAACAAAAGAAACAACAAATACATAACAATCCACTTTTAGACTGGCTCACTAATTGTTCTCATTTTCATTCTTTTGTTTTTTTTTTTTTTTGCAGAAATCACAAATTCGCGCGCTCTCAACGAATCGCTTCACATCTGCAGCGAAAGTCATGTGGATCGTCGTCTTTATATGCAAGATAAACCGTGTAATGAATACGCTCAATTGCCTGTGATTTATTTCGTAACACCCACATATCCAAGACGTGAACAAATCCCAGAATTAACGCGCCTAGCGCACACGCTGCTGCATGTACCTCGTCTGCATTGGTTGGTGGCCAATGATCATGAGATATGCGACACGTTTATGGATATATTGCTGAATCGTTTCGGTAGGTAAAACAAAAGAGAAATTCGCATAATAAGACGGTAAGGCTTTTTTAATCTGATTTGAAATTTGACTTTTTTAACGCTATTGCTTTACTATGTACCTAGTAGTTGCATTTAATTTGGTACACTTATTGAACACACTCGTCTTCGAGCACCATTGAACTCATTCACTCCAACTAGATGTTTATTTAACAAGTGACACTTATGCTATATAGCAGCGTAGTAATATTACTGCATCAAAAGTTTTTGGCGTCAGTTGTTTGCAATCATGGAATGGGTCTCGCTCGAAAATCGTGTTGTCGTAATTGGGCTGCATAAATGCGAATACGAAAAAAGTGAAATCTTTTGGATGTTGCGCTCACTGGAAATCACCCGAAACTTTGTGTAACGTGCCGTGAAGTTATTTGAGGACAGCAATATCAGCAAGGACATCATGTTGCTCATCATAAAATGTGACTAGGGAGCTAGTGCATACAAGAGACACACCGGCCACTTGCTCGCAACAGCATTCAAACAAAAACGAAAGACAAAATCGAAAGCACTGCGTCGCCTGTTTACTGACGAGAACATTTTCACCATAGAGGAATCGTTCATCAAACAGAACGAAAGAGTGTATGCTGTGTCATCGAACTCATTCCGAGAGTTCAGAGAGATCACCATCCGGCTTATGTGATGGTTTGGTGGGGAGTCCCCTATGATGGGGTCACCAAGCTCCACTTTTGTGAAAAAGTAGTCAAAACTTGCGAAAGTGTATCAATCCGACTTTTTGGAAAAAGTTGTGAAGTCTCCCAACACGACATTATTTGCAAACCTTTCGACAAGACACCACTCCAGCTCACAAGGCAAAAACGACTCAAACATGGCTAAAAAACCAATGCATACATTCTCAATGCATGAGGCGCGCACTGCGACCCATGAGTGGCAAGAGAGACTTCGGCTTAAGTTGTTCTACAATTTGTAGCCATTGAGTGACAGAATAAAAAGAAAAAAAAAGTTTTGAAAAATTCGATTTCATTTTATGATCAAAAAACCGTTTACCAAAACAATTGCGAGTACTAGGTATGGTAATAGAGACCCTCAGACGAAATTGTTGCTTAGATTAAAGGCAGCTTTCTCATCTGCTAGATAGGACCATATTGCCACATAACGGAGTAAATTGTACCTTTTTGATACACAGCAGCTACCTAAAATATATGAAATTTTGCCCTTTCAGTACTTGGGTAAGTCGCGTGGTCAATCAAATGAAAAACTTTCAAAGCATTTACTCTCGACTGTCGAAGCATTCGTCGACTCTTTGCTTTCACTTGCAATAATGAATAGCGCCGTTTATACACTGTTTCAAATTTGGTATATGAAAATCATATCATTGACACTGTTGCATAATAGTTCCATTTATATTTAATAATTATGTTTCAAGGGTCACGGTAAATTGAAATATCTCAAATATTACACAGGCCAACAGACATATTGGTCCAGCCTGCAAAATTCTGATCCAGTTTTGTGCACTGATTCTAAAACTGGTCTCGGTTTTTCTCCATCAGCTCTTGTTTTCAAGATATCGCGGAAAATCCATTTTGCAGTATTTTTTCTTTTTAAAAATTAACACTGAGCAAAAATATTTGTATTTATGAGTTTTATGCGACAGTATACATATTAATGCAGCCAAAAAAAAAATCATAGAAGCAGCATCAGCAAACCCAAAAGCGTCGAAATAGGCCATTGAATAGATAATTTTCATCAAATTATGGCAAATTTTTCAAACTTAATCGTCGTGTAAAAGCCATTGCGGTGGCTGGATTTTAATTACAAACACTTTAGCATGTAGCCTAAGGACTCTTCTATTTTCACAAATTTTGTTGCATTTAAATCAGCTGGATGGACAAAGTTACAACCGGTTAATCCCGAATAAATGAATTAAAATTTATGGCAGGACAACTAGATTGATACATAAAATGTGCATAGGAAATATTAAAAAACATTGTGACTATTATGTATGAACTTATACACTTTTATTGAGCACGCTTGTTGCAGGTTTCAATTGTACTAACCTGCTATGTCTGAGCGAGGTCCCTTTTATTTAGAATTTATCATCCCTTATTTCTAATCTTAACTAAGGCAGTATTTGTAAGATAGCTGCGCGTGTATAAATATAGAAATGCATTCGTGGAAGGACTACACATTGCCTTCCACGATGCATGTTAAGTGCACCGGATGCCCTTTTCAAGTGGTTCCCATGGTTGATCCTTTTCAAGTGCTGTGTCTGCTGGGCTGGGCTGATCCTCGTCACTGCGGCTATTAATATTACATAAGGTGATATGTTTATGACACACATGGCGAAATAGGCTACATATTTAAATATGAGATTAACACTACGTGTGGGCCGAGTTGAATATCATGTTCAAGTTTGAACAATTATGATTTTCAAAATTTAAACAAATGGCTTGCGGAAAGGAATTCCAGTGAAGAGTCTATCTGTGAAACGAATGTATATGTTGAGGAAATTGTCCATTCTTATTATTTTTATACCCTTGCAAAGGGTATTATAATTTTGCCCAGAAGTTTGCAACGCATAGAAATATTCATTTCCGACCCCATAAACTATATATATTCTTGATCAGGGCGACGAGCTGAGTCGATTGAGCTTTGTCCGTCCGTCTGTCTGTCCGTCTGTCTGTCTGTCCGTCTGTTTCTACGCAAACTAGTCTCTCAGTTTTAAAGCTATCGAGCTGAAATTTTGCACAGAGTCTTCTTTTTACTGCACGCTGCTAATATGTCGGAACGGACCGGATCGGATGACTATATCTTATAGCTGCCATAGGAACCATCGGTCGAAAAATGGGTTTTAGTGAGAAAAACTTTTTTGTTTTCAATGTTAACGTGATTAAACGCGGTCATTAATAATATTATATGCTTTCAAACAGATTTGCAAATTTTGGTCAAAATCAGATGACTACATCTTATAGCTGCCATAGGACCGATCGGTCGGAAAATGGGTCTTAGTGAAAAAAACTTTTTTGTTTTTAAGTAAATCGTTCTTAAGGTCGGTGATTATTAATATTAAGCGCTTTCAAACTAATTTGAAAAAGTTGATCGACATCGGGTGACTATATCTTATGGTTGCCATAGGACCGATCGGTCGAACATGAATCTTGGTAAAAAATTTTTTTGTTTAGTTTTGTTAGCGTCCTTAAACTCGCTGATGACTTATTTTATATGCTTTCAAATAGATTCGCAAAATTGGGCCGAAATCGGATGACTATATCTTAAGGCTGCCATAGGGCCGATCGGTCGGAAATTGAGTCTTAGTGAGAAAAACTTTTTTCAGACGTTTATCTGTCGGAAAATAGGTTTTAGTTACAAAATTTTTTGATTTTTATGTAAGCGTTCTTAAACTGTGACATTTGCATTTGCAAGGGTATAAAAACTTCGGCACAGACGAAGTTAGCTTGGACTTCTCGTTATTATTATTATTTGATGTCTAATGTCTACGAGTAGCTAATATCACTGAAATCCTGAAAAGCTTCGCATCAGGGATTTTCTTCCCAATGTCGAGCTCTCACTGTTGTCCCTCTGTATAGACCAGCAGTAATCAGCAAGCACATGAGTATACCATTTTCCCCGATACCGAGCATCCATAATTCGCAAATCCCGGTGAAAATGTTCTCCGCCTTCCTCAATTAGATCTCCTAAATTTTCAGGGTTAATGCTCCTATGACATTTTAAAAATTTAGGAGCATGTCATTAACGAGTGCCTCGAAATTTTCGTGCTTAAAATTGCCCAAGAAATGGTTAGCTACAACCACAAATAACTACCAATCTCATTCTTTGAAAGTGTTCATTGATTTAACGAATTCCACGTCTTTAATTAATTTTCGTATTTGTGAACCATCGAATACTCCCGCCTCCACTTTTTGTGTGCTAAGTGATGGAAACTTTTTGCTGAGAAACTGAAAACCACTTCCATTTGTGTTTAACGCCCTGACAAATTGTTTCATTAAGTCAAGCTTGATGTGAAGCGGTGGTAAAATGATTTTATTCCCTTAAATCAGCGGCTTTTGAATAATAAGATGATTAATTTCCAGATTTTAAAATAATTTAACGAAATCCGTTAGGTATTTTTAAATTTGGATGATTAGGTTCAGAGATATCGTGGTCACTGCAAAGCGTTTTTTTATACTCTGTACCGAAGGTACATAGAGTATATTAAGTTTGTGCAAAAGTATCTAACAGCCAGAATGAATCATCTCCGACCCTATAAAGTATATATATTCTTGATCAGCATCAACAGCCGAGTCGATATAGCCATGTCCGTCTGTCCGTCTGTCTGTCTGTCCGTCCGTCCGTCCGTATGAACGAAGAGATCTCAGAGATGGTAAGAGATTGAGGATTGACATGTATGGGACATATATTTCTTATACTTGCAGGCACATCAAGTTTATTTTCAATTTTTGGCACGCACCCTCGCCCCCCCGCAATTTGGAAAAAACGTCATATCTCCTACAATTTTGATGATAGATGGTTCGTACTTTCTACAGATATATAGTACTCAAAATTATTTATCGATTTGCTGAAGGAATGATAAAGATCGGATGAACGATACTCAAGTACTGAGCAAATAAGCGGCTTAGTTAACACCCCCCACCCATCCCACCCATAACCTAAGCATTGCGTTCAGCAGAAGCAATCTTAGAGAGAGAGAGAGAGAGACTTAGAGAGCGCACTGCGTTGTGCGTTGTGTGTTAACTGGCTGTTTGACTCGTGACCAAATGCGAGCTGCGACATTAAGGGTGCAGAGTATGTTATAGTCGGGCTTGACCGACTTTCTTTCTTGTTTTTGAGTGGATCTCCTAGAAAACGGCTGGAGCAGCTTTCCAAATGATAATTTTTACAAATAAGAAATGATAAGATACAGTTAAAAGTTACCTCAATATGTGTAAAAAGTTGTACATTAATTAATTTAAAGGTGTTCTCAAGAAAAATTCTTGAAAATAGTTTTGTTTTGGGCCACTTAACTGTATGTAACCTCTTAAGTCATATTAAAACTACAAAATTGCGAAATAGAGCAAGTATTTGCACTACCTTGTATTCATTACTCATTTCTCCAAATAATAAGAATGGTAAATTTCCTCAACATATACATTCATTTCACAGATAGACTCTCCACTGAAATCTCTTTCCGACAGCCATTTGTTTAGATTTGGAAAATTATAATAGTCACAAAGGGCTTAGTCCGAAGATTATGGTGAGTGCGGAACTTATTTGGCCCATTCGTAGTCCAACTCATAAAATTTTGATGTCATTCTCGCTAGGTTGTTTGATATTAACCAAATATGAGTTTGGGATAAATTGCTTGAATCTAGAACTGCCAGAATGCTATTGTACATTTGCTTGACAATTAACGTAAGGTCTATGTTTGATCACGTTGTCTTTTAATATTGCCTTTACACATTTTATGTATCAATCTAGTTGTCCTGCCATAAATCTTAATTCATTTATTCGGGATTAACCGGCTGTAACTTTGTCCATCCAGCTGATTTAAATGCAACAAAATTTGTGAAAATAGAAGAGCCTATCCTAATACATGCTAAAGTGGTTGTAATTAAAATCCAACCACCGCAATTTCATGTACACGACGATTAAGTTTGAAAAATTTGCCATAATTTGATAAAAATTACTCTTTAATATCCTATTTCGACGCTTTGAAAACAAGAGCTGATGGACAAAAACCGAAACCAGTTTTGGAATCAGTGCACAAATCTGGAACAGAATTTAATACAAAGAATGATGGACCTCACAAAAGTGGACATTTTGTTGGTCTGTGTAATGAGTAACGTCGTTTATACTTTGATTCAAATTTGGTATATGAAAATCGTATCATTGACACAGTTGCATAATAGTTTCATTTATATTAAATAATTATTTTTCAAGCGTCACGGTAAATTGAAATATCTTAAGTATTATTGTTGATATCAAGAGACTATAAATGCCAGATCTATAAAAAGAATTCAAATAAATCATTTTTAATTTTTATTAGCTTAAATCATTATCAGTCATTTTATTCATCCTTTGCAGGCATACCTTACACCCATATGGCCAGTCCCATGCCCAGTAAATTTCGCAGCACGAAACCAGCCCCTCGTGGTGTTGCCAATCGTCGAGCAGCTTTGCAATGGTTACGCCAACATAATCTCACAAATGGTATTCTATATTTTGGCGATGATGACAATACCTATGATCTACGCTTATTCTCCGAGATCAGACAGACACAACGAGTATCTATGTTTCCTGTGGGCCTGATAGCCGACTATGCTGTCAGTGGTCCGGTAGTGCGAAATGTAAGTTGCAAGTCGATGTTATACTACATACACACATACTTATTTTTCTATTTGTTCATAGGGTAAGGTAGTGGCCTTTCTGGACTCTTGGATAGCCGGTCGACGCTGGCCTGTTGATATGGCTGGGTTTGCTGTGAATCTAGAGTATATGTCTAAATTTCCCAATGTGAATATGCCCTACAAACCGGGCTATGAGGAGGATCTATTTCTGCGTAGCATTGGCTTGCGCTTGGATCAGATAGAACCGAGAGGACGAAATTGTACTGAAATACTGGTGTGGCACACGCAGACCAAGAATAAAAAAGCACCTGTGGTGAGACTGGAAAGTAGATATATGGATGATCGCTCCAATTTGGGGGAGCTGTTCAGAGCCTTGAAGATAATGGGCGTGGCTAGCGCTTCGGATAATGAGGGTGAGTTGTTAATTTGATTTAGCTAAAACGAAAAACTGAGATCCTCTTTTTCTTTAAAGGTCCCAATGCACTGATAAGTAAGAATGGCAAGGAAAAGGCACACTCCTTGATCCTCAGCTGAGTTCTGTGTAACTAAAAACTATTATAAATACTCAAAAGCTATCTTAAGGTACTCAACATCTTTTAAAGCTGGCTAACTCGAATCTGCTGCTGTTCTACATATATATAACTATATCGGGACTTTCGAATTTTTAACAGTTGCACTATTGATTTAATTTATTGATGTCCAAACCCTAATTTACAGTTACTTTGATTGTCGGATTGTCTGTTCAGTTTGTAAAATGCTGCCCGTGCTTTTGGTTTGTTCTCATATTTGTTAAAATAAATCCTTAGCAATATTGTTAATTAGTTTTAGTTATGTTTGTGATAAGATAACTTTTGTTTATCGAAAATCTCTCATGTCACTAGTTTAAAAAAAAAAACAAAAACAAAACGGGACAAGTTCAACACTCAAAAAAGACAATTTGTAAGTTTGCATTAAGTTATACATATTATCATAGGTTGTGTACTATGTAAATAGAAGCTTGAAAAGTGAAAATGTAATCTCTTAACTGCTACAAAACTAGAGCATTATTTCAAATTAGCTTCTTATTTTGAATTCAGTTTTCGAACCCATTTCCATTTATTTTGCCCACATTGAATACATATCATAAAGAATTTTAGAATAGAATTGAAAAATTAGAGGAAAGGTAACTTTGGTTCCGCCAAAGTTCAAATACCCTTGCAGCTCGTATATATAAAATATGTAAAGATTTTAATTTAATTTCGTTAAACATTTTCGTGTTTGCTTTGAACAGCTCAAGTCTCTACTGTGACCATTTTGTTGGTTTAACAAACTCGACATAATTGTGCCGAAGCACAATTAATAACTGGCAAGTTTAAAGACTATAAGATTGAAAAAAACAAGTTCTTCTTACTAGAACTAGTTTTCCGACCGATCGTTCCTATTGCAGCTAAATGCATGAGTCATCCGGTTTGGATCAAACTAAGCAAAATAATGTGGAAACATTGATAAATATTAAATAAATGTTTGTAAAACTACTATTGAGACATATCTTTTATATGGCAGCTATACTATATACTTGTCCGATTTCCCTCAAACTGGTGAAACTATGAAAAAGTTGTGAAAACTAGTAAACAATTAATTTTATCTCACATAAACTAGTTTTCCGTCCAATCGTTTCCATGGCAGCTAAATGCAAGAGTCATCCGATCCGTCCAGTTTCGCCAAATGTGCAGCGTATTTGTACTACAAGACTTCGTGTAAAGTTTGGTTAAGATAGCTTTAAAACTAATAGGGGGAAATATCATAGAAACAGAAGGACGGACAAACGGACATAGCTAAATCAACTCGGGTCGTTATAGTATCTAAGAATATATATACTTTATGTGGTCGGATATGCTTCTAAGCGTTACAAGCACGTCCGGACAATTTTAATATACCCCCTGCAAGGGTAACAAATTCCTGATTCTTATTTTGATTCCCAAACAAACACGCAGGAAGGACACATGAAAAGTTGGACAAAATCAGGGAAGGCAAGTGTTTCAATAATAAGCCAGACATTTAAATTAAAAAGGAAAATCAATGATATTGATATAATAGCAATTCAAAATCAATCTTTTTAATAGATACTAATGATTGTGTGTGTACTAAAACCAATTTAGTTTTTAAAACATTGTGAACAAAAAATGACAAAGAGCAAAAATAAACAAATAAATGCTAGTTTTATAAAGCTATCTGCAAATTAATTGCAATAATTTGTTTTTGTATTTTGGCCTGGTATTTAAATTTTTTTAAATAATTCTAAAGGATTAATAATACAGATAATTTTCTTTGTATAGTCGGAAATGTTTACTTCTCACTGTTATCTACATTTCCACAACTTCTCGATTCCTTTTTGTCTATTTTCAATGGGTTCCGGGTACAAAATCAATCCTTAGACCGGAATTCGGTCGCGCACACTGCACTTACTGGAAAGTCCGAACCGAATCTGAACCGGAACAGAAAAATGTTTTACGCCCGAACCTGAACCGGAGCAAAAAAGTTTAAAAAGGTTTCGGATTATAAGCCTAGTACTGAGGGCGTTCGAATTTTCCTTTCGTCACAGTATTTCACATGAATAAAAATACTTTCTATAATTGTTGGTTAGCGACCTTTCTAATAACTGAACTCCACGTCAAGCGGTACAGAAGTGTTAAAAATTTGTCCCTGAAGACGGATGCCGAGGCGCATTCAAAATATATTGGTTCTCGACCTAGAACCAGCTAACATCTACATTCTAAAAACACTTTCTAAAAGCACATGAGCATCAAAGCAAAGCCAAGGTGTTTCTAATTATAGGCTTGATTCCAGATGACATTAAAATTTATTTCGGCACAATACTTCATACAAATAAGACTGCTGCGTAATAGCATTCAGATTTCAAAACATTTTAAAAGTGTTTCTATTCCTGTGAAGTTTGACATAAAAATTTATTTTCGTGCGTTCTGGAAATATGAAATACTGTGACGAAAGAAAAATTCGAACGCCCTCAGTACTAGGTTTTAGATAGGCGCGGGAAAGGAATTTCGATCCCGTCCCAACCCCGACCCACGCGTATCCCTCCCGTCCTAGTCCCGTACCCAAATTCTTAATTCAATCCCGTCTCGATCCCGACCCAAGTCTATTAGAATTTTCAATTCCATCCCGTTCCGACCCGATGCCGAACTTTTTTCGGGTCTTACGGGAATCCCGTTCCTCGCCCATCTCTGGTGTAGTCCACTTGTGCCAGAGCGGTCTGCGTATGCTAACATCAGCGTCTTTATAAAGTCTTATTATGTATATTTAAAATTTTGGCTTTTTGGTATCTCCCAGTTTTTTCCATTCAACCATCTTACAATATCGACTTCCGTTAGGGATGGTTTGTTAAGGTACAAGCTTCGAAGGTCTCCCAAGATTGGGCATACACCGATTCTCAGTTAAACGGAGGTTGAAGAGTGTGCAATCAGTATTGATGGAGTTTAAGTGCGGCCTGTAGTTCAGATTGAGCATCTCACATCGAGAGCGGCACATATTGAAGATCGTTTGGATGCCGAAGCGGTCCAAGGTTGTGGTTCAGTTTCTTGTAAATGATTCTGGACTCACTTAGGGACGAGTTCTTTCCCGGAACTCCGTGTTTTCCAGTATCAGCTTATGTTAGGCTTCCCAAGACTCAAGATTATCAAGATTGATATCGATATTGCAAGTAGAAGCAGTGGCTTGCCATTTCGTAAATACTTGAGGCTAACATCATGTCTGCTACAATTCTGGGCAGTCTTTCGCTGGGCATATCAAAAATCTTACAGGTGTATTTGAAGTGAGTTTGAAGGCAGTATATGTGGAGAGTTGGCAGGCCGGTTTCCAAGTGGATGGCGTAGTTTGGAGTTTTATTTGGTAATTTCCTGTGAAGTCGCTCAACTTCTTCATACTGGGTACATCCCCATAGTTGCGACGAATAGCACATCAGAGACCTAACCACAGCTACAAACAGGCGTACTTTGGTGCTTCCCAGGATGAGCGGTTTCCCAAAAAAGTTTTTCCATGAGCAGTTTATCGCTTTCTTTGAGTCCAGCAGTTTCTCTTAAAGGTGAGGCCTAAAATTCCAGTTTCCTGATGGAGCCACATCCAGGTATTTAAACCTGATTACTGTTTCCAGTTCGGCATCATTTAAAAACCATTTATCGGCTCTGGGCCGTACCAGTACTTTCATCTTTCAAATACCTAGGTACATACCTAGATACAAATTTTGTGTACCTTTTACCTTACCTCGGTATTTTCAAATTCGAGTACCTTACAACTTACCTAAGTCTTAATTTTCATTTACCTTGTCAATAGGTAAGGTACTAGGTACTTTTCGTACGTGATTTTTTCCGCTCCGATTCCATTATATCCAAGATGTTGCCGCTCTGCCATTTTTGTGGCTTTCACTAGACGTCGGGTAAACATACACTGTGCAAAAACTATACGATCCATACTAGATAAGAGGAAGGCGGACAATTAGCCGAGCTCCCATTTTAATCTTCGAAACATTTTGCGATTTTTAGACTAGTTTTGTACCGAAAAAGGTTTTAAGTCGCAAAATTTTACATTACATAAGTGAAAATGGAAGCACGGCTGCATAAGAAAAATATCGCCAGTATTTGCCAAAATACTCATTTTATATGTACGACTGCCGATTTCTGGAGTTGCAATACCAAAAGTTACTTTCGTGTATCCAGCCACTATACCTATATAGATAACAATCTACATCGTTATTCTCTCGTGCTTGCATATAAGCGTGTGCAATTTTCGCACACACGTGAATCAGTTGCTACTATATTAGCTGAAGAAGTTCATAGCAAATACCGACTTAGATAGAAATACCGACTTCTGAAGCCTTTTAAGTGTACAGTTTTGAAGGAAACACGCGAAGTCTGAGTTTTGAGACGAGTCTGATTTAAAGGTAATATTATTTTTCCAAGGCACTTTAGATGCGCATCACACGCTTTGAACTTAGTTGTTTCGAAAGATCCTAAACAGGCTCTACCAAACACATTATTTAAGCGGTCGTAAAATTCTTGGAATGCTGTTAGCAGATCCACACAAGCAGCACATGAAGTTGAGAACAGTAGCAGCACCAGATGAAACATTTTTCATGACAGTATTCAACGAATTTCGGAACTAAAACACTGACATTTTTGCTAAGGCTGCTGTTTTTTATAAGTATAATACCATTTTGCCTAGCCCTGCCCCTATCGAAATTATTTTTAGCAGTAGATGCCAAATACCAACACCAAAAAAAAGTATTAGGAGTAAGTATTCGAAACTCATGTTATATTAAACGAAAAAGGAAAGCTAACTTCGTCGGTGCCGAAGTCTTAATTGAAAAAGCTCGATCCAAAGGATAGCGATTGCGACAAAACTTCGCAGATCAATTTGAAAACATTTAATTTTAATAATGACCGAGTTTAAGAACGCTAACATTTAAAACAAACTAGTTTTTCTCACAAAAAAACATTTTTCGAACGATCGTCTCTGTGGCAGCTACAAGAAGTAGTCATCCGATTCAGGCGGTTCCGACATATAAGCAGCGCGCAGCCAAAAGAAGACTCTGTGCTAAATTTCAGCTCGATAGCTTAAAAACTGAGGGACTAGTTTGCGTAGAAACAGACGGAAGGACGGACAGACGGACGAACAACGCTCAATCGACTCAGCTCGTCATGCTGATCAAGAATATATATACTTTATGTGGGCGGAGATGATTCCTTCTATGCGAGTTAACACCCTTAAGCTAATCCATTCCCAACACCAAACATAAATATCCTCTTTCCTATCGCTTCGCTTGAATCAGTTAACGTAAACAAGCTGCGCGCGGGCTTCAGTCGCCCAGATAACATAAACAGTTCGATCATGTGGTTCTATTTTGCTTACGTTACAATTCCTTTGTTCTTCGCATTCGGTCCAAACGCTCAAGCTTATCTCAATTATGCTTGATCAGCGATTCCTTTGTATAAGGAACACAGCATAAGCTTCAAAGCTTGAAGAGCTTGGAAGCTGTCAATAAGAAGCTTTAGCATCAACGTAGCTGTAATGGCAGCATAAGTTAATTCAGTTCTATAGTTCTTATTTGAAACCCAACTTCTCAACATTGAAACAATAAAGGCCTACGAGCCACAAAATAATTTTGTTAACAAATAGATAAAACTTGTACTTAAAATTAACGCAAATGCGTTGCAAACTCCTGGGCAAAATTATAATACACTTTTAAAGTGTATAATGATGGTTTTTGACGGTATATAGAAACATTTTAATAATATAACATCATATCAATTTAAAATGTTGTATTTTTAAACCTTATATTTGGATTCACGCCCGTACAGTTAATATTTATTACTAATATAAATGGATGAACCGTGCTTTTAAATTTAAAAGTTCCATTTTTGTACCTTTACCTTTACCTAGGTACTGGAAATTCCGGATACCTTTTACCTAACCTAGGTATTTTTTTTGACATTTACCTTGTACCTTACCTAGGTACTTCCAAACACTGATGATATGTCGTTAATGTATAAGAAAACAAAAGCGGGATGAGGAGGCATCCTTGCTTTACGCCGGTGTTGTTTGGAAACCAATCTGAGATCTCACATCCGTCCCAAACAGAGAAGAGATTATCTTCATACAGGTTGCGCAACGTGTTGATAAACTTCGTCGATACACCTCCTTCGAGAAATCGATTTAGTTTTAGATATAAGCTATGACGGTTTGAAAATGCAGATATAGAGCTTTCTTTTTATGTCTAGGTAGGATTGGGCAATACCTGAGAGCAGTGAAGTATCCACGGCGCAAGCCAAATTGAAATGCGCTGAGGACACTATTTTCTGTTACCCAGTTTGTTAGCCGACTTAGCAAGATAAAGATGAAAAGCTTCATGTTTGCAGTAAGACACGACATTCCTCTAGAGTTTTCAGCTAATGTTAGATTTCCTCTTTTATACTCTGTACCAAAGGTACACAGAGAATAGTAAGTTTGTGCAAAAGTATGTAACAGGGAGAAGGAATCATTTCCGACCCCATAAAGTATATATATTCTTGATCAGCATCAACAGCCGAGTCGATATACCCATGTCCGTCCGTAAGAACAAACAGATCTCAGAGATGGAGGCAAATCAAGCTTATTTTTAATTTTTGACACGCCCCATAAATTTGGAAAAAACGTCATATGGGCATTTCTCAAATGTCGAATGCGACATTCGTTCGCATTTAAAGTGAAGAAAAGCATATGCCAAAACATTATTTTATTTTGACAAAAGGCGAAACTTATAGCTCTTGATTAGCACTATAATTGGTGCAAATATTGATTTTGGGCAATTGATAGTTTCCAAGATAATTAAAAAAAGCCAATGCATTCGCATGCGACAAAAACAAAAGTCGATTTCATGGCGAACAGTTCAAACACTGATTTCAGCGGAAACTGCAGGAATATTTAAAAGGGACTTTTAAAATATTATGCATTGATCTATGTTAAAAATGTTTTTTATTTGATTCAAAAATATTTAGTAGTTTATTTTTTATTTAATTTTAATCACTGTCGCATGCGACATTTTGTTCCATCATACTTTTTATGTGCAATCACATAGTTTCTCATGGTTTCTTGTGCATTCTGTTTTGTCCATTTGTACCCTCAGAAAGATAGCAAAAGAAAAAGAAATCTAAAGTCACTTCTATCAAAAATAAGTGCAAAATTAATGTCCAAATTAGAAAAATTGAGCTAGCGCCGCCGTAAATCCGAATATTTCGAAATGGGTTATGTATAAATGTTAGATTGGCTTTAATTAGTTCAATTTGACTGTTACCTCTTGAAAATTTGATAAAACATAGTGTTTTTAACCACTTTTAAATTTTTGACTGCGGTTGACATTTCTGTGGAAATGCCCATATCTTTTATATAATCAATATTATTTATCGATTTGCTGAAGGAATTATAAAGATCGGATACACGATTCACAAGTTATAAGCAAAAAAGGTTATTAAATTAAATAATATAATTCCTAAAAATAAAACCTACATTCCTTTTCTTTTTACTTCTAAACTATAACTCGATCGTTAAATAGTATACTCTAAATATCCGACACAATTGCAAACTACAAAATATTCACAATCGTAAATCTTTTAGGTGAGTCTATATATAAAATAGGTTTGGCTTATTTCTATGTCCAATCTTCAGTTAGAAATGTCTTCTTGTTCCTCGAAAATTGACCCCAGCGAAATGGATTTGCCGAATACGAATACGGCGATGGATATAAAGCAACTGGAAACTAACCAAATTAGTAAGCAGAGTTTGGGCACCGATCTTGCTACTTGTTCAGGCACTTCGGACACGGGTATGGCTACTGATATATCCGAAAATGGTGTGTCAACGCCAGATTTGAATCATAATACAGAGGACCAAACTCCTGGCAACCAAAGTTCGACATGGATCAATCGTCGCCTCCGTCAAGTGCTAAACGCTGAGTCCAGCTCTGTAGTTGATGTGGCCGCTATATCTGGCTACTATTATCGCCTTTAAAATTGTTGCACTGTTACGATCATTTGGCTGTGAGTCGGGGCATCGCCAAAACTGAAATACACCTACACGCTTAACACTTACATTTGCCAAGTTCTTGTTAAAATGTTTGGTTCAGATCTAAATATAACGTCAGTTTGCCGTTGATGAAGAAATAAACAAAAAATTCTTATGGGTGGAACAACAGTTAATCATTTTGAACACACTAGTTTAAAATGGCTTATCTTCGCTTAAAAATATCGTAGTATTGTTTTGGGACTATTTATACTAAAGTTAAGAAAATGTGCCATACATACAACGATTTATGGAAAGTCCAAAACTAAATGCAGGTAAATGAAAATTGATTTAAAGATATAACAAAATTCTTATACTATATAGGCCTGTATCCAGCACTACGGAAAGTCCTTTCGTAACAGTATTTCACATAACTAGAAACACTTTGGCTTTGCTTTGATGATCGTTTGCTGTTAGAAAGAGTTTCTATTTATATGAAATACTATGACGGAAAGAATATTTCGAAGTGCTGGATACAGGCCTGAAGTACAATACTTAAATTTAACAATTTTTATTTATTGCTTTTACGACTTTTACTTAGATGTAGGGGTTCAATGGGCAATGTACATGGGCGTGGCCATTTTAAGGGTATTGTCTTCCGTACGCCTCACCTACATTATGAACTTTCCCCTGTTTTCACTGGGGCGCTCAAGCCCATAAACTGTACATTTGTTGGTCAGTTCGTCATGTTAAATAAAAGATTAGACAGTGCAGCCCTTTTAGAAGGCTTCGTATCTGACTTGGGCTTTTAGGCCAACGAAGAGTGCGGGGTACTCGTTTTCCATTTTTGTTCAAGATTGGGAAATATTTTATTTATTTTTTATTTTACAGTTGAAATTTTGTTGTGGCTTACGGCGCGAATGGGTAAATTTTAGTTCAAACTTGATGGCCTAGTCGCTCACTTTAAAACTGGAATTTTAACTCAACTGAGGTAATAATTTTTTGAGCATTGTTATTTAACATAGTTCGCTTTGCTAGTGTTGGCAGAGCATACGGAAAGAAATAAAAATATACAAAAATTCAGAAATTGTGAAATATGTAAAAATAGGAGAATATTGTATGTTTTTTAAGGCGTCAGCCAGGGCCTGCTAGCCCATAGCCAACGGTGGTTGAAGTCACTACGACGCGATCGCAACTTATGATTGTGTGAATCGGTGAGCACAGAAAAGCCAATAAATCGGTCGTAGTATTTAGTGCAGGGTTGCCCAAGAAGAGTGCGCGAAAATGTGACTGACCAACACAAGCACATTTATGCTAGTCTGTCCTCACAATTTGGTCGGCGCGCCTGCTCGTCGCGACGTTGGTCTAAAGCGTTTTACAGATCTTCATGAAAAAACAAGAAAGAAAGTCGGTCAAGCCCGACTATAACATACTCTGTACCCTTAACATCTCAGCTCGCATTTGCTCACGAGTTATACGCGCTCATCTCTAAGTTTCACTCTCTCTCTCTCTCTCACTAAGATTGCCGTTCAATAGAATGCTGCGGTGGTGGGTGGGGTGGTGCTGGGTGTTTACTGGCCGTTTTTTGCTCATAACTTGAGTATCGTTCATCCGATCTTTATTATTTCTTTAGCAAATCGATAAATAATTTTTACAAGGTATCTCTAGAAGGAACGAACGATCTATCTTCAAAACTGTAGGAGATATGACGTTTTTTCCAAATTGCGGGGGCGGGAGGGGGCGTGGCAAAAATTGAAAATAAACTTGATCTGCCTGCAAGTATAAGAAATATATGCCCCATACATGTCAAACCTCTATCTCTTACCATCTCTGAGATCTCTTCGTTCATACGGACGGACGGACAGACGGACGGACGGACGGACGGACGGACGGACAGACGGACATGGCTATATCGACTCGGCTCTTGATGCTGATCAATAATATATATACTTTATAGGGTCGGAACCGATTCCTTCTCCCTGTTACATACTTTTGCACAAACTTAATATACTCTATGTACCTTCGGTACAGAGTATAAAAATATATCAACACAATTAGTAGGACCCGAGCGGCTCTGGGTTTATATAGTTAGTTTATTCATATATGTCTTTATTTTTGCCATGCAAGTTTGCCGTCATCATATCTTTTCATATCATATCTTTTCAGATTTTCTGGTAAAAATATTACGAAGTCCTTCGGTCGACCTTATTATCCGTGCAATGAAGCTGGTTCTTTTAATAGAATCGCCACCATCAACCACATACTCCTATACTGCAGTGCGAAAATTATGCAGCAGCAACATTAATCTTAGTTGGATGAATTTGTGGAGCCTTTTGTGGTCATGATACAATATTTTTTAATTTTCTCATATCAGACCCATGGTGATTTCCCAAGAGGGTGTTCTAAACGTGTTCTCTTCATTTCTAAAAAGCTCTATAATTGTTTGCTGGTCTATGATGCAGCACGAAACAAATACATGTCTATAGCGATGAGCAAATTTTCGTAAGCAAACTAGCACTTCATAAATTGCGAATGCGCGATGCTGTAATTGAAAATTTAAAAAATATTTCTGCAAAATAAAAAAAAATAAAAATTATAATGCCTTACTGGGACTTGAGCTTAGGTCTATTAACTTCAGTCAAAGTTCTTAACCTCTACACTATTGCGGGCAATATCTACTGAGTAGTTAAATGTGCTATATGAAATAAATATAAAATTTATTTGTGATTTACGCTCCACACTAAAGTAGAAAGTAGTACAGTAATTACTAAACAACTGCGTTGAGGCCTTAATATACATCTTTTACGGCACAAAAGTAATTCTCCGAGTTTCTTATGTTCTGTGGCAAAGATAGAAAAATATGTCAAAAGTCAATTATGATATAATATAAAGCGTAATATATTCTATTTCAAACAGAGCTGCAAGCCTGTAAATTTTTACGGAGCTCCGATTCGCGGACTCGAACTAAAATTGATCAATGGCGATTGTTCGAAAATGTAAGGTTCAAGGTTTATGGGAGAAGGTTTGGGTTCGAACCTTGGTTCGGCTCACGTCTTACGCCATTTAAATAGAAATTCAATTATATTGTTCAGTATTCAAAATAACATTCAGAATTTCTACATGTTTGGTTTGATTTGATAATTTAAAGGAAGGAATTTCGGCCTTGTAGTCTCTCAAAAATATTGCCAATGTTACTGTTGCTTAGCTCCTCGATCGAGGATCATAAAACATAGACTTCACAACTCTATGTAGAGGTCGATTGTTAAGGCCGATTTTCAGAACGACCGAAAATAAATTTTTATGTCGAACTTCACATAAAAAGAAACACTTCTGAAACGTTTTGAAATCTGAATGCTATTGCACAGCAGTGCTATTTTAATGAAGCATTGCACAGTGGGCCAGCTTGTACGGAGTGTGTGGCCAAAAATACTTCGAGCAAACATATGGACTTGAAGCTTTGCCCACGGCTTTATAAAATTGTTAGAAATAGGTTTTGACAAAATGGGCGTGGCTTAACCCTTGTACTCCCACCTTTACCACCCCATTTCATATTTTGTAAGAAATTAATTTTATTAATATTAGCTATATGAGTTTTTCTTTTTGTTTGTCTGTTTTTGCATTTAAAGATTTAGTTTAACATTATAAGATAAGAAATAGAAATAAAGAACTTAAATAAAAAACCAGAAAACTGCATTGAATAAAATTTAAACAAACAAAAAATTAAATATATAGATGAAATCATAGATTTTTAAGTTAATCCAGTAAATTGAAAACGGATTTTGGTAAAATAGACTTGTGCTTGGATGATAATTTACGCTGTCCCGTTATAAGAGGATCTGAACTTATAAGTAATCGATTAAACATGTGCGTATTTGTTGAAACACGCGAAGTTCTACGCGTGTGTTTTAGTCGGAATTTTGTAATCTTTTATTTTTAGTCTTTTATTCTTGCCTCAGCAGCTTCTTCCGAGAGCTCTCCAATAGATACCAGTGCATGTTTTATGACGTCAGAAGAGTGAATTAATATTTTGTGAACGGATGCTGGAAGGTAGTACCATGAATATTTTCTTGTCAGCTCCCTAGCAGTATCCAGGGCATATGATCGAAATTTTTCTGCATTAATTTTGTACCCTGAAGACAAAGCTTGCAATAGTATTGCACATCTCTCTATTAACTCTTTATCAAGACCAGTTATTTCAGGTTATTTATTTATAACCAGAGTTATTAAAAAATCGTCTTGCAGGGTTTCCATCATTTGAGGTTCCACTCCCTCCAATCTTTGGCTTTTCGACTATTAAGCCCATTTTGGCTCGAAACTGTGATTGAATATCTCGTTTTCTCTTTGAAAATTCAGCTTTTCCTTCTGAGAACCTATTTTCCCATACTTTTAAGTCAAGTCTTTATGATACGTGAAGAGAATATTAAAAAAATCGAGTATATGCGTGCAGAGGTGACAATCCAAACTCATACCGATCTTTTTGAACTTTTTTTTGCAGACTTTTTCGATATCGTTCATTTCGGTGGGTTTCGCACTACATATGTAGCATTTTGCTGATGAACTTTGGGTTAAGGCGTTGCAAATTTTACCATCCACCATAGTTAGTTGCATTTTGTGTTTAATTTGAATCAATTTTTGAGCTGTATTGAAATTGGTGGGGCATAACATGTCAATTTTCTTTTTGAAATAAATTTCTTCATCGATGGCCATTTGAGTCGACTCTTTTTTGAATTGAAACCTGATTGGGCGGCAGTAGCGAGTGGAGGATGGTCGTGGATTTTCCAAATTATTTTGGTGCTATGAGTTCCAACTGGTTTTGATATTAGTTGAAGCGGGACATATGATGTAACAAATAAGTTACTCTCTTCCATATTATTGCTCTCAACATTCTGCTTGTACTCACTATGACCTGAACTACCATCAAAACACCATTTTCCTATGAGTGTGGTGCTTTTCTCTCTGTCATCCAAGACTTCATTGATTACATCGCTCTGTAGCTCCAGAATACGCGTTGCGGTATGGTCCAATAGACTTTAAAGCTCAACTTCGGCGGGAGATTCGCCAACAATAATTTGGTTTGGGTAACTCGACAGAAATTTTACTGTTCACAAAGCTTCTTATTATCAAATATTAATGGTTTGTTAAATTTGCTTCCACCATAAGCGACAAAACCTCATTAATATTTGGTGGCGAAATCGTTATTTTTGATTGTTGAGAAGCACCACGTAAAATATCAGCAGCGGACACATTAAACTCTGCGATTTCAGCTATTCGTCGACGTTTTGTTCTTCCTGAAAAGTCTGCAAAGCTCACTTCCTTCGTCCGCGATCCTTAATAGAGCCAGATTCTTCTAAATTATTGCTTACTGAAATCGATTCCTTTTGTGCAAGCCAATTAGAATGAGTTTCCAATACTAATAATTTTGTTCGTCCAGACTCTTTCCAAAACATTCAGATTTTCTTGCAGTTGTAACTAATGTGTTTTTCCAATTGATTCAGTTCAACAGTCAGTTTTTAAGGACATCATTTGTACCATTTTCTAAGCACCAAATATCAAATATATACATGCGCGAAAAATCGCATTCATAAGATGAGCCTATCAGAAAAGCAAAAAACAGTAGCAAAAAAAAAAGCGTACTTTGTCTTTGGGACATAAAAAAATTTCCGGCACTTTCCGGCAGCTGAAATTTTTAGTTTAGAATCTTAAAAGGTTAACTAATATTCATTAATAAGTTAAGTTAGGGGAATCGGGGGGAATCATTACTATTACTTTAGCTGAAATTATATCTAATGGAAAATGGCACATTGAAAAAAATACTGACGAATCATAAATTTTATAAAAAGAACACAACAAATTAAGAACATTTAAATTATTTAAAAAATAAGTTAATACCTATATTTATAATATTCATTTTGATTTTCCCTAATATCTGCTTGATTAATGTTGTTTTAATTGTTTTAAGTTGCACTTCAATCTCATGCTGCTCACACTTTAGTAACCAATGAATTTTATGCTCTCTCTTTTGAAGCTATTCTTACAGAGTACAGTTAAAATGAAACAAAACCAACTACGCAATAAAAAAGCTTAGTCTTTTATAAGTTAGAGATTACACTTACAAAGCCATATTTCTGACTTTGATTTTTTTATTTTTGGCCTATGGCAGGAACCACTGTGCATTGTGTCGAAATAAATTTGTATGTCATCTGGAATCCAGCCTTAAGGCCTATTCTTAGATGAGATACAAATTTAGTTTGGCACTATATTTCATATAAATAGGACTGCCGTTCAAAAGCAATCAGATTTTAAAGCTGTTCAAAATTGTTTCTATTTATGTGAAGTATCGTGCCGAACCAAATTTTTATCTCATCTGAGAATAGGCCTTTAAATCAAGGCTGCAAACCGGTCTATATTTTTGAATCCTCGAACCTGAACCTGAACCGGACCACTTTATCGAAAAATGAGGTTCGGTTCACCAATTTAATTAAATTATTCAACGATACATTCAGGGAAAAATTGGAAATCTCTGGAGATTTTACTAGAAACGATTGCATTTCTAACTAAGCGTGAAAGATTTTTGATGTAAAGTGACCATATAAAGTGTGATGATGACGATATATTATACGGAAAGAAACCGTTTGACCATATGATGAATCAACTTGGTTTTGAACGGACTGTATAGATCACAATTACTACCAAGTGATTTAGGCTTGATTTTCACGCCGAGCAATTGTTCTCAAATCTTCAGCAAACACATTGTTAATTACTATCTAAGTGCCCCGACAAACATTCATCTACTAGGAGTTCAGTAGCGGTATTGGCTGCAGTATTCTCAGACCCGAGATATTATATTTTGCTTACAAAAAACAGTTGCATAGCAACTGTCTCAACGTTTGATTGTGAAGAAGAGAAGCTTATGAAAACAATAGAAAGCAATTAACAAATATCAAATATAAAAGCTGTGAATGATGCTATAGATTTCTTTGAAAATTGTCAAAGAGCACATACATTACATACATCGACAAATGTTTTACAATTTTTGGAAAGGTCATGAAAACGAAGACTTAAAAAAATTATTGCCTTTACTATTCTAGCTGTTCCAGCAACTCGGTATCAGTTGAACGAGCATTTTCAACACTCAAGTTTGTTCTTTCTGATTTAAGTGCTAGTATAGATGAACAGCTCCTGGAAGATATAATGCTTAAACTTGGCAGTTCCAAAAAATTGTTAATGCCAGCTAATGGACTTGAAAGTTACAATAACTTAAGTAGTGAATATGTATTATGATTAAATACAGGGTGGTCCATCCAGTGTTCCAAAATAATCGAAAATTAAATAGTATAAATTCTTAAAAAAAAACCTACAGTCCTTTTCCTTTTACTTCTAAAATATAACTCGTTCGTTTAATAGTATACTCCATACATCCGAAACAATTGCAAACTACAAAATATTCACAATTGTAAATCTTTTAGGTGAGTTAATATTAAATAGGTCTGGTTTATTTCTATGTCCAATCTTCAGTTAGAAATGTCTTCTTGTTCCTCGAAAATTGACCCCAGCGAAATGGACTTGCGCAATACGAATACGGCGATGGATATAAAGCAACCGGAAATGAACCAAATTAGTAAGCAGAGTTTGGGCACCGATCTTGCTTCTTGTTCAGGCACGTCAGACACGGACACGTGTATGGCTTCGATAGACAATGGCACTTTACATGGACCGGTTGGATCTGAAACTTCTACTGATATATCCGAAAACGGTGTGTCAACGCCAGATTTGAATCGGAATATAGAGGACCAAAGTCCTGGGACTCAAAGATCCACATGGATAAATCGTCGCCTCCGTCAAGTGCTAAACGCTGAGTCCAGCTCTGTAGTTGATGTGGCCGCTATAACTGGCTACTATTATCGCCTTTAAAATTGTTGCACGTTACGATCATTTGCCTACACCTACAATCTTAACACTTACATTTGCCAAGTTTTTGTTAAAATGTATGGTTCAGATCTAAATATAACGTCAGTTTGCCGTTGATGAAGAAATATACAAAAAATACTTATGGGTGGTACAAAGTTTTATCATTTTGAACACACTAGCTTAAAGTGGTTTATCTTCGCTGACAGTTTAATACTATCAGTACAACCCGAAATACATATTTAAAAAACAAAGAAATTAAAAGGAAACAGAAAGAAGTGACATTTTAGTTATTGACTAGTTAAAAGTATTCATTTAGGATAGCATGGCGATATTTCAGCAAATGTTGTAAAAACGAAGATAGTATCTCCCAGTTTTCTCCATTCGACCAGTTTATAATTTCGGTTTTCGATAGGGCAGGCCTGTTGAGATACAAACTGCGTAGCTCGCCCAAGATTGGGCAAACCCCGATTAGTATCGCAACATTCTCAGTTAAACGGAGGTTGCAGAGTATGCGGCCTGTAGTTCACATTGAGCATCTCACATCGAGCGCGGCACATATTGGAGATCGTTTGGATGCCGAAGCGGTCCAAGGTTGTGGTTCAGTTTCTTGTAAATGATTCTGGACTCACTTAGAGACGAGTTCTTTCCCGGAACTCTCATGTTTTCCAGTATCAGTTAATGTTAGGCTTTCCAAGACTCAAGACTATCAAAATTGATATCTAGATTGCAAGTAGAAGCAGTGGCTTGCCATATCTTGAACACTTGAGTTTTGCTAGCTAAAATCATGTCTGCTAAAATTCTGGGCAATCTTTCGCTTGGCATATAAAAAATAATCGCATTTGAAGTGAGTTTGAAGGCAGTATATGTGGAGAGTTGGCTAGCCGGTTTCCAAATGGATGGCTCAATTTGGAGTTTGTAAATGTAAATGTAAAATTGGCTCAACAGCACCAATCTCTTGGCGAGTGTGTTTATAATTTTTTCCACAAGAGAAAGGTACCTACAGTTTAACGCCGAATCCGATCGGCATAATTTGAGAATTTAGCTTTTTCATGTCTAGTTAACTTCACAGCTGGCGCCAATAGCTGGTGAAGGTGACCGGATGTGTAAGAGCTATTTCGTAAAGAAAGAAAAAATATTTTTATTCGATGGTCCGAGGCGGGATTGATTCAACAACTCCCGCGACAGCAGCCACACACACTACCGGTGCGCCACAAACGACCACATTTGGAGTTTTATTTGGTAATTTCAAGATACGTTTAATAAACATCTCATTTGAAGTCGCTCAACTTAGTTGCGACACATAGCACATCGCAGACCTAGCCTTAGCTTCAAAAAGGCGTACTTTGGTGCTTTCCAGGATGAGCGGTTTATCGAAAAAGTTTTTCCATGAGCAGCTATCGCTTTCTTTGAGTCCAGTAGTTTCTTTTCGAGGTGAGGCCTAAAATCAAGTTTCCTGATGGAGTGAAACCCAGGTATTTAAACCTGGTTACGGTCTCCAGTTCGGCGTCATTTAAAAACCATTTATCGGCTCTGGCCGTCTTTAATTACTAGTACTTTCGTCTCCTGCTCATTTATCTGTAGACTCAACAGCTGACAGTAGTCGTAGAGCTTATTAATCATGCTCTGGGGCTTCTCAGGGGTCTCTGCCTGTAACGCTATATCATCAACGTACATCAGAGTTTTTATATTGCAACCATTTACATCAACTTCTCAGGGCGGGTACGATGATATGTCGTTGATGTATAAGAAAATCAAGAGCGGGCTGAGGAGGCATCCTTGCTTTACGCCGGTGTTGTTTGAAAACCAATCCGAGCTATCACATTCGTCCCATACAGAGAAGAGATTACCTTCACACAGGCTGTGCAACGTGTTGATAAACTTCGTCGATACTCCCAAATGACTTAGTTTTAGATATAAGCTTTGACGGTTTATCGTATCAAATGCTGCTATAAAATAGATAAAGAGCTTTCTTTTCATGTCTAGGTAGGATTGGGCAATACCTGAGAGCACGACGACGCTATCGACTGTGAAGTATCCACGGCACAAGCCAAATTGAAATGCGCTGAGGACACTACTTTCTGTTACCCAGTTTGTTAGCCGTCTTAGCAAGATAAAGGTGAAAAGTTTCATGTTTGCAGTAAGATAAGATATTCCTCAAGAGTTTTCAGCTAATGTTAGATTTTCTCTTTTATACTCTGTACCAAAGGTGCTCAGAGAATAGTACTTATAAAAAACATTGCAATTGTTTTTACTTTTGTTATACTTAAGGATAGATTCAAAAGATTTGCATAGTCGGCAAGTTAAGTTAAGACTTCCAATTTAATATTAGAATTTTCATAACAATTCTCAGTTTCATCCAATCCTCCATTTCTGGCTTCGGAAAAGTCTTCAGAATTCTTTGAAGTTGAATTCTCATTGACAACAGTTTCCAAATTTTCCGTTACAATTTTGTTGTTTTTATTTAGAATCTACTTTAATTTAAAGCAAAGTTCTTTCCCTCTCTTGGAGGCTATTAGTTTCAAAATTCATGAAAACTGTTCCATCTGGTGCTGCTACTGTTGTCAACTTCATCTGCTTCTACTACGGATCTGCTAACAGCATTCCAAGTTGACGTTGCATTCCCTAAGGAAGAATTCTACAATCGCTTGAATAATGTGTTTGGTAGAGCCTGTTCAGCATATTTCGTAACAACTAAGTTCAAAGCGTTTGATGCGCGTCTAAAGTGCCTAGGAAAAATGATTTCAGCATCAGCTCAACTATTCCGCTCTATTAACTTTACATCAGCTAGTCTAAAAACTCGGTATTTGCTATGAACTTTAGCTAATATAGTAGAAATTATATCATGTGTGTGGGAAAATCGGACACGCTCACATGCGAGCAGAAGAGAATGACGATGCAGATTGCTATTTATCTAGTGGCCGGTTCTTATACAGCCGTGCTCCCATTTTCACTTGTGTAATGTAAGATTTTGGGAAAATTTGTCTAAAAATCGAAAAATGTTTACGAAAGTAAAAATGGGAGCTCGTCTTATAGTCCGCCTTCATGTTATCTAGCATGGATCGTATAGTTTTTGAACAGGGAATGTTTACCGGACGTCCAGTTAAGGCCACAAACAGGTCCCTGGCACTTTTCTTTTCCATATGGCAAAACAATACCTTACCTATTGGCAAGGTAAATGAAAATTAATTATGCCATATCTCAATTCACAATCGTCAGATAGTGTTAAGCAAGATATGAATCGGAAGGTAATTAAATATTCAATAGTAGCGTAGATCATTGTTTTCAAATCGGTTTAGAAGTTTGAATACAATGACCAAAAATATTTCAAACAAATAGATTTTTTGCTCGAAAACGCAAGAAATTTCCTTTTTAATCGCCTTGGAAAAATATAAAAAAATCCAAAAAAACTATTTTTATTCTTTCGACTTAAGAATCGAACTTCTAAAAAGATAATAAGGTATTGATGAAGAAAATCTATGAATAAATATTGCAGCTGGATCAATTTAAGTGAAGGAACTAACAGTAAAATTTGAGTATTTTAAGTGTTCAGAAAATTTTTTTTTCTATTTTCTTCGTTTTTTGGTCAATATTAGAAGTGGGCGAATAGCCAGATCCAAAAATAAAATTCCAGAACAGAACAAAAGTCGAAGCAAATGAAATTTTTTTTGTCAAAAATCTCAAAAATTAAACTTTTTTCAGCATTTAATTGCTCCCAGCTCTTGTATTTATTTATAAATTTTGTTCATTTATATCTTATTTTCTTCGCAGAAGTGCGGTTCATACGTAGAAAAAATAGAAATAGTTTTTTTTGAATTTTTAAATATTTTTCCTAGGCGTTTGGAAACGAAATTTATTGCGTTTTCGAGCAAAAAATCGATTTTTTTTATATATTTTTTATTATTGTATTCCAACTACTTAACCAATTCGAAAAAAAGTGTTTTGTGCGATTATTGACCAATCAATCAATTGCCTTTCGATTCATATCTTGCTTGACTCCATTTGACGATTATGAAGTCAGATATGGCTTAAAATGTAAGTGCCTACCCACCGGAAAAATGAAAAAATAGCCATGAAAAAATTTAGAAATCGATTTTTGAGATCACCAATCCAGACTTCACTTAAAAATAGTTTCAGTAGAAATGGGTCTTTTTGGCTGTGAACTAGTGTAATTATACAATAATATATTGAAACATACAGGCATGTTCTCAATTCCACTTCCAAGGCAACTTTTCGAAAGTGGAATAGACTTGAGTCCTGAATGAAAAGTAATTGCCAAAATTCGCAGTCTTACAGTTGCTTTATGTACATAAGGTGAATTTTCCTTAGATCTGTGATAAATTTATAAATTGTTAGTCAAATTTAATTTGCATTTAAGTCTTTAATTAATTGAGCAGAGAGCACTGACGAGAGCCACCATACGGCAGACAGACGTTGACGACCGAACTCAAAGAACCGCAGGTAGGTAGGTAGTAAATAGCACAAATTCTTAAAAAAAAAAACCTACAGTCCTGTTCTTTTTACTTCTAAAATATAACTCGTTCGTTTAACAGTATACTTCATATACATATCCGACACAATTGCAAACTACAAAATATTCACAATCGTAAATCTTTTAGGTGAGTTTATATAAAATAGGTTTGGCTTATTTCTATGTCCAATCTTCAGTTAGAAATGTCTTCCTGTTCCTCGAAAATTGACCCCAGCGAAATGGACTTGCACAATACGAATACGGCGATGGATATAAAGCAACTGGAAATTAACCAAATTAGTAAGCAGAGTTTAGGCACCGATCTTACTTCTTGTTCAGGCACTTCGGACACGGCTATGGCTACAGATATATCCGAAAATCGTGTATTAACGCCAGACTTAAATCATAATCTAGAGGCCCAAAGTCCGGGCAACCAAAGTTCGACATGGATTAATCGTCGTCTCCGTCAAGTGCTAAACGCTGAGTCCAGCTCTGTAGTTGATGTGGCCGCTATAACTGGCTACTATTATCGCCTTTAAAATTGTTGCACTATTACGATCGTTTGGCTGTGAGTCGGGGCATCGCCAAAACTGAAATACACTTACACTCTTAACACATTTGCCAAGATTTTGTTAAAATGTTTGGTTCAGATCTAAAATAAACAAAAAGATGTTCGAAAATATTCAAACTTGGACTTTACAGAAAAACGTTTCCAATAGAACTTAAACTTTACCAAATCAAATAAGACTTTCCTGCAAGAGAATATAGTTAATTTTCAGTCTCTTTGCATATGCCAATTGGTTTGTTTTTTTATACCCGTTACTCGTAGAATAAAAGGGTATACTAAAGTCGTGAAAATGTATGTAACAGGCAGAAGGAATTATTTCCGACCATATAAAGTATATATATTCTTGATCAGCATCAACAGCCGAGTCGATATAGCCATGTCAGTCTGTCCGTCTGTCCGTCCGTCCGTCTGTCTGTATGAACACCTAGATCTCAGCGACTAGAAGAGCTAGAGCAACCAATTTTGAAATGTAGACTCCTATTGTCTGCATGAGATCAAGTTTATTTCAAATTTTTACCACGCCCACCCCCGCCCCCACAATAAAAAATGTTGAATAACTCCCACAATTTTTGAGATATCGATCTCAAATTTTAAACTTACATTAGTCGCAACATCATAAGCCCTCCAATTTTCATCAAGATCGGATACTTCTCGGCTGTCCTGCCTCAGACACACAGGAAGGCTATTAAACGTTTCTTTCCATGAGTAACAAGAATTTCGAAGTCGGTTAGAGCCGACTTTAACTTACGCTCTCGTTTATATATGTGTTTTACGAGACCAAGATGCAAAACAACGCATTAAAAAAGTGTTTGTCAAAGACAAATTGCTTTCGGCATTGCATACCAAAAAGAGCATCTCCGGTGTTTTTTTTTTAATTTCCTATGCCCGGCTCGTTTGACTTCGATATGCTCTCTTTGCTGCCTCACGCCATGGCTATGACGGCCGGATGTGGACCAACTTCCTACTCCTTGCGGTTGGTATTAAAAGTTTAAGTGGCACAAAATCAGCGCGGATGCAGTCCCGGACAAGGACTCTCTGTATTTGTAACATCAATCGCAAGCTCATCAAGTTGTCTGGCAGTGGCAGAGCCGCACTCATTACGGTGATGGCAACAGCCACCGCACGAGCTGTGTTTAATAAAGCGAACTACAGTCAAGCTGATGGAAGTGGAAGTGGGAGTTGGAGCTTGGTGGTTGGACTGCGGTTGGGGACCATGGCCAAGATGACAGCTGAGTTTAATTACCTTTAATGGGTTAATCGTGCAACTCAGACTCTGTCAGCAGCTGATTATAAAGGATACGTTGACGGATCCTGTTTCTGATAGCTTAACTATTCTAGCAAAGTATTTAAATGCAAGAATCGCGATGCCCTTTAAATAACTTGTTTTTTCATTGATTACACTGTTCAAAATAACCAACTTTAGCTTTGACGATTCCAAAACAGCTTGTAGTATGCTTCTATTTATCATCTCTTTTTTTCAAGATTGGAAATTGAATTTGTTCTCTGAGATATATAGATGTACCAAATTCCTTCCAAAATAAATCATCCACTTCTACTTTACTACCTTTATTTTTTTACAATAGTTGACTTTTTGAATTTGAAAATTGGACAACGATTGAAATGAGCTACAGAATTCATGGTTCCACGCAGGTTCTAAAACGCATCGCAAATTCGTGTTCGTTAAGGAGTGACCAGGGCGAAGCCCTAAGCAGCTATTGAAATTTCCCGTTCTTGCATGCGAAGTTTATCATACTTTTTGGGCGAAAATATCGATTTAATTAGTTAACACTAATTTGGTTTGAAGAAAAATAGCGAAAAATTTTAGTTTTCAAGTCACCACACACCATGTTCTATATAAAAGACAATCCTAAAACTAGTTCAAATAAAAATAAAATGAAAGTACAATTTCTTTAAAAGCCCCACTTTTATTCTACAATCACGCCCACTTAAACATTAATTCGTCCTCATGCACACAATTATAATTGTTTGCACTTCACCTGACCGCATGCAGCCTAAACTTAGCTCAAATGCCACTAGAGAATTAATGAAAGCATTAAATTGTCGGCCACCGGGTAAGAGTGTGTATAAGCTCGACTGTGGCCCCAGGCAATAGCCTAACATTTTAAAACAATTTTCTTGCCAAACAAATTTCAAGTGAAGCGCATAAAAGTTGCTTGGGCTTGGCACTTTGACTATTTATTTGCCCCCAATTTTACCTTCACACAAACACACCCACACACACACACACACACACAAACACAAAGATACACAAGTACGCACACACTGAAAACGAAAACTCATTCACACGTAGCGGTAGAAAGACTTGCCAGCTCCTTGGCTCTGTTGTTTTTGGCCTGCAAAAGAAACTTTGCCTCATAACTTCACATTGAAGAAGATGCATATGCAACACGTTCGTGCCATTCCATCTTCTGCCTCTGTCTAGAAATTGAGAGCAGGCAAAATGTATGCAACCGTAAGTTTTTCTTCTTATTTTTCAATGGAACTGCAACTTTTCCTAAAGTGCTCGACTTTGGCAGACAGCATGCCGAAGGAAGTGCTCTGGGAACATTGAAAGAAACTAACACAGTTGAGAGAACACCAAAACGCGCAAAGTTAATTGAAAAGTATTGTTTGCTATTTTATACCCCCCGCTAGACTGTTTACTATTCTCGCTTCAAGACGGACAAAAAGAAGACGAGGCGAATGTGTCCACTGGTTGTGTAATTTTTAATTATTTTGCAAGCGGTTGACCAAAACTTTACTATTGAAAAATTCCTGACAATGTCACATCGTTTATTTTCTATTTATCTTTACTGATTTTAATACTCTGTACCAAAGGTACATAGAGTATATTAAGTTTTAGCAAAAGTATGTAACAGGGAGAAGGAATCATTTCCGACAATATATACTTTCTTAAGTATATATATTTTAGCTCAGCATCAAGAGCCGAGTCGATATAGTCATGTCCGTCTGTATGAACGCACAGATCTCAGAGATGGTAAGAGATAGCGGTTTGGCAAATTGGAAAACATGTCATATCTCCCACAGTTTTGTAGATAGGTTTTTCGTAAATTTTAAAGATATTTAGTAATCAAGATTATTTATCGATTTGCCGAATGAATGATAAAGATGGGATGAACGATAGTCGAGTTATGAGGACAACAAACAATTATGATGGGTAGCACCGGCCGCAATGGCGATGGGCAGCACTTCACACACTGTTTTGCTGTTTGCCACTTTGTGTGACTTCTAACTTAAATTGATCTGAACTTTGGGGGGTACAGAGTATGTTATAGTCGGGCTTGACCGACTTTCTCGTTTTTCGTCCTAAAATGAATCTGTGTCTGCTTGGATCTGCAACTTTAAACTAAGGGAAAACGCTAATGGATAGCGAATGAGAATCCAAATCGGTACCGAAATTGTCTCCTGAATTTGGCAATATTAATACTTTCAACCGAAACCATAACCGAAACCCAAACCAAATAAGATAAACAACCGTTACCGTACCGTAGCCCATAACCCAGAACCGTATTATAAACGTAACCAGAATAGCGACTCGTCTGTTGATGATGATCAAGAATATATATACTTAATAAAGTCGTTCCGCAAAAATCAAGTCAAAGTCTAAAATCTAGGATTTTTGGGATGGGGAAAATTTTAATTTTTCCATCACTGATCGAACGTTTTGCGTGGTCAACGTTTTTGGACACTAGACTTGCATGTCTTAGAGGTACACTTTTTGAATTTGTATTCGTATGGATTTTTGTAGAAAATGTGTAAAAAAATTTCAATAATTATGGTATGAAAGGCTCTTCAGTGAAGCACCTTGTGATATACGACATATTTCTTCTTGTTATCTGGTGCCAGAACAAAGTAAGCAGATGGTTTGCCAACACCTGAACAATGTTCACTGAACATGCCACGTACAATTGACCATGAGTAAAAGGATTGGCCGTGTGATTTGTTAATCGTCATGGTGAAAGCAAGACTTATTGGAAATTTAATTCGTTGAAACTCAAAGGGCACATCGCACAGTGTGTCCTTTCAGCAATCTAGACGATGAAAAAGGAAACAAAAAGTTTTCAGAAAAAATATACTTCACATATGTTAGTGTAATATAATTTTGCCCAGAAATTTGCAACGCATAGAAGGAATCATCTCCGACCACATAAAGTATATATATTCTTGATCAGCATGACGAGCTGAGTCTATTGAGCTTTGTCCGTCCGTCTGTCCGTCCTTCCGTCTGTCTGTTTCTACGCAAACTAGTCCCTCAGTTTTTAAGCTATCGAGCTGAAATTTTACACAGTCTTCTTTTGGCTGCTCGCTGCTTATATGTCGGAACCGCCAGGATCGGATGACTACTTCTTGTAGCTGCCATGGAGACGATCGTTCAAAAAATGAGTTTTTGTGAGAAAAACTTGTTTGTTTTCAATGTTAGCGTTCTTAAACTCGGTCATTATTAAAATTAAATGTTTTCAAACTGATCTGCAAAGATTGTTCGCAATCGCTAACCTTTGGAGCGAGCTTTTTCAAGTGTAATAAAACTTCGGCACAGACGACTTTAGATTTCCTTTCTCGTTTAAGTTGGCGTTGATTTCAACCAAAATGTTTTCGTACATACATAGTTTGCAAAGAATAGGGGATGATACAAAATAAAATGATTTATTCTCACAATGCCCAGTGTGTCAAAAAAAGAAAAAGAAAAAAAAAAGTCCTCCGAAAAAATATGTTTTCACATATGTTATACCAAAATGTCCCACTATTACGAAAGTGCACAAAAAATAAACCGAGAATTGAGAACTCAGAAGTAACGGGACATTAAAGATAAGAAATGTGTTTGCTTGAGAATGTAGATGACTATGTCGGAAATTAAGTGTAACTTTAATTGATTGAACTGAATATAAAAACGAATATTCGCCATAATGTTTTTGTTTTAAACTACTGTTCTGATACATTTAGTTAATTTTGCATCAAAAGTGGACAGAAGAATATTTGACTAAAAAAGTTGTGAAGCTTTTAAAAATTGCATTTGTTGGATCGATTTTTTTGTTTTGAAAGATTGGGATAAAAAGTGTACAGTTTCGGATTGTTTCGATATGTATGTATATGCTTGACGCAAAGTTGAAGCTGTGATACACATAAAATTGAAATTCACCGATACTTCTAAGTTAAAACTTATTAATTTTTCTTCCATAAAACTTATCTAAACGATTTAGAAATGATAAATACTTTCACAAATAAAATATTACATGGAAAATCAATCTCTAATTTTTAAGTGCCCCTAACTAACGAACGGTGCATGTCCGACCCCCCTCTGAAACAAATTTTTTCTTACTTCGACCTCATAAGAAGAAAAACATCATAAAATAGTTTTCATTTTGTAGATTGTTCTAAGCGACACACTGTGCATCGGTTGGAATCATCGAAATAGTCGGAATGATAACTTCCTTACCTTTGAATTTTCCTTTGAGTATCGTCGCGTGAATCACATCTGTTGTCTTACGAAATAGGCTTTTTATTTCTCATTTCTTTAGATTTTCTTATTTTCTCGTATATTCTCTTTATTTCCTTAGATTTTCATGTCACTTTTACTAGGAAAAGAACTAACACCGTGAGGCCAAATGCAGTAGGTGGATCAAGTTGAGTGGAGGAAAGTCAAACTTGAGTATTTTATGTGTTTACTGATAACAATTTTGTTGTAAAATATCTCAAAATTATCTCATAAGTACCACATTCTTGATGTTGGTATTAAATTGTTCCTCTATATTGCCCTGGAAATATATTTGTAACAATTTATGTTGTGCATCTTCAACAGGTTGCAATGATTTATTTTGATTTGCTAAAAAATGTCGTGATTCTGGTTTATCGCCTCAAAGCAATAAATGCCATGGCTTAGGTGGTAGAGTCAATACTGACATTTTCACTTTGCCATTAAGGCAACACAGTCGAGGCGTTTCTTCAACAAACTTCAATGCGCCACTATGCCCACAAACAACGTCCATAGAACCAATGTGAACGAAAGGATGGAATCATATAGAACCGCTGCTCGATTCAAATTAACACACATTTCTTCTTGTACGTCGAAGACTCTTTCGTTGTTGATCTGTGAGATGAGCTCGAAAATTTCTCATTGCCAACCGATTCGATTCACGGGCAGCCTCCCTCTGCTCTTGTGTTTGCGAAACGCGAACTATGGCCATACTAACGCGGCGCTCCTCGTGCGATTTCTAGTCCTTCTCATTGGTTTGATTCGTAATGTCGTAAGAAAATTATTAGCATTACGACTTTGTCGGGACAAATTAGATCTTGTGTCACAGCATTTTCAATAATAATACTCGCACAAAACAAACGAGTCGACAGGCTGACCGAATTATCTGTAATGATCAGGGACCGTAACTGTTATAACTTTTATGATAAAAATGACTAATGATAATGAGACCAATCGATTTGACTGATGTTTTCATTTGTTCTCTGTATTTTTGTTTACATTTCGATTCGAGTATTTTCTATGCATTTGGATATCTTTCTTGTAAAGTATATTAAGTTTGTGCAAAATGTATGTAACAGCCAGAAGAAAGCGCCTCCGAGCCTATGAAATATATATATTCTTGATAAGCATCAACAGCCGAGTCGATTTAGCCATGTCCGTCTGTTTTGCAAATTTCTCGATTTTTTTAAACGATTGACCATCACCTCCTATTTACCCATCGACAGTAGCCGACTATTAAATTTTGATGAAAATCTAAGCTAATTATAACATGCAAACTCTCGCGATTTATTGGACCGATTCTATTCAGAGAGGAAACAAATCCAACATATCAAAGATCTTCAAAATCCGTCCAGCCGTTCTTTACCCACATTACTTTGTCTTAAATATATAGAAAAAGAAGATAACAAACACAAAGATATGACAAAAAAATTTTTTTTGTATTGTCAAATTGACACCAGGGACTCATGTGTAATTATTTCTTAGGTGCGGATGCGTGTTATACAAGAACTATAAGAAACCAAAAAATCTTCGGCACACTCGAAGCTAGCCATAGCCTTCACTTCTGGGAAGAATTTATTTTAAAGCAACGACTTTAGTACTTACTTTACCATACAAGTCCAAAAAATATCAGACAACTTTAAGCTCAAACTACCAAATATCCAGATGTGATTTAGCATTTCCCATAACAGATACGTGCGAAGCACACGAAAATCTTCCAACATCGTTACAACTCTTTCTATGAACTGGAAAATGTCAAATTTAAAATTTCTTTCATATTTCACTTGGAAGCAATTAACAGTTTAACAATTTTAAAAGCGATAATAGTAGCCAGTTATAGCGGCCACATCAACTACAGAGCTGGACTCAGCGTTTAGCACTTGACGGAGGCGACGATTTATCCATGTGGAACTTTGATTGCCAGGACTTTGGTCCTGTATATTATGATTCAAGTCTGCTGTTGACACACGATTTTCGGATATATCAGTAGCCATACCCGTGTCCGAAGTGCCTGAACAAGAAGCAAGATCGGTGCCCAAACTCTGCTTACTAATTTGGTTCATTTCCAGTTGCTTTATATCCATCGCCGTATTCGTATTGCGCAAGTCCATTTCGCTGGGGTCAATTTTCGAGGAACAAGAAGACATTTCTAACTGAAGATTGGACTTAGAAATAAGGCAAACCTATTTAATATAAACTCACCTAAAAGATTTACGATTGTGAATATTTTGTAGTTTGCAATTGTGTTAGATATGTATATGGAGTATACTATTAAATGAACGAGATATATTTTAGAAGTAAAAAGAAAAGGGCTGTATGTTTTTTTTTTTTAAGAATTTATACTATTTAATTTTCGATTGTTTCGATTTTACATTAGTATGCTGTGCTCGGTTCTTTGAGTTCGGTCGTCAACGTCTGTCTGCCGTAAGGTGGCTCTCTACAGTGCTCTCTGCTCAATTAATTAAAGACTCAAATGTAAATTAATTTTGACCAACAATTTACAAATTCATCACAGATCTAAGGAAAGTTCACCTTATGTACATCAAGCAACTGTGAGACTGCGTATTTTGGCAATTACTTTTCATTCCACCGCCCAACAAATATTACTTTTCAAAACGAAAAACTTTTTCGTTTTGGTGTTGCGAGGACACAAATCAATTCCACTTTCGCAGCTGCCTTGAAAATGGAATTGAGAACGTGCCTGTATGTTTCAATATATTTTTGTGTTATTTTTGATACAACATATTTTTGGCTGTCAGATGTAAGATGTTAGATGTGGCCCATGATCAGTGTTTGGAAGTACCTAGGTACAAATACCTAGGTACATACCTAGATACATATTTTGGGTACCTTTCACCTTACCTTGTACTTGGTAGTTTTCGTACACTATAGCCGAGATGCTGCCATATTGAAAAGAAAAGTATCAGGGACCTGTTTGTGGCTTCGACTGGACGTCCGGTAAACATTTCCTGTGTAAAAACTTTACGATCCGTGCTAGATAACACGAGGGCGGACTATAAGCCGAGCTCCCATTTTTACTTTCGTAAACATTTTTCGATTTTTAGACAAATTTTCCCAAAATCTTACATTACACAAGTGATAATGCGAGGGAAATGGGAATACAGCCGTGATAAGAAAAATATCGTCGGTATTTTTCAAAACTTCCGATATCTGGAGTTACAATAACAAAAGTTACTTTCGTGTAACCGGCCACCATATAGATAGCAATCTGCATTGTCATTCTCTTGTGTTCGCATGTAAGCGAGTGCGATTTTCCCACACACTTGAAATAATAGCTACTATATTAGCTAAAGTTCATAACAAATACCGAGCTTTTAGACTAGCTGATTTAATTGTAATAGAGCGGGTTGGTTGAGCTGATGCTGAAATCATTTTTCTAAGGCACTTTAGATGCGCATCAAACGCTTTGAACTTAGTTGTTACGAAATATGCTGAACAGGCTCTACCAAACACATTATTCAAGTGGTTGTAGAATTCTTCCTTAGGGAATGCAACGTCAACTTGGAATGCTGTTAGCAGATCCGTAGTAGAGGCAGATGAAGTTGACAACAGTAGCAGCACCAGATGGTACAGTTATCATGACAGTATTCAACGAATTTTGGAACTAATAGCCTTCAGGCGAGGCAAAGACCTTTGCTTTAAATTGAAGTAGATTCTAAATAAAAACAACAAAATTGTAAATTGGTTTAAAGATTGGCTTGTTAAAGCAATTACGGATAATTTGGAAACTGTTGTCAATGCGAATTCAACTTCAAAGATTTCTGAAGACTTTTACGATGCCAGAAATGGAAGATTGAATGAAACTGAGAATTGTTATGAAAATTCTAATATTGAATTGGGTCTTAGTTATCATGCGGATTATGGAAATCTTTTGAATCTATCCTTAAGTATAAAAACAATTGCAATGTTTTTTATAAGTATAATACCATTTTGCCTAGGTCTGTCCCAATCGAAAGAATTTTTAGCAGAAGATGCCAAATGCCAACACCAAAAAGAAATATAATAGGTGACGAAGTATTCGAAACTCTTGTTATATTAAACAAGAAAGAAAGTCGGTCAAGCCCAACTATAACATACTCAGTACCCTTACACTCGCATTTGCTCACGAGTTAAACGGCCAGTGAACACCCCCCACCCCCGCCACCCATAACCACAACGTTCAGTTCAAGAGAACATACGTCACAGCAACATACAGGCAATCTTAGTGAGAGAGAGAGAGAGAGAAACTATTAGAGCGCACAACGCGGTGCGCTCACTAAGTTTCTCTCTCTCTCTCTCTCTTACTAAGATTGCCTGTATGTTGCTGTGGTTATGGGTGGGAGGGTGTTAGGTGTTAACTGGCCGTTTTTAGCTCATAACTTGAGTATCGTTCATCCGATGTTTATCATTCCTTCATCAAATCGATAAATAATTTTGATTACTAGATATCTCTAGAAAGTACGAACCATCTATCATCAAAACTGTGGAAGATGCATGTTTTTTTCCAAATTGCGGGGGCGGGAGGGTGCTGATCAAAAATTGAAAATAAACTTGATCTGCCTGCAAGTATAAGAAATATATGTCCCATACATGTCAAACCTCTATCTCTTACCATCTCTGAGATCTCTTCGTTCATACGGACGGACGGACAGACAGACAGACGGACGGACGGACAGACAGACAGACGGACGGACGGACAGACGGACATGGTTATATCGACTCGGCTGTTAATGCTGATCAAGAATATATATACTTTATAGGGTCGGAAACGATTCCTTCTCCCTGTTACATACTTTTGCACAAACTTAATATACTCTATGTACCTTCGGTACAGAGTATAAAAAGCGAGATGGTATATGAGAAACATTTTAATAATATAACATCATATGAAATTAAAATGTTCCATTTCTAAACCTTATAGTTTAATTTAAGCCCGAACATTTACTATTTATTACTAGTATAAATTGGTGAACAATGCTTTTTAATTTAAAAGTGACTTTTTTGTATCTTCACCTTTACCTAGGTACTGGAAATTCCGGATACGTTTTACCTTACCTAGGTATATTTTTTTGACATTTACCTTGTGCCATACCTAAGTAAGAATATTGGGTACCTTTCCAATCACTGACTTTACTATACAAGTCCAAAAAATTGCAGACATTTTTAAGAACTTTAAGCTCAAACTACCAAATATTCAGATGTGATGTAGAATTTCCCAAAACAGATACGTGCGAAGCACACGAAAATCTTTCAAAATCGTTGCCACTCCTTCGTTGAACTGGAATATGTCAAATTTAATATTTCTTTTATATTTCACTTGGAAGCAATTAACAGTTTAACAAATTTAAAGGCGATAATAGTAGCCAGTTATAGCGGCCACATCAACTACAGAGCTTGAATCAGCGTTTAGCACTTGACGGAGGCGACGATTTATCCATGTGGAAGTTTGATTGCCAGGACTTTGGTCCTCTATATTACGATTCAAATCTGGTGAATCGTGTGTTGTCACACCATTTTCGGATATATCAGTAGAAGTTCCAGATCCAACCGGTTCATGTAAAGTGACATTGGCTATCGTAGCCATACCCGTGTCCGTGTCCGAAGTGCCTGAATAAGTGCTAAGATCGGCGCCCAAACTCTGCTTGCTAATTTGGTTAGTTTCCAGCCGCCTTATATCCATCGCTTTATCCATATCGCGCAAGTCCATTTCGCTGGGGTCAATTTTCGAGGAACAAGCAGACATTTCTAACTGAAGATTGGACATAGAGCCATTAAGCCAAACCTATTTAATATAAACTCACCTGAAAGATTTACAACTGTGAATATTTTGTAGTTTGCAATTGTATCGGATATATGGAGTATACTATTAAACGAACGAATTATATTTTTGAAGTAAAAAGATAAGGACTGTAGGTTTTTATACTATGTTACTCAAAATAAATACTAAAAAAAAAATTGACAAATTCGCGATTGATTGGTTCATTCATTCTACACCTCTTATATTTACCTTTTATCGGCACTTTTCATTTGCGTACGCCTGCGCTTTTGTAAATACTCAATGGAAAATTTGTCAAATTTCGCGGTTTTGGGACTAAGCTAATAAGAAAATTTTTCAAATTTTTTTATATTTTGTGGCCCAACGAATGATAACTGACATATCCCATGCACCGTGCTTCGTATTCATACGTTCAAATGTGAGTTCTAGAACATTGGCAACACTTTTTAACCGCTTGTAGTCACCCCAGAGTAAGAAAAAATTTTATGAAATGATTAATAGTTCGATGTTTTCAGAATAAGTACATTGGTAATTGCACTGTGGTGTGTGAAATTTGTATTTTTTGTGCTATTTGTGCTGGTGCTGTGTTACACTTATGAGCTTACTGTAAACAATGGTAAAATAACTATTTTTATTGGTTGGAGCATTTTCAACCGTCATATCTGGTTGAAATCTACTGTGCTACCGTGGTCATTCCGCTATGTGTTGCGCCTCTTTTACTGTACCTGCTTTTGTTGTCTCTGCATGGATTTTTTGTTTTACACACATACCTAATTTGTGCGAATGAGTGTCGGTTACTCTCGCGCTCACTCCCCGCTCTCTCTCGCGCTCTGAGCAAACGCGCTTGGTTCCAAATGTGTATAGATGTATAGATAAGTCACATTTTTCTGTAAAGTCGTAGCTGATGTTTTTTCGAACATATTTCTTAGTTTACATGGAATTAGCTGCTATGTCAATAGTGAAAAGTTTTGGAATTTCTTTGGTTCAGGGTGGCCTTTGGCAATAGTATATTTAAAATCAAAATCGCAAGACTAATACAATGCGTCATTTAAAATTCTAGATAGAGGTCTGAAATATGTTTTAGGATCCTCGATCGAGGAGCTAAGCAACAGTCACATTGGCAATATTTTTGAGAGACAAGAAGGCCGAAACTCCTTCGACAATATCACTTTCAAAATATGATGATGTAGAAAGTGGTTTGACTTGGCTTTTCGAACCCTTTAAATTATAAAATCAAATTTCCAAATATGGAGAAATTCTCAATATTATTTTAAATACTGAACAAAATAATTGGATTTCTATTTAAATAGCGCAAAACAATCCAAGGATCGAACCCAAACCTTCTCCAAAATCCTTGAACTTAAAATTTTTTGAAATTCAACATTGATCAATTTCAGTTCGAACACGCGAACTGAAGCTCCGCAAAAATTTACAGACTCTGTTTGAAATGGAATATATTTATCTATATGTCATAATTGATTTTTGACATTTCTTTGTATCCTTGCGACAGAGTATTAGAAACTTGGAGAATTACTTTTGCGCCGTTAAAGAAGTACATTCAACCCCAACATCTAAATATAAGTCGTGAAAGCAATAAATTAAAATAGTTAAATTCAAGTATATTATATCGATAAATCAATTTTCATTTAGTTTTGGACTTTCCATAAAATCGTATGTATGGCACATTTTCTTAACTTTAGAATAAAAAGTCCCAAACAATTCTCCGATATTTTTAAGCGAAGATAAGCCATTTTAAACTAGTGTGTTCAAAATGATAAAACTTTGTACCACCCATAAGTATTTTTTGTTTATTTATTTCTTCATCAACGGCAAACTGACGTTATATTTAGATCTGAACCAAACATTTTAACAAAAACTTGGCAAATGTAAGTGTTAAGAGTGTAAGTGTATTTCAGTTTTGGCGATGACCGACTCACTGCCAAATGATCGTAACAGTGCAACAATTTTAAAGGCGATAATAGTAGCCAGTTATAGCGGCCACATCAACTACAGAGCTGGACTCAGCGTTTAGCACTTGACGGAGGCGACGATTTATCCATGTCGAACTTTGGTTGCCCGGACTTTGGTCCTCTAGATTATGATTCAAATCTGGCGTTGACACACCATTTTCGGATATATCAGTAGCCATACCCGTGTCCGTGTCCGAAGTGCCTGAACAAGAAGCAAGATTGGTGCCAAAACTCTGCTTACTAATTTGGTTAATTTCCAGTTGCTTTATATCCATCGCCGTATTCGTATTGCGCAAGTCCATTTCGCTGGGGTCAATTTTCGAGGAACAAGAAGACATTTCTAGTTGAAGATGGGACATAGAAATAAGCCAAGCCTATTTAATATAAACTCACCTAAAAGATTTACGATTGTGAATATTTTGTAGTTTGGAATTGTGTCAGATATATGGAGTATACTATTAAACGAACGAGTTATATTTTAGAAGTAAAAAGAAAAGGACTGTATATTTTATTTATAGGAATTGTACTATTTAATTCGGTACCTGCACCAATTAGTGCGAATTATTTCTAATTTCAGACATGAAGCCAATCGGTAATTCCATTATCACAAACCCTACATCAGGAGAGAGAGCGAGTATATATTTTAACAAGTTAATTTAACAAGGTTGGCGGCCTCAGCGCGAACAAACAAATTATGCGGCATTTGGCAGTGTGAGAAATAGGAGTGGAAATAGTGGCAACAAATCAATTGTAGACAGGGCACAGCACGGACACGGTAAACCATAAACAACCGCCAATCAATGCATAGAGCGACACGCACAGCGTAAATTGAAAATTGACTATTGATTGAGCTCTCACACTAGGAACAACAGCAACAACAACCGCAACAATAGATTTGTGTAAATTATTATTGCTCATACGACATGTGGTTACTGACAGAGCAGCTGATGATGGACGTACTGCAGCAGGTAGAGGCGGTCTCAACGAGGGCAATCCTTAAAGCAATAAAGATAATTCTTATTCCTTTGGGGAAATTGTTGCTACATTTGTTGAGAAATTTCAAAATGTAAGAAAGGCAACAAGTTTATCAGTAGTTCACATTGCTGACATTTCTAGAAAATGTTGGCAATCGCCTCGAGGGAATTCAGTTTTTTTCACAAATAAAGCAAAAGCGGTTTATTTTTTTTAATGGAAATGCCAACAAGGTTACGAAATGAAAATGTGCAAAGTGTTATCAATGGAAACCGACTTATAGTTAAAACAAGTACTGTCTGAAAAGGGGTCTTTAAATTTTGGCTCCATTTTGGTTGACGTCTGTTTTATTCAGCTTGCGAATTTACCATGACAAGTCCAAATGATAAAACTGTTGGAATTTCGAGTATTTTCGAAAATCATTTGTATACTTATTGATTTAGTTTGTTTAAAATTTAAGCCAGTCTTATCTTAAAGTCAGGTACTCACATCAGCTATATCGAAATTGTCAGCCTATTAGTTTTGTGGCGAGCTTAGTTTCTAGAAGGACCAACAGAAAAATTTTGCAAGCAGATATCAAGCAATGCCTTTTCGCCGGTTTCGAATTATGATACACTATTTAGACGCAGCTCAGCCTTTTTGAAGTATGTATAATGAACATTTTACATACATGTGTATATATTCACTAAAATTGGCCGCACTGCTGCTAATGGGCACAAAGAAAAGAGAGCGAACGAGAAAGAGACAACGCAGCTAACTAAAATCTTTACCTTCCTCATCTTTCTTTTCATTGCCTTACATTTTATTATTATAAAAACTTAAGTATATAAACAAATTGTTATTGTTTGCGCGATCGCATTTTTCAATTTACTCTCTCCCTCTGAATGAGAATGAAAACGACAGCCCTAAACATGCCTTTGTATGTATATAAGTGTGAGAGACAAATGTTAATGGTACGCCGTCATATTAACAGCGTGTCAGCTTGACGCCGGTAACTTGACAAGTTGTTACGCGATGCCTCGATCAAAAACAACCATTTTTGGGAACTGTTTTCTTTTGATATAGAACAAAATTTAAGCACGAGCGCTATTGAAATAATTGACGACCAATGTGGAAATGAAGCTAAGCTAAATGAAGTAACTACATACATAATACAGAATGCAGTTTCGAAGAAAACTGTATTCGAAAGCGCTATAATTTTGTATAAGAACTTAGTACTTTTACTGAATATAGGTAAATGAGATTCTAAATGGGGCCGCTTTTGTCTGCATGATTTTTCAGAGTGATATTCGGTAAGAACCGTTACCGAAGCCCGAAACAGAATAGGTTTTATAACCGTTACCCGTACCGTAACCCTACAACTGTAAAATAACCGTAACCGAAAAAAGCTATCGGCCAAAACAGTAGTAACCCTTACCGTTATTTGTTTCGGTTTTATTCAGAATTTCCCAGAAAGTTTTTTTCATTTGAGTCAAAGTCTTAGCTTTAAGCTGGCTCAAGGTCAATAATTAATTATAATTCAATACAATCAACACAACTCAACAGTGATAAATCACAACATTTTGGATAAGCAGTGGTATGTCCGGACAGCTGTTTCGGAATTGACCTCAATTCACTCATCAGCAGACTTGTTGCCAAATTTGGCGAATTAAGCCTTGAGAATTTCAATTTTGTTAAATCCCAGCCTGAAATTCTGCTATGAAATTTAAGCCTGAACTTATGCTATGGGTTTTTTGAAGGTGTTACCAATTTGTTGTGAATTAAATTGCCTTCTGCTTCTGGCTATTGCTAGCAGCCACAATGAAAAAACTTCTTTTTTTTCTTCGTACGCGATTTCATTTTGAGCAATGAAATAATAAAAAAATTTAATTGCAAAGTGCACTCTCCTAGATTTACCAAATCCATTGTCAACCGAGTTGTTACAAATATTGAATCCAGCTGAATCAATTTTGCCTACTGCGCTGCCGACAGAAGCAATGCCTCTGTCACTCATCAACAATATTGTGCGGCGAATTCAAAAATACTTTGTCCCGTTTTTACTTTTCAATCAGCCCTCGTAATTTTCCGCACATGTTTGATGAATTCGCTAGTCGATTATATTCAATTCTCACATTAAAGGGCAGTGCAAACCGTGTGTGGAGTGTGTGTATTTCTGTTGAATTGCACTTAAATTAACATGGTTTATGGTGAAGGCTCTCGGGCAGGGGTTAATGCAATAATAAATTTTATTTACACACTCTGATGTACTGCAATTTCACATACAACTCACGCATGTGGACCGTGCACACAAAAACTAATTACACGCCACAATGATTACATTTTACAACACCAAGGAGCTTTGGGATGAGGAGCAACCCCAACAACAAGAGTGACAGAGTAAACATTTATAGAACTAGCCGAAAACTATAGAGCATTATGAAAAAAGGCTTTTTCAGTGTGCTTAGAGCCAAGAGACCATCGTGGAGCAGTTTATGATAACAGTGTAAAACTTTTTACGAAATGAATTACACCTGAGGGAAAGGCATGGGTAGAGTTTGAGAATAGTTGTATAAATGCATATTATTGCAGTTTTTAGTATTACAAGTAAAGACGGGAAAACGTACAGCTTCATCTCCTCTTTACACAAGTACCCATGGTCACTAAAGGTAATTTTCCCCATATATCAGGCATACATACAAGTGTGAAAAATTAAACATTTTTGTTTTCATTAGTTAAGAAAAACAGCAATCTGCCTTGTTGGATACCAAAAATGGATATCCTGCTTGTATAGTTGCTGTCAAAGTCAGCTAATACTATTCAATGATATTGATAAACTAAGAGCATAATTTTCTGCTGCGATTTACAATTGCTAAAAATAGAGGAAAGCTAACTTCGGCTCGATCGAAGTTTTTATACCCCTGCAGCTTGTATGATTTATATAAATTAGTAGCCTGATTCCACTGACACAAATATGTAAATTCGGCCAAATGCACACATTTTTAACAAGGCCTCCAATATACATTTTCTACACCCAATTTCTATGCCAGCTATACTATATAGTTGTCCTATTAAACTTGGTGGAATTATGTTAAAGCATAGAAAACTTATAAATACGAGGATTGGGGACGTTTGCGTTGAAGACAAAAAAGTTTTTATCACTAAAACAATATTTCGACTATGGCAGCTATATGCTATAGTCATCCGATCTGGCCGGTTCCGACAAATGTGCTGCGTATTTGTACCAAAAGACTTCGTGCAAAGTTGGGTAAAGATAGCTTTAAAACTGACGGAGGAGATAGCATAGAAACAGACGGACGAACAGACGGACATGGCTATATCAACTCAGCTCGTCATGCTGATCAAGAATATATATACTTTATGTGGTCGGAGATGCTTTCTTCCATGCGTTACAAACATCTCGACAATTTTAATATACCCTCTACAAGGGAATAAAAATTAAACAAGGCAACAAAATTGGACTTTTTCCAGTATATTGAAGGGTCGGTGGTGATTCTAGATGATTTTCGTGTGCTGAACACGAATCTGTTTTCAGAAATGGTCCATCACGTCGAGATTTTTAGTAATTTGGGCTTAAAGTTACAAAAAATGCCTTATATGAACCTTTTTATACGCGATTTGTGGAGAAACTATACTTTTTTTTTGACTTTATTTAATATTATCAGAAAGAACTACTCCTTAACGTTGATTAATAAACTATCCCAAATCAATTCTGCGATTTTTTCCAATGAAGATAAACCATTTTTAGTTTCTGCAAGGCATACTTTTGGGCAGTAGACAGTCAAAATAGGCACTTTTTGCAACTTTAAGCTTTTATAATATTGCAAGGTTCTTGAAAATGAAATGTTCAATCTAGATTTAAGATTGATTTTTTTCTCTCAGTGCAATCGCCTCCACATAGCATACACATGTGTCGGGGTCGAGGATGAACAGGTTGCGATGCAGTGCCTCCATTTTAGTCACTACTTTGATTACCTCCTGGGCCGCAACGCCTCCCACAACAGCCACGGCTGGAGCCAACCTGGGCAAAGTGTACGCACAATGCCTCGTTACTAAGAGCCGACGTGGACAATAGATCATCACGGATGGTCTGAAACAGTTTAAGATCCGAACTGGGATCGCGTTAATGGGAAGAACGAAATTGCTGAAGAATCCGTAGCAGAACTATGACTGCACCATTGCGTTTTAACGTGATCTGGTAGCCCGGGGTAGTCACATCAAAATCCAAATAGACTGGATACTGCACTTCACATTGCACGGGTCTGGACACAGTTTTGTATTTATCCTTCTTCTTGGGCTTTGAGATTATCTTGTATTTGAAGACATCCCTGAAAGAAGGCAGAAGGTGGTTTTAGATGGCGATATTATCGATTGGCAACCATACTCACTCCGCCAGAAGAGAAACCAAACATGCCCCAGACATCGCTGGCGAAGTACTTTACGCCCAGACCACGGCATATACCATCTACGCGCTGCAACTCCTCATTGTTCTGGCCATTCACGACCACCACATTGAACTGGCCAAAGAAGTTCTTGGCATTCTCCTTGAGCGGTTGAGTGTCGGCCGATATATCTACCATCGGACTTAGCGCATGGGCGCACTCTACAAATGCCTCGGCCCTGTTACCCCCCAGGGTATCGCGCGCAGCCAGGAATTGTGAGCAAAAGTTATTATGTTCCGGAGATGAGTATTTTGGCAGTACGTAGGCTGGAAATGTCATTTTAAGCATCTTCCGTTTCTGCTTCTCCCTCATCGAGCCGGTGAATGCGGGCAAACTTTACCGCCTTTGCGATTCTAAGCACTTTTGACTCTGTCCACTTTAGGCCGCTGGTCCTTCTTCTCTTCAAAAGAAGCTCGTATGTATTCTAAATTACATTGAATAACACTAGTTTACAGCCAAAAAGACCCATTTCTACTGAAACTGTTTTTAAATGTAGTTATGATTGGTGATCTCAAAAATCGATTTCAAAAATTTTTTCATGGCAACGTTTTTTAAATATGCAAAATTTTTCATTTTTACGGTAGGTGCACTTACATTTTAAGCCATATCTCACTTCATTATCGTCAGAAGAAGTCAAGCAAGATATGAATCGAAAGGTAATTGAATTGTCAATAATCGCGAAAGCACTATTTTTAAATCGGTTAAGTAGTTTGAATACAATAATAAAAAATATACACAAGAAGTGGATTGTTTGCTCGAAAACACAATAAATTTCGTTTCCACATCCTAGAAAAATATTTAAAAATTCAAAAAAACTAGTGTTATATTTTCTACTTAAGAACCGCACTTCTGCGAAGAAAATAAGATATCGATGATAAGATAAGAATATATAAATAAATACAGTATCTGTGAGCAATCGAGTGCTGAAAAAATGGTATTTTTGAGATTTTTTAAAAATAAATTTTACTTTCTTAAAATTCGGTTCTGTTCTGTAATTTTATTTTCTGATCTAGCTATTCGCCCACTTCTAATTTTGAGCAAAAGACGAAGAAAGATGAACAAAAATTTTCTATGCACTTAAAATACTCAAATTTTACTGTTAGTTCCTTCACTTAAATTGATCCAGTTACAATTTTTTTTTCATAGATTTTCTTCATTAATACTTTATTATCTTTGTAGAAGTGCAATTTTTAGGTCGAAAGAATAAAAATAGTTTATTTGGATTTTTTTATATTTTTCCAAGGCGATTAAAAAGGAAATTTCTTGCATTTTCGAGCAAAAAATCGATTTTTTTTAAACATTTTTGGTCATTGTATTCAAAGTTCTAAGCCGATCTGAAAACAATGTTATACACTATAATTGAAAATTTAATTACCTTTCGATTCATATCTTGCTTTACACCATCTAACGATTATGAGTTGAGAAATGGCATAAATTGTAAGTGCACCAACCGAAAAAATTAAAAAAATCATATTTAAAAAACGGTGTCATGAAAAAATGTTGGAAATAGATTTTTGAGAGCACCAATCCAAACTACACTTAAAAATAATTTCAGTAGAAATGGTTCATTTAATTTTTTTATTTTGTTAACTAGTGTAATTAATTTTTTCATTATTAAAACTTTAAATCATCCTGATAACTTACCTCGCTCGCCATATTAAAGTCAAACCACAATGTAATCAAACCAGAGAACGGTCACACATAAATGAAATCAAATATTAATCAAATCTTAATCAGCCTCAAAGTCGATTTCGTTAAATCTTTTAGTGTGACCATTACTGCTTCACTTTTTCTGGGCACATTGGACGTTTTGTATGCTCCTGCTGTATTTTATTCAAGTTTTGGTGAAAAAGGGCAGACTGTCAAGATTCAAAATTAGCTCAGCATTTACAGAAAACTTGAATAAAATATCCATTTTATGTCCCATTTTTGCGTTCGAGGGCTTTTGCTAAAGTAAATTTCCTAGTTTTCACTGTCCAATAAAAAAAAATCTTATAATATTGATTCATTATACATCTACAGGCATTTTAAATACGTTAAATTTTTAAATTTTGGAAAACATGTTTTTTTTTCTGCAGTTAAGCCAATAGCATCAAAAGCACGCGTCCTAACACATTTTAATCTGAAACAAAACATAGAACTTTTTATCGGGCTCTAGGTCTATAAGTTATGATTTTCATCATAACATTTCTAAAACAAGACACGTAAAACACCACAAAGGAGGCTGGTTGATCTTTTGTCCAAGATTTTTCTGCTAAGTTTTTAGAACTTTAAAATCGGTTAAAAAACAACAAAGTTATGAGAGTGAAGGTGAAGACAACTTTTGATAAGTCCAAAAACACGATTATCGATAATATCTCGATAACTAGCAGATAGATTTTTTTTTTCATGGCGATTTTCGTAATCGGCGGGCCAATTTAGTTTAGAAAAAGTTGGTTTGGTTCAATGGGTGAAGATCGGCTTTCATTTTGTCGAGCACTGTATGCAATATATGCAAAATGTTCTTAAATATAATGAATAATACTAATTATTTATTATTTATGATATTTTAATGATTTAATAACTGTATAACTGGTATTATTGACTGAGATTCACGGTTGACTTTGCATAACTGGGATTATGGCTGACTACTGCGTACTCTCTGCCCTCTATCTCAAAAACGGTTGGGCGTATGAGAAAATTGTGAAAACAAAATTTGTCGCAAATTTGCTGCTCTACAACTTACAGTTTAAACATTGAAGCTATAACAACGAGATAATCGCTGAAAACTGATTTTTGTGACCTTTGACCTTGAATAACTAACAACGCGCACATGAGATTTTATGTGACTTTTGGCACAACGTTTAGAACGCCAAAACGAAGGTGTACAGAAGTTTCCAGCTTATTATCTCAAATTCCGAGGTTGACCCCTTTTTATACCCTTGCAAAGGGTATTATAATTTGCCCAGAAGTTTGCAACGCATAGAAATATTCATTTCCGACCCCATAAACTATATATATTCTTGATCAGCGCGACGAGCTGAGTCGATTGAGCTTTGTCCGTCCGTCTGTCTGTCTGTCTGTCTGTCTGTCTGTCTGTCCGTCTGTCTGTCCGTCTGTCTGTCCGTCTGTCTGTCCGTCTGTCTGTCCGTCTGTCTGTCCGTCTGTCTGTCCGTCTGTTTCTACGCAAACTAGTCTCTCAGTTTTAAAGCTATCGAGCTGAAATTTTGCACAGAGTCTTCTTTTTACTGCACGCTGCTAATATGTCGGAACCGACCGGATCGGATGACTATATCTTATAGCTGCCATAGGAACCATCGGTCAAAAAATGGGTCTTAGTGAGAAAAACTTTTTTGTTTTCAATGTTAGCGGCCTTAAACTCGGCCATTGTTAATATTATATGCTTTCAAACAGATATGCAAATTTTGGTCAAGATCGGATGACTATATCTTATAGCTGTCATAGGAACAATAGGTCGGAAAATGGGTCTTAGTAAGAGAAACTTGTTTGTTTTCAATGCTAGCATCATAAAACTTGGCGATAATAAATATTAAATGCTTTCAAACAGATTTGCAAATTTTTGTCAAAATCGGATGACTATATCTTATAGCTGTCATAGGACCGATCGGTCGGAAAATGGGTCTTAGTGAGAAAAACTTTTTTGTTTTCAATGTTAGCGGCCTTAAACTCGGCCATTGTTAATATTATATGCTTTCAAACAGATTTGCAAATTTTGGTCAAGATCGGATGACTATATCTTATAGCTGTCATAGGAACAATAGGTCGGAAAATGGGTCTTAGTAAGAGAAACTTTTTTGTTTTCAATGCTAGCGTCATAGAACTGGCGATACTAAATATTATATGCTTTCAAACAGATTTGCAAAATTTGGTCAAAATCGGATGACTATATCTTATAGCTGCCATAGGACCGATCGGTCGGAAAATGGGTCTTAGTGAAAAAAACTTTTTTGTTTTCAAGTAAATCGTTCTTAAAGTCGGTGATTCTTAATATTAAACGCTTTCAAACTAATTTGAAAAAGTTGATCGACATCGGGTGACTATATCGTATGTTTGCCATAGGACCGATCGGTCGGAAAATGTGTCTTAGTGAGAAAAACTTTTCTGTTTTAAATTTTATCTTTCTTCAACTCCGCGATTGTTAATTTGATATGTTTTCAAAAAGATTCGTGAAATTTGGTCGAAATCCGATGTTTATCTGTCGGAAAATGGGTTTTAGTTAAAATTTTTTTAGATTTTTATGTAAGCTTTCTTAAACTTGGACATTTCAAAAACAGCATTTGCAAGGGTATTAAAACTTCGGCACAGACGAAGTTAGCTTGGCCTTCTCGTTTTTGCCTAATTTGACTTTACTATACCACTACTGTGTGTTGGTACCTTTGATCTGTAGAAACTGTTTATATTTGTTTAGTCTGTGACGTTCAGTACTTTTCAGAGTTATCAATTCCGCTTCGGTTTCACTTAATCGCAATGTGCAATTTTGAGTTTATTAAATTAATATTATTCCCTTAAAAATAAAATCTAATATCTGCTTTAAAACTCGATATGATTACTCAGGCCACAAAATTATATGAGCTAAAAATGGGTACCAGACATAAATTTGATTAAATTTTCAAATACGCTTTCCAATGACCTTTAGATGGCTTAGCAATAAACTAGACCCAAAAACTTTGGTCAATTGTGATGATATAAATTTATTCCTGAAAATTGGAAATATTTCCTATAGTGACCGGATGCGTAAAGTCCCAAGTGTATTCCACTTTAAAGGGCCACATACTGAGGCCAGTCGATTAAGGAGCAGGAAATGCCTGAGGCTCTCACTGCAATTTTAATCACCACAACAATATCATCAACATATCAGACAAGCCATTGAAATGCTCGTCGAACACATTCCCTTTTCGACAAATACTTTTTCCGAGTTTTTTTCTCCTTTTGAGTCATGGAATAATATTATTGTACAACAAACATGTACATTACGCTCAACATGGTTTGTATTTTAATTATAGCTGCAGGGCAGGCCGAAATGCACAACTGAGAGGCCAGCAGTTGGGCCAGAACTCACAGTCAGAGTTGGTTATTCATTGAAAGTGGGAGGGAGATGCCACGCGGTTGTTGTAATATTGTTAAGCGCTTTGTATGCCTTTGTTCGGCCTTCTTTTTGGTTATACTGAAATAATTGAGCCAGATATAAAGCTAGTGAGGAAATAGGTTGCCTGGAGTGCATAAAGAAAGAAAAAACGAGAAGGCCAAGCTAACTTCGTCTGTGCCGAAGTTTTAATACCCTTGCAAATGCTGTTTTTGAAATGTCCAAGTTTAAGAAAGCTTACATAAAAATCTAAAAAAATTTTAACTAAAACCCATTTTCCGACAGATAAACATCGGATTTCGACCAAATTTGACGAATCTTTTTGAAAACATATCAAATTAACAATCGCGGAGTTGAAGAAAGATAAAATTTAAAACAGAAAAGTTTTTCTCACTAAGACACATTTTCCGACCGATCGGTCCTATGGCAAACATACGATATAGTCACCCGATGTCGATCAACTTTTTCAAATTAGTTTGAAAGCGTTTAATATTAAGAATCACCGACTTTAAGAACGATTTACTTGAAAACAAAAAAGTTTTTTTCACTAAGACCCATTTTCCGACCGATCGGTCCTATGGCAGCTATAAGATATAGTCATCCGATTTTGACCAAATTTTGCAAATCTGTTTGAAAGCATATAATATTTAGTATCGCCAGTTCTATGACGCTAGCATTGAAAACAAAAAAGTTTCTCTTACTAAGACCCATTTTCCGACCTATTGTTCCTATGACAGCTATAAGATATAGTCATCCGATCTTGACCAAAATTTGCAAATCTGTTTGAAAGCATATAATATTAACAATGGCCGAGTTTAAGGCCGCTAACATTGAAAACAAAAAAGTTTTTCTCACTAAGACCCATTTTCCGACCGATCGGTCCTATGACAGCTATAAGATATAGTCATCCGATTTTGACAAAAATTTGCAAATCTGTTTGAAAGCATTTAATATTTATTATCGCCAAGTTTTATGATGCTAGCATTGAAAACAAACAAGTTTCTCTTACTAAGACCCATTTTCCGACCTATTGTTCCTATGACAGCTATAAGATATAGTCATCCGATCTTGACCAAAATTTGCATATCTGTTTGAAAGCATATAATATTAACAATGGCCGAGTTTAAGGCCGCTAACATTGAAAACAAAAAAGTTTTTCTCACTAAGACCCATATTTTGACCGATGGTTCCTATGGCAGCTATAAGATATAGTCATCCGATCCGGTCGGTTCCGACATATTAGCAGCGTGCAGTAAAAAGAAGACTCTGTGCAAAATTTCAGCTCGATAGCTTTAAAACTGAGAGACTAGTTTGCGTAGAAACAGACGGACAGACAGACGGACAGACAGACGGACAGACAGACGGACAGACAGACGGACAGACAGACAGACAGACAGACAGACAGACGGACGGACAAAGCTCAATCGACTCAGCTCGTCGCCCTGATCAAGAATATATATAGTTTATGGGGTCGGAAATGAATATTTCTATGCGTTGCAAACTTCTGGGCAAAATTATAATACCCTTTGCAAGGGTATAATGACATATACAAAAGATTATACATTTGTTTATTTAATTTGTTTAATCAAAACATGTGGCGCAGCGGTTAATGTGTCGGCCTGCTGCGCTTGAGGCGTGGGTTCAATCCCGCCTCGGACCATCTAATAAAAAGTTTTTTCTCCCAAATTACGATGGTAAATGCCTATAAGAGTCCCAATGCAGATTGAGAAGAGCGAAAATGAGAAATGGTTTCTGCACAGATTCGATTAGCAATTACTGCTCTTTGTACTGTGGGCCCCCATACACTAGAGCAGTATTCCAAAATAGGACGTACTAAGAATATGCACAATGTTTTAGTTATGTAAGGGTCATCAAGCTCTTTGGACCAACACCTAATAAATGCCAGAACACCTTTGTCATTAATCACTGTAGCTGCGATGTAGCTGTCGAAACACAATTTCTGTTCAAATAGTACACCAAGATCACTTACACGTCAAATACGGACTAGGGCATGATTTCCTATAGAAAGCTTTTAGAATGGTTTAAGAAAAGAAGATTTTTTGAACACCACTTCTCCAGTTCATTAAGGTCTAGTTGAAGGCATCAGAGTATGGTAAGCAGATTTTAACGTCATCTGCATACATAAATACGGTTGAATACGATGTGACTTGTGGGTGGTCGTTTACAAAACTATTGAAAAAACATCGTTAAATAATACTCGTTGTGAATGATTTGATAAGTAAGTAGACGACATCAGTTTGCGACCGGCACTGAAAACTGCAATTTATCAGTGATGAAAACTCAAGAGCATTTGTCGTCGTTGATCGACGTTTAACAAAGCCATGCTGAGAAGGAGAAATGAGTTTGCTACAGAGATGCTCGAGCAGTTTTGGGATATCAGAAAGCTTTGCAATGCCTCTATAATTCTCGACATCCAAATGGGACTCTTGCTTATATGATTCGTTTCAAATCAGTGCGAGACAAGACTGTTTCAAATACAGGTTAAATAGATAGGTAATGGGTGAACACGGAGCTCGAGCACAGTACTTCATATCACAACTTGAGACGTTGTCAGGACCAGCAGATAAAGAGATGTGAATCGTAGATAGTTTATGCAAAACGTCACATTCATTAAAATAGGAAAGAAAAATAATTTTTGATTGAGATGGAGAGTAAGGATATGGAGAAGATGAGATGTAGGATTGTGATGAGTAAGTCATCTGAAAAAAGAAGGCAAATAGATTAGCGATATTAAGATTGAAAGAATCAGTTTTATTTTGATAGTGAAGCGACGGAGGAAATGTATTCAACTTCCGTTTAGAGTTAACGAATGAGTAGAGTTGATTGAGGTAATGAGTAGATTGTGAGAGGTAATCAGCTTAGCATTAGCATTCAGAACGAGTAAAGCGCAAAGTCTGTCGACGAACCTGTTTTCTGATATATTTTGAAAAGTCTGGATTTCTTAGGTACGACATGTACGGTATGAAACAAGGGGGCTTAGATGAGGGTGTCACTTTAACCTCAGGAACATTTGTATAAGGCTGCTGCTTTGACTGCAGCATCAATGTCGGTGAATAAATGTAGGAAAGAACAGTCAACTGAAGAAAGATGTAGATTTCGTTCGTGAAAATTAGTCTTATGAAAGCCCTTCACACAACTTGATGCCAATGAATGGTCAATTACCACAGGGATAATAGTCTCAACAGAGATCGAAATGGATGGATGGTAGCAATCTCCAGGCGGGGATACTGGGTTAGCTCTGGCTACCACTGCAAGGGAAGCATCACTGCTAACAAAGATCAGATCAAGCAGCCTTTCACGACTATTTTGTACTGAATTAATTTAGGCTTGATTAGACCGTCGATGAATTCATATTCGCTATCAGGAAGATAAAGGTTCGAATCATCGCAAGGCAGCCATGATAGATGGGGAATTTTAAAATTTCCAAGCACTAAGATTTGATCGGAGTGTCCTAATGCAGACATCACGAGATGAATTGCAGAAAGGTGATACAAGTAGACTGTTAAATCAGATCTGGGAGGAATATAAGAGCATGTCAAGAAGATATTTGCTTTAACAGGGCAGACTTCGACCGCAATAAACTCGATGTCATGAGTATTGTCAAATGGAGGTCTGGTTTATAGAAGTGATTGTAGATATTGACGGAATGCCAGCCCCGCTCATAGCTTGTGTATCGTTCATCCGATCTTTATCATACCTTCAGCAAATCGATAAATAATTTTGATTACTAGATTTCTTTAAAAGGTACGAACAATCTATCATCAAAACTGTAGGAGATATGACGTTTTTTCCAAATTGTGTGTGCGGGAGGGGGCGTGGCAAAAATTTAAAATAAACTTGATCTGCCTGCAAGAATAATGTGTTTTTGTCCAATACATGTCAAACCTCTAGCTCTTACCATCTCTGAGATCTCTTCGTTCATACGGACGGACGGACAGACGGACAAGGCTATATCTGTACATACGGCTGTATGTATGTCTGATCATAGATATATATATACTTTATAGGGTCGGAGATTGATTCCTTCTGGCTGTTACATACTTAATATGCTCTATGTATGTCACAAAGTGGCTTAAATATAAGTTAAATTTACCAATTATTAAATTTTGAATGTCTTTAAATTCATACATACCTTCGATTTTGATCAAATGAGTCTGTAATCAGAAAGAGAAACAAGAATTTTTGTTACTTTCTGCTACTTTTTCTGTCGATTTTGATCAAATAAGTCAGTCATCAGAAAGGAAACCGAGAATAATTGTTACTTTCTGTTACTTTTCAATAAAAGTTTATTTATGGCTTTGCCTACTTTCATCACTAGCCCGATCCACATCCAATAGCATGACCAGTGAAGTACGCGGAGTAAGACAATGAAACTTTTGAGTAATGTGCGAAAATTTCATTTTTAAATTAAAATAAAAGTCCAGCTTCCTCTGCATCCTCCTGCTATTCACCCCTGTGCTCTTTGGGGCAGCAATTAATGGCAGCTTCTGTTATTCAGAGAAGGCAGTGGAAATGCATTTGCATTGGTAATGTTAACCCCGATGACAGAGAGTCAGAACCCAAGTAAGGGCCAGAGCCAGAGCCAATTCCGGTGGTGATTGGGGTTGACCATTGAAATATGGGCAAGACAAATTATTGGTTTTTCTTTGAGTGCGCTTAAAATGAGGCAAACAGTTTAATTAAAATGAAGTGGAACGATGCGTGTTAATGGCAATTGCAAATTGCGGTCCACTAAAAATTGATGTATGTTTGGACAAAGAATGGAGCGTACAGGGGACAATGGTTTAGAATTACATACAATACAAATACAATTAGAGTGATGACATTTTTCATGAGACCATCGTCTCTGTCTGAAAATACTTTGACGCTAAAAAATCTATATAATTGCGGCTGTTTTCAATTAATTCTAAAGTCTACATTAGTTTTACGTTTACTTACTCTTTCTGGCGAAAGACAAGGGTCACAAAATCGAGTCACTACCACAAACATTTTTTAGCTAGCATCGCACTCTTTCTCGAGTATTTTTAGTGGATTTGCAGAAGCCATCAGGATTTGTATTTGAATACGTGTATTAGTTAAATTTTAAGTGTGATTTGTTATCCTAATGGTCGGTGGGATGGATTCTTAAACGTCTCCTAGCACGGATCCCATTTATCCTGCGCCTTTTGAGGACGCATCTGGCGAGGTTGTTCGGGTCAGAGGCAACCTTGTCCAGATATCGCGCAGCCTGTTTTGATAATGGAGTCGCCTACCATAGGGACACCACAATCCCACTCGATGTTTCGTGTGCGTATACACCACTCATCTCCTGTGATTCGTCTGAGTGTTTGGCCTGAAAAAACCCTTATTTTGATCAGGTGGGAATTTAGTGATCAGATCGTGAGTAAAGTTTAAAACAATGGTCGTGTTCAACAGAATAATTGATCCCTTAGCAGGTATCAGAAAAAAATTATGCAACGAATAGTTTTTGCTATTTTAGGGAGCAGTATCACTTTGAAGTAGCGTACTATTTCTTTGATACATGCTCCATGCTTATAATATCAAAGATATTTGATGATATTCAACAGTTTTGATCTTCTGAATTGCCTTAATTGAGATGGCAATTTAGTTCAACATCTACAGATAAGCCTTAATAAATTACCTCTTCAAATTACACTAGGCAACAGGGTCCAGTTTATTTAAGGGTTGGTGGTGATTATCAGCCATGCTCGCATTTTCGCTTTCGCAAAACTTTTACGATTTCAAACCGGTTTTTGTACCAAATATGTACTCTAAATCGCAAGATTTTTACGAATGCGAAAATGGGCGCATGGCTGTATATATGATTTTCGTGTGCTGAACACGAATCTGTTTTCGGAAACGGTCCATCACATCTAGATTTATACTAATTTAAACTTCAAATTGCTTAGAATGCCTATTTTGAACCTTTTTGATGCGTTTTGTGAAAGACCTAAGCTTTTGTTTTGACTCTCTTTGATAATATCGTATAGAACTATTTCTTAGCGCAAAAACTAATTGTCCCAAACAGTTCTACGATACCATTCTGATTACATGTGCTAGATGTGACATTAATTTGTATCAAGGCTACAAACCGGTTCGGAATCGAACCCCAAAGAACAGGTTCGGTTTCGGTTTATGGTCCGGTTCGACGGACCCCTTTCAAATATTTAAGATGCCGAACTGAACAGAGTTCGCTGGAGAGGAGTAATTGATGCCCTTTGTCCCACTCGGGATTGGAACTAGAAGAAGAAGAAGCTGCCGAACTGAACCCCTTGTATACAAATAAAAGGTTCGGTTCCAACAGTCATTTAAGACAATTACTTAAGATCTTTAATAACTTTCTCAATAGTACGTCATAGTCAATAGTACAATCCATATGGAGATTTAGATAAGAAAGAAAAACACAAGTCAAGTTGGAAAATTGGAAAGTATTGGTAAGTAAGCATATCATTTGGAAGATCATTTTAACAAGAATAGCCGTGATGAGTCTTTTTTGAGAACTTTTTCAAATTAAAGAGATTAATTTCATGTCCGATTTAAAAAAGACTGTAAAATTACACATGCATATACTCAAAATGTCATTTATTCAAAGACAATTTGAAATAGACTCGCAAATGATTGGAAATATGAGTCGAAACTGATCAGAAAAACGGACTATAAACCACTCTTCAAAAAGAGTCTTGGCTGGGGTACCATATTCTCCCGACAAAAGTATCATTTATGACTATTTTTATCAGACCGAGGAGTAGAAAAAGACTCGAATGTGTTCAGAAATTTCACAAAATGCTGGCTGGGAATGTACGTAGAAGGTACAAAGACCAGACACTTTTGAAAGACTTTTTAAAGTACCTTTGAATAATAATAATAAGGTCCGGTCGACTTATACCCTTGTTCCACTTTCGAATATTCAATCACATTCTCGAAAATTGGATTTTCCTTGTTCCACTGACGAATGTTGTTCACGGCCACACTACCGTCAACAAAGAACTGCTGATTGAACTGCTTTGTCTGCAATTGTTAATCAAAGTTCGCCTTGCACATGTCAAGCAGCATGCTCTCTTGGTAGTCCCACCACGATATAAGTAGTTTGCGGGATTCATGCAAAAGAATTATTACTGAATTTTAACATTCGGAAACAAACAAGAATGGAACAATTGCCGCTTGCCTTGGCCTTGCATAACTCCTTACAATTCTCCCCCTTGTGCTAAACCCCCACTCACTGAGCTAGAACACTCTCCGCCCATGGCAACGTCATTGACAGAGCAGCTGTTCCTATTAGTGACGATTGGCAACTTCGATAGTATATAGATAGAAAATCTAGCCTTTTAGCGGAAAATAGCTATATGTTGTGACAACGGCTAGATCATCCGTGGCAGTGACTTGATCATCAGTCGCGGATGATCTACCGAATGGCCATTTATCTCTAATGAGGAAATACACAGAAAGAATGAGGTCATTCAGATCATCCAGCGGATGACCTCTAGCATGTGCCAGTGGAACAAGGGTATTACATACATAGCTTGGTAATCTGGACGCGTTTTCCTGAACAAATATAAGTCGAAATTTTGATTGAAAGTGGAGTCATAAATCTGTCAACTATTTAACAATCTATGAACCCAGATTCGAACCGAAACCTTAGGTTCCATTAGTACAGGAACTGGTCCGAGAACCGAACCTTACAGTTTAACACGGGTTCGAACCTCCGAACCGAATCTTCACCAAAATGTTACAAGTTTTCAGCCTTGTTTTGCTCAGCCCATAGGTATGCAATGCTGTTGAAAATGTACATTGTAATTCTATACAAGTAACTTGCCTGTTGTAGTGTTTTGCAGGGCATACCTTTGGGCGGTAGACATTTTTGCTATTTCCAGCACATGTAGGTAAATTGGTATATCTTCGTTTAAAAAACTTGTAAAACTGTTTGGGATAGTTTATTTTAAAGTTAAAGAGTACTAATTTCCGATAATATCAAAGAGTGGCAAAATGAAATAATGGATTTCCCACGAAACGAGCCTAAAAAGAGTCTAAATAGGCATTTTAAGCAGGTTTAAGCTTAAATTACTAAAAATCTCGACGTGATGGGCCATTTCGCAAACAGATTCGTGTTTTGTTCACGAAAATCACCTACAATCAGCACCAAAAATTCAATAGACTGAAAAAAGTCTAATTTTGTTGCCTTGTGTTATCCAACGACCGGTTGGACCATCAATCAACAGCAATTCTCTCTCCGCTGTGGCCATTTTGTTAATTTGCTTTCACATTTTAAATGACATTCATTGCATATGCAACACGCTAAAGTTTTGGTCGTTTAATATGCACAATTTATCGCATTACACAAACAATGTGGCCTGCTTAATATTGGCGATTATGCATTAATGCCAAATTGAAACCACAAAAATGGTTGGACCCCAAAAAGTATGTTACAAATGTTGCCAACATTTTTTTTAATTTCCGTTTCAATTGCCTTCTGATGGTCACATCACTTGTAACAAAACATCAATTTCCACTGGTAAACAGGAAATAAAAAACACAAAGGTACACGCTATGACAACAACTAATACCCAAACCACTCCACATGTAAATTGAACTCAACCAAAATGAATAGGAAAAATGAATGAAATCGAACAGAGAGTACTTCACTGTGTAGGTGGTTTTTGCTGTCAATATTCAATATTTCCAGTACAACCTTATACAATCTTACGCAGTATCTTAAGCATCATGCCTCATGTAAAACTTGCACCTCATTTTATTTTACACTTGTCACGCAAATCAAATAAGTTGCAACAGGCAATGCCGTTTCCTCAATTCATAAAAAATTTACTTTGCTGAAAAAAATTGAAAGATATCGAGAGAGATAGAGAACGGGGGAGCCATATCAATACACGACTAGTTGGTGTAGAAATACCAAAAAGCGGAAATGAAATAAAATGCAGCGTCTACTCGTACCGACGACAGTCTAGCGACGACTACAAAATGTACAAGGACTAAGTAGACCCAAAGGGGGGGGTTGAGTAGCAGGATGTGGATACACAGCCAGACAACCAGGCGAGGAAATTGTGTGGCAAAGTTTGTTAAACAGCCGCTGGGAAAATTATTGAGGAAACGTTTGTAGTTAGAACTGCACACCAAAAAAAAAAAAAACGAATAATAAAATGGAAAAGAGAGTGATCGAGAAAGCATTTGCATCTGCACAGGCTCAGAGCCAAATGAGTTTGAGATGGCAATTGGTGTTCAATTGCCACTCAGGGACACATGTTGGCAAGCAATATTGAAAGAAACCCGTTGCAGCAGTTGGTCCAGACATGCTCCATAAATATAAACTATTCCTACAATATTATTACCTCATACCCAAGGCAACATGTTGTAGCCAGGACATGAGCAAATTGTAAGCATATGGTCACTTATTTCCAAGACAGCAGCGCAAAAGGTTCTAGATAGCGAAATAGATGTGGGGTGGAACAATTTGCAGCAGGTTGAATGGCAACGCAATGACTTTGAACGACTTAAGGCAAAATGAAATAAGGCAAAGGGATTTTTGTCTGGACTATTGCTAGACTAATCAATACTGGTAAAAAGATTTGAAAACATGAAACCAAGAAAAGGATTTACAAATTTTAGCACGAATTCCAATTTCAATATAAAGGGTGAATTTTTAGCAACTTTCTTTTTGGTCACACTGTTTTTGGTAGCTCAGCTGTTTTGCTGTCAAACATGTTTAGTTTGGTCTATAATTTAACCATGAATCGACTTACAAACGAAAATGATTGCAGATTATTGAATTTTATTATCGAAATTCATGCTCGATTAAGAAAGGACATCGTGCACTTCTTCCATTTTATGGTCAGCTTGGGCGTCCTTCTGAGGCGGCTAACCGGAATCTTGTGACTAAATTTCGCACCAAATTTACATTATTGGACATTAAACCACCAACAGCATACGTAGAGTGCGGACAGAGGAAAATATCGCAGCTGAATCCGCCAGTGTTGTTAATGACCGCGAATTATCGATTCGGCGCCGTTCGCAGCAATTGGGCCTTTGTTACTCCAATACGTGGAACATTTTGCGGAAGGATTTTGGTATAAGCAGTGTTTAAAAACAGCACAAAATTTCAACAGAACCCGCAGCTAAATCAGAAGCAAAAAATGATTTTTGAGAAAAAGCAAACAGCAGCAACAGTCGTTGCTTCATCATTTCTGATTTTGCTTTTGATCAGTGGCTTAAGTCGAAGCTGCAGCATGTGTTCGCTTTCAGAAGTCGACGGTAGTGCAAGCGTGACAGAAGTCCCTCGCATCTCTTTTCTGCTTTTGCATTTTGCTTTTGGCCTCTCTCAACACACGCAATGAAACATTTACCGTTAGTCGGCTCGGCTAGGTTGAAGGTAACAATAACAGCGCGTTGAAAAAAGCAAATGTTGTTGTTGCGTTGAGTTAAATTTTGATTGGTTTGGTTTAGAGTGGGTGAATTCCAAGAAAATATCGTGGCTACAGCGCTGCCGTCGACACAAATGCTGCTGCTTCGACTTACGGCACTGAACAAAATCATCAGCAAAACCAAAATCAAAATCATAACGCCACGTCTGCTGCTGCTTTTTATTTTTCTCAATAAACTTTTTTTGCTTTTCATTTGGCTGCGACTTCAGTTTTCATCAAAAGCAGAAGCAAGAGTTCATACTGATAAGTTAAAAAAAGTCGAAGCTGTGAAAAGCAAAAATTTTGTAACTTTTGCTAATTCGACAGAAGCAATTTAAACACTGGGTATAAGACCTTTTAAAATAGTGGTGCAAAAGGTGCTGCAAGAATTGAAGCCACACGACCTACCAGAACGGCTTACTTTTGGTGAATGGGCGCTGTCAAAGTTGGATGAAGATTCACCTTTATTTTCGAAAAATTGCGTTCAGCGACGAAGCTCATTTCTTGTTATATGGATACGTGAACAAACAAAATTGCCGTATTTGGTGTGAAGAGAAGCCAGAAGCATTGCAAGAACTACCAATGCATCCCGCAAAATTAACTGATTGGTGTGGATTATGGGCCGGTGGCATCGTTGGACCGTACTTTTTAAGCTCTGTACCAAAGGTACACAGAGTATATTAAGTTTGTGCAAAAGTATGTAACCGCCAGAAGGAATCATCTCCGACCCTATAGAGTATATATATTCTTGATCAGCATCAACAGCCAAGTCAATATAGCCATGTCCGTCTGTCAAGAAATCTCAGAGATAGAAAGCGATAGATGTTTGACATGTATGTGACATATATTTCTTATTCTTGCAGGCAGATCAAGTTTATTTTCAATTTTTGTCACGCCTTCCCACCCCTGCAATTTGGAAAAAACGTCATATCACCCACAGTTTTGATGATAAATTGTTCGTACCTTCTAGAGATATCTAGTAATCGAAATTATTTATCGATTTGCTGAAGAAATGATAAAGATCGGATGAACGATACTCAAGCTATGAGCAAAAAAACGTCCAGTTAACACCCCTCACCCATAACCACAGCATTCCGTTTAACAGAGGCAATCTTAGCGAGAGAGAACGTGTGCAAATGCGAGCTGCGACATTAAGGCTACAGAGTATGTTACAGTCGGGCTTGACCGACTTTCTTTCTTGTTTAAAGATGACGAAGTTAGGAACGTTACTGTGAATGAAGAGCGATACCATGCGATGATTACAAATTTTTTGTTGCCCAAAATGGAAGATTGGGACTTGGTTGACAAGTGGTTTAAACAAGACGGTGCAACATGCCACACAGCACATTTGTATAAATTTGATATATTCTTTTATAATCAAATTCGAAAGCTGCTCGAAAATCACCCTTTACATTGAAAATTATTCAGTTTCAAATTAATACTTTTGCGTATCAAATGAATATTCGAAGTTTTAAATTAAAACCCAAAATATTAATTTGATACGCTCTAGGATTATATTGACACCAAAAAATTATACTTGGTTCAGTTTCAATTTGAGACAACGTTTATCAAATTGATATTGATACAAATATTTTTGGGTGTACACTCTAGTAAGGAAAGGACTAGAACTACGATAGCAAGCGCCTCTAGAGGACCTGCCCCCTTTTGTCGACTCCTCTAAATGGTTTAAATAGAGACTTTGGGTAAAACCTGACCGTCAACACCGCCCACAGCCCCTCATTTTTCTTCAATTCCCTTTAAAACCCACTATTGGGGTAATCTCGGCCTGAACAAAGCAACCTATTTAACCTAATGAAATAGTTGATGCTTTTACATTGACAATTTTTATTTATTTATTTTGTTTCTAAATTTTCTGTCACGTTATGTAAACTTGGCAACTTAATTTAGATTGTGTAGATATCCTTATAAGTTATAACTTATCTGTTTATGTAAGTTTGATTTCAGGTGTAATGTGTCTGATTAAGGGCGAGTTTTTTGTGATGATAAAAAATATGCTTGGTGATTACTTTGACAAGGAATATTTCCTAAACTATTTTTTTATAATTGATTTTTGGACTACTATTAATTGAATTTGTAACAATTTTTCAATTATTTTTCACTCATAAATGCATACAAATCAATTTTGCATAACACGCATATGTATTTGCTTTAGCTACAAACAGTTGTCGTTTTTCAATTTAACCAATTTACCCCGAGTACGTGCACTTAATCCCACGACTAATTAAAACAAATCCCTATTGTATTATGCGCACAGCGGATAAACCACCGAACAGAGAGGAAGAATTGCTGCAGCATAAGCCAAAGAGCCAAGCCAAAACGGAAACAGACATACAAATCAACGCACACAATATTACGTATACGACATGAAAGCATGTCAGGTTATGCGACTCAATATATGGCACACTGCTTACATATTTCCTGTTTTATTAATTTTTCCACCCTGTTTTTATTCGTGTCGGCTGCAACAAAATCGAGCAACAACATTTGCCAAACAAGCTCAACAATTTGTCGTCAATGTTGTTCGCCTCTCTGCCCATCCTTTTGGGGGCTTACGAGCCATAATTGAATGGAGGCAAAACTAGCTAGTTGCATGCTTTGATAATGAAAAATAATCATAAAAATGAATGGCAAAAATTGTGCAACTTGCAGCAGGGCTGCTGGTGCAAAAATTCACACTTGAATGCATGCGAGTGCCAACAGGAAAAGTGGCTGCATAGCATAGTTTGTAATAGTTGTGGAGAAATATCTTTAGTGCTATCATAACCACAGATATTTATTGTATATTTTTTTGTGGCAATTGAAAGTTGTTCTATGGCTTTAAAAGGACAAGAACAGGAAAAACTGTTAACTGTTTTTGTTGTAAGTATATCAAAATATGGAAAATTAAACGCTTTTTCTTTAATTAAACTATTTTTTTTTTAAAAGTCGTAAATTACGATTGAGTTCAATACTTTTCCTTGAAATAGCTGTACAGACAAGAAACAGTTATTCTTGTGTAGATCTTCGTACCTTTTTCTCGATTTTATGGACCGATTGATCTGCACCTCCTATTTACCCGTATATTTACCGGTCTATTTATCTATCTGTTTACCCGTCTACTTATTCGTCTATTCAATCGATTTTACGACCATCTAAACCCATATATGAATTTGGCACTTTTCGAGATTTTTTGGATCGTTCTATTTATGCGAATATATAACCGTCTTCCTGACAAACTAAACTCATAAATTTTACAAATTTCGCGATTCTTTGGACCGATTGGCCCACACCTCCCATTTACCCGTGGACAATTGTTAATTAAATCTTCTCTATTGTTTAAACTCATATTAAAACTAAACAAATTTCGCGATTTTTGCACCATTTGATTTACACCTCCCATTTACCCATCTATTTACCCGTCTGTTAAACCGTCTTCATGCCAATATAAGCTCATTATACAATTTTGCAAATATCGCGATTTTTTTGGACCAAGTGGCCTACATCGCCTATTTACCCGTCGACAGTTGCAAATTATTAAATTTGGGGGTCGGGAGCGGGGCGGAGCGGGAGTGGGAGTGGCTGCGGTAGCGGTTGCGGGAGGGTGACAGCGAGAGCAAACGTAAACGTCACACATGTGTACAGGCCATTGCATTTACCACGTAAAGTTTTGTTTTATTTTTACCATTTGATTTATTTTTTTTAAATTTTATTTCAATATTTTATTTTAAGATAAAACGAAGCCAATCGTATTAAAATCCAACAGCACAATTTCTATAATTTCTAAAAATCTTCGAAGCGGACGAAGTCGCGGCGGGTTCAGCTAGTATATTTAAATAAAGAATAGAAGATAGATATATAGACTTTTTACAATTATTTGAAAGTGGTAAAATTATTTTACAGACAGAGACGATGGTCACACTGTAAATAGAATGGATGACGAGACCGAGATTAGAAGACTAACAGACAGATGGACGAAGACAGACGCTGCTTATAAAATGGACAGTCAGACAGAATATACCTGTATTGACTTTGTAAATAGTAAACCGTGTGTATTCAATATACATCCGCGAGTGAATGGTGTATAAATAAAAGCCCGAAACCCGAAGAAAAACCTCCATTTACAAATAGTTTCACATTGATACTAAAATTTTAATAATGATGCGTTAAAAATTAACGTTCTGCCATTTTTAACCATTTTAATTTGATATTGGTCTTGTTCGGGTAAAAGCTATATGAAATTTTATAAATTGTAATCGAATTGTAAAAAAAATCTTTAGGAGTATCAACTTTGGGAATGCTAAGACCTACTTTGCTAGAGATTCGAGAGATTTTCGTACAAACGATTTGACTTGGAACTAAACTAGAAGGACTTTATATGTGAAATGATAAAAATAAGGTTGGCTACTAGATCCTAGGTCGGTAAAACCGTATGCATTAAATCTACTTGGCCTTAAGCAGTCGATTTTAAATCGCTTAGCTTTTTTCATTAATCTAGTAGCCGGGCATATACATATGTGGCACATCACATATAAAGGCAAGCGGCTTTAATTCGAAAGGCAAGCGTTTATACCAAAATCTCTAGAGATTTCTGGAACACACTCGATTAACATTTTGATGTTTTAAAAAAAAATTGGAAAGAGATTTGGATGTAGATTAAAGGCTCATTTCCAGATGAGAAACAAATTTAGATAGGCACAATACTTCATTCAAATAAGACTGCTGTTCAAAAGCATTCAAATTTCAAAACAGTCCAAAAGTGTTTCTATTCATGTGAGCTCGACATAAAAATGTATATCGTTTGTTCTGGAAACCAGCCATAAAAGAGAAAAATTCCATTAAAAAAGTGTTAAGTGCTTAAAGGCTTCATGATTGTCAGGTGCATTTTCAAGGCATCAGATAAAAATTTCATAAAATACCCTAAATTTGTAACAAATATTTTCGAAAATCAAAGGCGAAATTACCATAAAAATTAGAAAAGGCATTAAAGCAATTTCACCCTAAAATTTAGCACAAAAATATATTTTTCTAAATCTTAGAAAGTTTTTTCAAAAAAATTCATTTTTAGGGCTACTTTTCTAAAATGCAGAAAATTTTTTCTGAAAAACTGAAATTTTTTCTAAATTTTAAGGCGATTTTCTTAAATATAGAAAAATAATTTTCTGAGCTTAACTTCGGCTCGACCGAAGTTTATGTACCCATGTAGCTTGTATAATTTATATAAATTAAGGTTTTAAATGATTTTCGTTGAACATTCTTAGCTGAATTATTTCCCAAACTCAGCAATAGATGGCGCCATTACTTTGACCATTTAGGTCTTATGTGTAACTAACTTTATTGTGATATAACTTAAGCTTACAATTATCGTATGCATGAACGGAGCGAAGCGGGCGCCACTCGCGCGCGAACGAAGCCAGCCAGAAACTGCGCGCCAGAGATTGCGCGTGGGTTGTCGCTCTGTCACGTCGTTAGGGATGGTGCTCGATGAATAGTGTGACCAGAGGTGGCCAGGGCTCCCACAACCATTTGCTTGCCAGATTGTTATATGGCAGCTACACGATACATTCTTAAGATTTTGACCAAACTTCCCAAAATTGTGTGGAAACTCATAATATTCATAACTGGAAAGTAAAAAGACGCTATCATAGAAAACAAAAAGTTTTTCTCACTAGAACTACTTTTTCGGCCGATGATTCCTTTGGCAGTTATATGCTGTAGACATCCGATTTGAACTAAACTTGGCAGAATTCCGGGGTAGCATATAATATTGATCAGTAACGAGTTTGAGAGCGTTAGCATTGAAAACAAAAAAGTTTTTCCTACTAAGATTTTTTTCAGAACTATATTTTGTATGGCAACTATATAGTTGACCGATTTTTATCAAACTTGGTGGAAATATGTAAAAGCATATGAAACTTATAAATAAGAGGTTTGGGGACACAAAAAAGTTTTTCATACTAGAACTACTTTTTCGACTGATAGTTCATATGGCAGCTATATGATATAGTCATCGGATGCGGCCGGTTCCGACAAATGTGCAGCGTATGTGTACCAAAAGGCTTCGTGCAAAGTTTGTTTAAGATAGCTTTAAAACTGACGGAGGAGATAGCATAGAAACAGACGGACATGGAAGATGGACATCGTCATGCTGATCAAAAATATATATAATTTATGTGGTCGGAGATGCTTCCTTCTACACGGAAAGTAAAAAGGATTGTTATTGATGATCCTCAGGATGATTTTTCGATATCCATTTGGACTGGATAGTTAACTATCCTTTTTTGGGATCCATTGGATCTTTTTGAAGTCGATTTATTTTCGTAAAAAGGATATTATAATATCCAAAGGATATTTCACAACTATCCATTTGAATTGTTAAAACCTATCCTTTTTTCATATCCACTGGATATTTACGAAATATGCTTTTGATCTTTTTATACTCTGTACCGAAGGTACATAGAGTATATTAAGTTTGTGCAAAAGTATGTAACAGGGAGAAGGAATCATTTCCGACCATATAAAGTATATATATTCTTGATCAGCATCAACAGCCGAGTTCGATATAGCCATGTCCGTCTGTCCGTCTGTCCGTCCGTCCGTCTGTCCGTCTGTCCGTCCGTCCGTCTGTCCGTCTGTCTGTCCGTATGAACGAAGAGATCTCAGAGATGGTAAGAGATAGAGGTTTGACATGTATGGGACATATATATCTTATACTTGCAGGCAGATCAAGCTTTATTTTCAATTTTTGCCACGCCCCCTCCCGCCCCCGCAATTTGGAAAAAACTTCATATCTCCTACAGTTTGGAGATAGATCGTTCGTTCCTTCTAGAGATACCTTGTAAACAAAATTATTTATCGATTTGCTGAAGGAATGATAAAGATCGGATGAACGATACTCAAGTTATGGGCAAAAAACGGCCACTTAACACCACTCACCCCCCCACCAACAACCACAGCAACATACCCGAACCGTTCAACACAGGCAATCTTAGTGCGAGAGAGAAAGAAAGAGAGAGAGAGATAAACTTAGAGAGCGCACCGCGTTGTGCGCGGGGTGTTAACTGGCCGTTTGACTCCTGAGCAAATGCGAGTGTAAGGGTACAGAGTATGTTATAGTCGGGCTTGACCGACTTTCTTTCTTGTTTAATATCCAATTCTTAATATCCATTGAATCTTAATGACATGTCGCGTGGATCTGTTATTAATGACTTTTAAGATTCATTGGATTTTAATGACGTATCCCAAGGACTTGTTGTAAAAATCATTTCCAAATAAAAAGCTGCACAATGATTTGTACCAATTTATTTCATTTTGATAATATAAATGTAATATTTAATACACACAAATGTCAAAAAGACATTTTTGCACCCTTATTTCGGTTTTGTGTGACAAATCGTTAATCGTGTGTAGTCTACAATTGCAGCTGGCTCCCGATATATATGTGGTCTTCAAAATAGTGTGAAGCAATATAAGAAGGTTTGTCCTTTTCACCTGATAGAAAAAAAGATAAAATATACAGGGAGCCGTACCACTTTAGTTCCAACAGGTGTTATTTATCGGTGAACATTCCCATAAAGTCCTTTTGAATCTGTAACAGAGTACGAGAAAGATATAAAAGTACATTAGTGTTATTGAAGTACATGTTTACTTTACACTTATACAAGTAGACTAAAATGCGAGTGAGACTTCAAAAACTAAACTAATACATATTTTAATGCACTTACGTATATGTATGTAAGTTTCGTTTATTCAAGCCGCCCAGTCGGACTTTGCAGCATGTGTTTACCAAAAAAAGTACAATTGGTGGCATGAAATTTCACGAAAATAGTCACTACATTATTTTTTCGGCATGAAATAAGCCCTTTTTTTACCATGACAAACTCACACGTTGTTTTCTCAGCTATTCGTAAGGCTAAGAGTCAGCATATCGTGAAACGGTTCAAACTCTCTCGCGTGGAGATCGAACACGAAGTAGAAAAACGAAGTTAGCCCCGAACGCTTGATGAACGTTGACCAAACGAGAGAGAGAATACGAAAAAAATTATGAAGTCAGTTCGATTTCGGCTTTTGCGCAAAAAAGATGTGTTGACCGTAAATATTAATAATAATTTTATAATTACAAATACGCAATATATTCTTGGTGAGTATCGAATTTAATTACATCTAGGGAATTTATAGCATTTATGTATTATTATTATCATTCATTTACCAAATAAATGAATCTATGAATGAAATCAAAATGAATGAATTAATCTATTAAATGAAAATGCAGTGCAAATATAGTACATATCTTTCGCAAATAGATCGCTATGAGATCCCGAAAAGTTGCTCGTGTGCGATTCCTAGGATCAAAAGGATACCGCGGTTAAATACCTTGGCGTATCTCTGGACCGCCGCTTGACCAGTCTATGTGTCTCGGGCAGTAGCTACGGTTGCAGCTATGACATTGAAGCTCAATTGGCTTCTCAAGCTTCGTAGTGGTGGATCTGGGGGATCCCTTTATGGGGTACGGCATGCTCCACTACCGTCAAGAACCTAGAATCTTCTATGTGAGGTCCCTGGTATGAGAGGCATACAATTATATACCGCGATTTGGACGCTTTGCCATTATGCGCCCCAAATTAATATGCACACCAGCAGGTTTGTTTGTTTGTTTGGCTATTATTATGTACCATGACCGACTGGTGGCCCTCTCCCATAGACTTGCCTCTGATCTGGCGACAAACAGGCTCAGAAGTCGTCTCAACCTACGACATCTTATCGACCTTTGTGTCCATGGAGGGCATCTCTCGGACCGCCTCAGCAATTTGGCATAAGTGTCCCCTTGGCACCATCCCCTACCAATCTTTGCACACTGCTGGTTCCCCAGCAAGATGATAGCTCATAACAGAAACATAAAAGCATTCCCCCCAAATTTTTGTTCATCACGTCCAAAATAATTGTAACTAATATATTCCTGAGCTGTGTATCAGCTGTTCTCTCGATCCACACGCGCTATCGATAGGCCAACTATCGATAAGAATCTGTGGGTTTCGTTCATGTTGCTGGATACTCAAGCAACGAAAAGGTAAACTAAAAATTCCTGGCACAGTTTTTATACTCTGTACCGAAGGTACATAGAGTATATTAAGTTTGTGCAAAAGTATGTAACAGGGAGAAGGAATCGTTTCCGACCCTATAAAGTATATATATTCTTGATCAGCATCAACAGCCGAGTCGATATAGCCATGTCCGTCTGTCCGTCCGTCCGTCTGTCCGTCTGTCCGTCCGTATGAACGAAGAGATCTCAGAGATGGTAAGAGATAGAGGTTTGACATGTATGGGGCATATATTTCTTATACTTGCAGGCAGATCAAGTTTATTTTCAATTTTTGCCACGCCCCCTCCCGCCCCCGCAATTTGGAAAAAACGTCATATCTCGTACAGTTTTGAAGATAGATCGTTTGTTCCTTCTAGAGATACCTTGTAAACAAAATTATTAATCGATTTGCTGAAGGAATGATAAAGATCGGATGAACGATACTCAAGTTATGAGCAAAAAGCGGCCAGTAAACACCCCCTACCCCCCCCCTCCCTAAGCATTCTATTGAACGGCAATCTTAGTGAGAGAGAGAGAGAGAGAGAGAGAGAGAGAGAGGAGAGAGAGAGTAAAACTTAGAGATGAGCGCGTATAACTCGTGAGCAAATGCGAGCTGCGACGTTAAGGGTACAGAGTATGTTATAGTCGGGCTTGACCGACTTTCTTTCTTGTTTTTTATGAAGTTTGCCAGGAATTTTTAGTTTCCGCGGTGCTGGATACCCGGCTTAACCTACCTTGGAGCGTTTTCGCTTAAAAAGGATATAACAGAAAAAAGGATAGTTTATCTTAATCTGAATTCTTCATCCAAACGAGCTGAAAGATGTGAAGAGGATATTAAAAAAATTTTAATCTTAAAGGGGATATTTCGAATATCCTTTCTACGGGTATCGTTTTTTTTCTGTGTATGCGTTACAAACATCTGTGTGCGGGGGGCCTTAGTGTTGTTTGCTGATTTAGATAAAGTGGTTCACAAAATACATTAACTAACTTAATATCTTCATTCGGAGCTTGTTTCCATATTATTTTTCCCCCACCATGCATTAAATTTATGTTGTAGCAAATTGCCAACTATTTACTCATAATTTGGTTTTACTCCAACAAATTTCTCATTTGTGGCCACAGCAGCAAACCCGGAAAACCAACATGGCAATAATTAAAATCCCGCGGAAGCAGCAGCAAAAGTTGAGTAGAATGGCAAGAAAAAAAACCTATTTTTATCTAGCAAACGCCATCGCCATCGCTGCTGCTATATATGCTGTCATAATAAAACACGCAGAGCCAACTGACAAAAATTGCAAACAATTTAAGCAACTGCTAGACTGTAAAAATAAACCCACTAAATAAATATCATGTGAAAAGCAAAGAGGGGTAAAAATGTTAACCGCTTCGAGAATAAAAAAATAAAGTTGTGAAAAATTGCAGCACATGTAATGAACGAAGTTTCGTCGTTGCTCGCAGAGGAAAAGGATTCACCGAAGGAAAGCAAAAATAATAAACTCATAAATAGTGTGACAAAAGACGAGAACAAATTACGCCAGCAGCTGCAAAAGCAACTCAAGACGAATGAAAGATCTACCATTTGGCGCCAAGATGAAAAATGTTCGTTCAACTGCACCCAGTCTAATCAACGCGGACAAGCCAAATTGTTTGGCTGTCATTGTTTTAATTTGCAATCTGCGCTTTTTCGGGCCTTAAATGTCCAACTTTTTGTTTTATTAACAATATATAAAACAATAAAAATGCCAAAGCAATGGTGGAAGTTTTTTTTTGCGGTTGTCTTGTCTTTTGTTATAGTTTTTGACAATCGGAAAGTTTTACTTGTCTCGGTACGTGTTGCGTTTTTTTTTTTGGTTGGCCAAGAAAGTTTTTTAATGAATGTGTAGAGGATTTTAATTTGCTCTGCTCCCTTTTTTAGTGGTTAGTTTTTGTTATGGCTTTTCAATTAAAACAGTTTCGAAAATTAAAAACTAATGAGAAAGTCAGTTAAGGACGACTATAAAATACTCTTTAACTGCTGTAGTAACAGAAAGCGATGCTTCTATGCTGCCGCTTGGTTGTGAAGATCTACTATGAACCGAACCTCAAACCGAACCAAAGATTACAAAATTGCTAAGCCTGTTCCGAACCGTAATTTTGAAATTTAAGAAGTTTGTTGTTATCTGTTAAATATTGTACGACAAGTATTCGGAATAGACACAAATTCTAAAAAGACGTTTTAAATAAGTAATAAAAGCGCCAACCATACTAAGATTGGTTTTTTAGCTCCTTGATTCCAAGTTCAGAAGATGACGAAAGTTATCTTCGCGACTTTGATGCTTACCAAAGTATTTCAAATAATAAAGCGATTACTGATATCATTAGAGTCTTCGATGGCACTAATAGAGAACCGACTAAATTAAACATCAAATAACTTAATATTGATCACATAAACTACAATTCTATTACAATTGTGTAAACCTTGGGCCGAACCAAGGTTCGAACCAAAATCATCTCCCAAAAGCCGAGAACCCATAGTTCAGTCGCTCAATAGTTTAGATATTTGTTTGTTTGTAAAATAGTTAGCCATTTCTGTCGACTTCTGTAAGGGTAACATAGTATTTAACCACCATCCCGATGGGGGATGTTTTTTATCGATATGCGCCGGCTCACATCAAGAGGTTGGAGAGGACAGGTTCAAGAGCGTGGAGAGGATAAAAACAATATAACTTTGTACGAATTAATATACTGTGAACATGACAGTTGACAACAAATGGTACACGATCTTATAATTGGCACATACAACGCGCAACGACCGCGGAACTCTTGTTGGAACAGCCAATCGGAGCAGGCTGAGAAGGTAACACGAATCAATATCGCCATTGATCATCTTATGTACGAGTATGACGCCATGACAAGTCCTCCGATTCTTCAACGTTGGCAGATTTATTAGCCGTAGGCTGCCAGTATACGATGGTAGTAGGCGATGAGGCTCTCAGTTCAGGCCTGCGCAATGCAAAACAGAAGAAATTGTTTTTGCATACTTTCTATGTCTTGATACTTATCATACTGAGGAGGCCAAACGCAAGAGCAATATTCAAGTTTCGGGCGAACAAGAGAGTTAAACAGAAGTCGAATTCCTTGGACCAGCGTTTAATAAAAGCCAAAACACCCTTAGATTTATTTACTATAATGCCGATATGGTCATCATAGCAAAGTTTATGATCAGTGATAGTTTGGATGCGTTCAAGATTGTTGGGCTCAATAGAGTAAGTAAACAACTGTCTACTATCTGTGGTCTAATGCGGTAAAATGTCAAGTGCTTGCACTTTAAATGATTTAAGTACAGCAAATGGTCTTGGCACCAAGATTAAAGACTGACAAGATCATTCTGCAACAGATTATTAGTTTCTCAAATAGCTTGGGGATCGCATTTAATTTAGCAATGCCCCGATAATTCTCGATGTTAGACTTACTCCCTTTTTTGTGGAGTGGTATAACGAAAGATTCCTTCCAAAGAAACTGTAGACCCGAATTATTGAAATATATTTGAAATAGACTCTCCAAATGCTTACATAAAGCCACTAAGCAATCAAAGTTGCTTAGTGATAAAGCACTAACGCAAAACTTTAAGACACAACCAGGAATGTTATCTTGCGCAGACGAAAAAGACGGATTAACGAGCCTTAAGTTTTGGTAAACGTCGGAATAGTGAATAACAGGCATTAAAACACCGCAAGTATGGGGAAGGTGCATATGGATAAAATGATGACAAATTATAAGAAAATTATAGGTTAGCTTTGAAATCTTAAAAACAAGATTTATCATCTCGCAACTTATCAACCATCCTAAAGTTTTCTGTAAAGCTTCAGTTGAAAAATTTTATGATATATATGGGTGAATCCATGAAAAATCGGCCACTCGAATTTTTTATGGTCGAAATATTTTTTTTCGTATTCTTTGTTGCAAAATAGTATATACGCATTTTTTCAGCATTTTGCTAAAATGTGCTTAATTCGCGGGATATAATGATTTGAAAATTTAGATTTTTCAAAAATTTAATTATTTTCAATGGATTGCTATCCAAAGCCATTGGTAAAAAAATATTTAAAAAATCTTTAAATTTACAGGTGATCCCAAACTTTCAAATTACTAACACTTCAAAATTATTTCAATTTTTGTTGGTTACCAAATTGCGAAAATAAGAAAACAAAAACTAATTGCCGCGAAAGGGACGTTTTTTTCATCTTCATTTTTTTCTCAAAATTAGGTCTTCTATCCAGGAATTTACTGTATTAAGCTCCAAATGGGAAACTGAATAGTTCCAGAGTTAGGGCCTTTTTTCACCATTATTTAATTTTTTTTTTTTGGAAACTAACAATAATAGATGTCTCGGAAAGTGAGTATGTTTTGGTTTGCTTTTGTTATTCAAAATGCTATTACAGGATTTCATTGGTCACATAATAACAAGGAAATTATAATGAAACGGGATAGTCAACAGAAGTTCTTGGCGGAGCTCGGCCTAAAAGGCGACTGCCCCATGCAGGGCTATGGAAACACGAACGATGAAAACACATCTCGGAGGATCTTCAACAACGATGATGCAACAGCTCAGATAACAGGAATTTATCTGGATGTCATAAAAAGGTTTAAGATCATTCTCAATGTTTTGAGCGAAAATGTTGATGCTTGCAAATATGGAAAATATTTCAAGGAGACAAGAGCTCTCAAAGTAGCCAAAAGAAACACTAACTCCTACTGTCCATAAAATATTGGATCACTGTGAGCAGCTAATAAAACGATAACTTTTATCGATGGGAGAGTTGTTAGAAGAAGCCCAAGAATCTAAAAACTACAAAAGGTATAGATATGCGAATACGTGCAAATATCGAATATTTACCAGAAACGTTAAGTCTATTAAGTACTGATGATATCAATACCTATACTAACAACATTTTAAAACAAAATTAACCGTTCCTACGTTAGAATTAATTTTGAATGCAAATAAATATTTGTAGTAATTTACCTTTTTATTCAATTTCTTTATATTAATTTGTTTTAGAATTTCAGTTTTAATAAATCCTTTTAAAAAAATTAAGTGTATTAAACTTTGCACTTTAGCAGCCGATCCTGAGTCACCCTGTAGACCTCACCCTGCTCATTTTACGCTCATTTTATAGATACTTTATCACGTCCGTCACCCCGCAAAAGTTACGATTTTTGCAACGCTAAATCACTGAAACCGTCCACTGTGCGTCGTCTGTGTAGGTTTCAGTCTTCAAAATGTCGAGTTCAAGTCCCAGTAAAGAAAGAATGTCGGGACCAAAAATTATTTCTTGCTTCGAGTATTTCGCTCTTGGATCAAGAATTTTCATTCCTAGCGCACTTCTGAGATCAAAGTTTGTTTGAAGTTCTCTATTTTTTCGCTGAGTTACAAAGCCACTCTTATAGCAGAAAATGTGGCGGGGTGGATTTCCAGTGTGCGGCTGCGTACGGTGCATGCGGGTGTGATCTAAGGGAAATGTAGTGATTGAAGGTGCGCAAAAGAAACTTATGGGTAGGGATTGAGAAATGTTTTCCTTGCGGGTTATAGAAACGCGTGCACGGCGTGCGTCGGTTATCGAACAATTTTCCTTTCAACTAGTTGCTATCAATTAGACAAAATAGATTAACTTAACTTTATCTGTTTTAAGATCAAGGAACGGAATACAAATATAATCTACTAAATCGCTTTAGTTTAGGCTGCTCAATTGGAATACAAAGTAGACTGCAAAATTCAAAGCAGATGGCAGTGCACGGGCCGGATAAGTAGTCTTTTGCCTCCATAGAGACAGTGTTAAGCGGAACTTGAATCCAAGGCGCTTCTGAGAGGGTGGAAAAATCAACTACTGGCTGGGGATTGTTGGGTGAACAGTAAAATCCAATGATAATTTCGGCTTGATCTCTGGACCACTTGATTGGAGAACATTGATCATGCTGCCCTCATGATCGTGGTGTGGAGGTGATACCAATTGATCCTGAAGGATGACCTAGACAGAAATATCTTACGCAAATGAATGAGGAATTTCGCGTTCCAGACTCCGAACCGTTGTCCGATTTTAGTCACGTTTGGGAATCTGCTATTAAAAACCCCGCTGATCCCCACAGAAAAAACTTTAATAAATATGCATAAAATATATCCCAATATGTACTTCCATATATTGTCCGTTTGAACAAAGTTTCAAAAAATACAAGGAAATAAATATTTTAAAATACAAATGTAACCTTTATTTACTAGAGAAAAATGTTACTCTGTGTAGTTTCCGAATAAATACTTGCATCAATGCTCCTTCATATCTGCTGCAGGGCTTTCCACAAACACACAAATTTCTGTATGCCACAAAACTAACAAAACTCCCACCCACTTCTGGGATAGTGTAACCCACCCTAGCTCACCCCCTTTGCTACAGCTCTCTGATTGCACTTAAGTTTAACTTTTGAGTTTTTACAACTTTACCACATGCCCCAAAGACATTGAACATAAGAAAGATTTTCTTTTTCGAAAGTATTTACCACTCATATGCATGGAATGAGCAACAAGAAATTGTTTGAGAATTTATTTGATTGAGTTACCAGGCAATATTCTTTGGGGTATACGGATAGCTCGACACCGTCACACCTGGATCTCCCTAAGTTGATTATTTTGAGCATTTATCTTATTTGCATATCAAATAAAACATAAACGAATCTCAACCGAAGCGTTGGTGTTATTTGAGTTCATTTTTATTTGTTGAACTTGATGTTTTTCATTTTGGAAATATTTCATATTGAAAATTAAATTCTTGGCATATTTTTGTAGACGAAAAAAAAAACAAATAAAGGGCTGCCAACAGTCGCTGGCGCCTCAAAAAGGGAACAGGACGAGCAGGGAGCGCCTACCTCCCGTAGCAGCTGCAATACGTCGGCACGAAGGAAAACAATAATATTATTGTCCAGCTGGGTTTTATTTGCATTCTTTTTGCTTTGCTGTTTTCTTATTTTGTTTCTATTATTAATACACAATTTTATGCAAATCAAATGTCAACGAAATTTATATATATCGAGAAATTCAAATAAATAAGAAATTTGTGGTGAATGAGTTGGTCACTTGGTTTTCTTTAGTGTGGTAAATATTGAAATGTTGGATTGTCAGTTCCACGTCTTCTGTGGTCCGATATTTAAATCACAACCGCTTAACAGTCTCGGCCGCCACTACGAATGCCCGCCAGTCGTCTCTGTTTCTTGCAAGCTGGTTCCAGTTGTTCAGACCACACTTGGCAATGTCTTTCCGCACCTGTCCTCCCCCTGTGCCTTTTCTCCCAAAGTCTTTCTTTTGGAAATTGTACACCATTCTTGCAGAAGCTCTGTTCATCCATATGGGTAACATGTCCTATCCAGCGCAGCCGCTGTTGTTTTAGGCGCTTGGCTACGTTGGTGTCCCCATAGAGCTCATACAGTTCGCAGTTCTTTCGGATGCGAAATTCATCGCCAACTTTTAAAGGTACATAAAGCCTCGAAGAATCTTTCGCTCGAAAACGCAAATCGTCGCCTCATCCGCTGCTGTTAATGTCCATGCTGCTGCGCTGTATTGCAGGACTGGGATGATAAGAGAAAGGGCTCTACTTTTAAACTCCCCACTGAGCCCGAAGTAGCATCGGTTTGCCAGAGTGATTCTTTTTCGGATTTCCAGGCTGATGTTGTTGTCGCTGGTTATTACCGTTAAGAGGTAGACGAACTCCTTTTCAACGTCAAAGCTGTATTCTCCAAATGTTACAGCTTGTCCACGACGCGTAGATACTAGGAACTTCGTCTTGTCTTCATTTACCGCTAAGCCCATCAGTTAAGACTGCTTCTCTATCTCTGAAAACGCCCTGCTTACCGCCCGTTCGTTTATGCCGATAATGTCAATATCAACGGCATATGCGAGTAGCATTAAATCTTTTCGAAAGATGGTGCCCGATCTGTTGGCATTTGGGCACTGGCGCAGTATATACTCCATCAGTAGATTAAAGGAGTCACACGATAGGGTGTCACCCTGCCTAAAACCTCTCTTGGCATCAAATGGTTCGGAGAGATTCTTTCCTATTTGACGGAGCTTCGAGTGCTTCTCAACGTCATCATGCAAAGTCGAACGTACTTTGCTGGTATACCAAAGGTAGACAGGGCATCAAAGAATCCTGACCTTATCGGTCACCTGCGCCTGCTGATTTGTTGTTCTTAAGCCTTTTTATGGCTACACAGACTTCGTGATTTTCCGGTGGGTCTGTCTCTATGTTGTCGATTGGTGGCATCGCTACTTCTCTAGAGGCGGCATTGTGTTCGTCATCGCCTCCCAGCAGGTTGAAGAAATAGCTTCTCCATTCGTCTAGTGCACTTGCGGATCTGTAATCAGATTCCTATTTTGGTCCTTGCTTTGTGTTACTCCGGTTAATTGCTTAACCTTATGATAAAGTTTTCGAATCTCTCATGCCGAAAAGCATCTCGACTTTCTCACGCACGCGCCTTTCTTGCTGATTCTTTTTCTTTATAAAAAGGCGCTTCTCCTCTCTCTTTAACAGCCTGCGTTGCTTCCGACTGCAGAGTTCTCCTGTAGGCAGCGTCTTTCTCTGCAGTAGCGCTGCGGCAGTCCTCATCATACCAAGTCTGCTTTCGAGGGTACTCGGCGTATCCGAGTTAAAAATTCGCGATACCTTTTGAACAAACCTCGTATATGTGCAGTTATATCTTACGGAAATAATGGAACGTTCGAATCAAAAATCATTAAGCGTGCCGAGATGCTGACAAATAGATTTAAAACAACTGTACCATTACCAAGAAAGACATAGATGAGGATTTAAAAAAATAACACTAAAAAATTTATACACAGAAAAAAAATCGTCGAGATATTTTCAATCTTCTTAATCATGGAGAAAGCCCGGCATGAGCTTAAAAATTCAATCTCGACGTACAGAGTATTCTACACAATTTAAGCTTTCAGGGATTGGCCCAAGCCTTTCGAACTTGATTCATTCCTATTGTGCTTACTTCAATCCCCTTCGAGATCACATGTTTATAAATGAGAGAGCGAGAGCGACAATATGTAAGTATCATTTTTCATTTTTGGAGTTGGTGGTGTACGTTGAGATACCATTCCATTCGTGTTCAGTGCGTATGGTTGTGGGTTCGAGTCCCAGTTGAGCCCTAAAAGTTTTTATATTTCTTTATTTTTCAGAAGTCTTAAATAAACCAGAACTGGTGTGGTCTCTTTGAAGGTGTATAAGGATGTCAGATGGAATATAGCAGAGGAAAAGAAGAAGAGAGGTATCTTTCCTGGGATCAATATTACTACATATAGAGCTCAAAAATAATCTCGAACATGCTTAAAATGATCCTGCATTGGGAATAAATTGTGTTTGAATTTTTTGCTTTATTCAATCTTTTTATACCCTTGCAAAGGGAATTATAATATTGTCCAGAAGTTTGCAACGCATAGAAATATTCATTTCCGACCCCATAAACTATATATATTGCTGATCAGGGCGACGAGCTGAGTAGATTGGGCTTTGTCCGTCCGTCTGTCTGTCTGTTTCTAGTCTCTCAGTTTTAAAGCTATCGGCTGAAATTTTGCACAGAGTCTTCTTTTTACTGCACGCTGCTAATATGTCGGAACCGACCGGATCGGATGACTATATCTTATAGCTGCCATAGGGACTATCGGTCGAAAAATGGGTCTTAGTGAGAAAAACTTTTTTGTTTTCAATGTTAGCATCCTCAAGCTCGACCATTATTAATATTATATGCTTTCAAACAGATTTCAAAATTTTGGTCAAAATCGGATGACTATATCATATAGCTGCCATAGGACCGATCGGTCGGAAAATGGGTCTTAGTGAAAAAAAAAAATTGTTTGTTATTAAGTACACTGCTCGCCACTTGAATAGGACACCCTGTATGCTCTCTTTAAAACTGCTCGTAACTCGAAAACGAAATGGTAGAATAACGGTATTTTTTGCATATTATCTTTGTGCAAGCATTCTTCGCTCTTTCTGGTATATTCCAAGTTTTGGAATAGAACCGTTATAAAGTTGTTTGCACTTTATGTGAGCATTCGCAAAAATTCAATGGAATTTTTGCGCCACTTGAATAGAACATGCATTTTATTTGGTCGGTATCGTTGACACGTGCACAAAAATTTTGGTTTACTTAATCTTTTTGCTTTAATTGAAGTGTATATAAAACTAAAAAAAATTAAAATGGGGCGTGGCACTTCATTATCTGAGTCGGAGAAAGGAAAAATCCAAGCTTACAAGGATTCTGGCCTTTCTATTGCCAAAATAGCAAAAAAAAGTCGACAGGAGCCGTCACGCCATAACAAATTTTTTAAATAATGAGGCTAATTATGGTAAAAACATGAAGGGCCGCACCCACAGTGTGCTTACCATCGCGGACAAGCGACTTATATTAAGAGAAGCTTCCAATTCGCACGACTCTTTGGCCAAGATAAGGGAAAAATACAACGTTAAAGCAAGTTTGACAACCATGCGTCGTGTTATTAATAATGCTACACACCTGAAGAGACTAAAAATCAAGAAGAAGCCACCTCTTAACCCGGCTCGGAAGTTACAACGCCTTGATTTCGCGCGCGCACATGTCACCTGGACTTCGGAGTGGCAACGTGTTGTCTTTTCGGACGAAAAAAAGTTTAATTTGGAGGGCCCCGATGGCTACAGCTACTATTTTCATGATCTTCGAAAAGAACCACACCATCTTGATAAGTTGCACAGCAGTGCTGGAGGTATTATGGTATGGGGGGCCATTTCCTATTATGGCACCTGTGAGCTTAAATTTATTCCAACCACCATGAATGCGTTGTGTTATAATGGTATATTGAAAGAGGCCTTTCCACACTTCCAAACTCTTTTTGCAAATCTAAAATGGATTTATCAACATGATAATGCCCCTATACATACGGCCCGGATTGTTAAATCGTATATAGCGAGCCAAAACGTGGAGTTATTAAACTGGCCACCCTATTCACCGGACTTGAATATCATTGAGAATGTGTGGGGATGGCTAACACGTGAAGTATATGGATCAGGTCAGCAATATTCGAGCGTTCCCGAACTAATTGCAGCTATCAAATTAGTATGGAGCTCGATATCGTTGAATTATTTGGGCAAAATGAAGACTCCAAAATTTGTGACTTATTGGTTAACAATGTTTTTTGTATACTTACAACTTTTGAATAATTTTGTAATTTTCGTCTAATTACTACATTTAAATAAACTTTATAAGAAAACCAAAATTATTTTCCTAGATGGCTTGGTTTAGCAGCAATTAACTATTAGAGGTGTCCTATTCAAGTGGCGAGCAGTGTATATCGTTTTTAAGGTCGGTGGTTATTAATATTAAACGCTTTCAAGCTAATTTGAAAAAGTTTATCAACATTGGGTGACTATATCTTATGGTTGCCATAGGACTGATCGGTCGAAAATGGGTCTTAGAAAAATTTTTTGTTTTAATGTTAGTGTCCTTAAACTCGCTAATTACTTTTTTTTATGTTTTCAAATAGATTCGCAAAATTTGGTCCAAATCGGATGACTATATCTTAAGGCTGCCATAGAACCGATCGGTCGGAAAATCAGTCTAAGTGAGAAAAACTTTTTTGTTTTCAATTTTATCGTTCTTGAGCTTGGCGATTGTTAATTTGATATGCTTGAAATCAGATATTTATCTGTCGGAAAATGGATTTTAGTTAGAACCATTTTTGATTTTTATGTAAGCGTTCTTAAATTCTGACATTTTAAAGCATTTGCAATGATATAAAATCGTCGGCACAGACGAAGTTAGCTTGGCTTGGGATAAGAATAATTCTTTTTAAGATTAAAAAAGTCGGATCAACTCATTCCTTTTTCGAATCGGGTCAAGAATAACCTAAATTGGGATTGATTTGATCCCGAATATATTGATTTTTTTTTTGAGTGCATTTTTAAGTGTTTATACTCTGTACCAAAGGTACACAGAGTGTAATAAGTATGTGCAAAAGTATATAACAGCCAGAAAGAATCATCTCCAACTCTATAAAGAATATATATTCTTGATCAGCATCAACAGCCGAGTCGATATAGCCTTGTCCGTTTTTCCGTCTGTCTGTCTGTCCGTCCGTCCGTATGAACGAAGAGATCTCAGAGATGGTAATGGCTAATACATGATAGATTGTTTGTACCTTCTAGAGATATCTAGTAATAAAAATTGTTTATCGATTTGCTGAAGAAATGATAAAGATCGGGTAAACGATACTCAAGTTATGAGCAAAAAACGTCCAGTTAACACCCCTCACACCCCCACACCCATTCCGTTTAACAGAGGCAGAGAGAGAGAGAGAGAGTAACTTAGAGATGAGCGCGTATAGCTCGTGAGCACATTAAGAGTACAGCGTATGTTATAGTCGGGCTTGACCGACTTTCTTTCTTGTTTTTTATTTAGTTGGTTTAAACCAGGTCAGCTGTAAAAATCCCGTGGTATTGTCTAGTCTGGAAAGTGGTCGTTTTAAAAAAATTTGATTTGTTTCCCTTTGGTTTTTGGACCAAAGCAATAAAAGTAAAAATTCAAGAATTTTGTAACGGCTATGTAAGTTAAATCCTATTAATTTGCAATCAACCGGTCATGAAAAATCGTGATATTAGACCAAATATATCGATGTTTTTTTTTCCAACTGAAGACGAATCCCGACTGTGTTCGAAATATATCGGAGAGAAAAGCAGAAATATGTTTTATTTTTGAAAAAAAATTGCCGGCCAAAACAAGAATTATCATATTTAGGTTTTATCATTCATGCAGATTACTCGTCAACCAATATACCTATTGACTTAAAATTTAGCTACCATCCTTTCCGAAGTTTATTTGGCTATGCCCTTCGACTGTTAGTTTCTCTACTAAATTTGATACAGCTGCGATATCTATGCAAAAATGTTTTGACCAATATCTTATTATCTTCGTAGAATTGCGATTTTTATACTCTATTCCAAAGGTACACAGATTATTTTTGCTAATATATGTACAAGGGGATTGACTTGAGTACCGATTTTTTAATCCCAGAGCTCGTATTGATCCCTCAGTCGGATCCAACAATCAAAAATAAAGAAAGTCTGACCACGATTCTAACGTTGCGTTACATATCATAAACCTATTATTCTTTGTAATTACAATTAATATTATAAGCGGCAGTGACAAATGTCAGACACACCACTTGAACAGGACCAACCATGGTGACCACTTGAACAGGTCATCCGGTGCGCACCACTTAATATGCATCGTATGAGGCAATATGTATTCCTTTCACGAACACATTCTTATAGTTACATACACGCAGTTATCTTACAAATACTGCCTTAGTTCAGAATTGAAATTAAGGGATGAGAAATTTAGAAATAAAAGGGGCGAGGCTGTACAAATCAAAAACTACAACCGTGCTCATTGAATGTATAAGTCTATACAAAGGCTCTTAATGAAAATAACACTGTTGATGTCGCAATTGAATTACATCGTAAAAAATATTATAAGAAAATTACAATTATTTGCTTTGGGCCTACACAGTTTAAAATAATGATGTGATCGTGTGGTCACATGGCTGAGAGCCTACTTATATATTTCTTTTCATTGCTTGATGTTTCGATGTGAAACACTATTTGTCTCTTTCCTTTTTCTCATTTTCTATACATCCCTTTCCCCATGTGAGAAATTCGAAAATTAAATAGTTATACTTTTGACCTTTTCTAATATCATTTGACAAATTGATATTATTTATGGTTCAAACAAAACATTATAGTTTAGAAATGATATGGAAAAAATGATATTTGACAAAATGTCAAATATACCAGCCCATACACTCAGAGAAAAAATAGAGAATTTCGCTCTTGAATCAAGAGCATTCGTTCTCAAAAGTACGGTGAGAGTGAAAATTCTAGATCCAAGAGCGAAATTCTTGATTCAAGAGTGAATTTTTTATCCCGACATTCCTGATTCAAGAGTTTCAGCTCTTGATCCAAGTATGAATAATTATTGATTCAAGAGTTTCAATACTTGATCCAATAACGAATAATTCTTAAAATAAAAAAAATTAAAAAGAATATTTGGGGTGGGTGGGGGGTGGGAGAGACACGACCGACCCGACCCGACCGACGTGGTGGTCCGCCGTCTCGTCTACCTCCCCCGTCCCACTCACCATTTTATCAACCACACCAACCCCAACACCACCACCCCCACCCACCAAACTTTGTTTTAAGTTGTGATTGATTTTGAGATAACCACATAGATATTTTTTTTTTTTTACTTACTTTTCTGGGACTTGAACTCGGTACCTCGAAAGACTGAAACACACACAGGCGACGGGCAGCTTAACGAGCTCAGCTAACCTTCGTAAGGTAAACGACGCGACGAAATCACACTTATAAATAAACGCATGCGGCAACTGCAGTTGCCTTTCGTACGCATCGCACAACAACAAACTGCGCATGCGCTCTCACTCTCTGCGAGAGCGAGTCCAACGCTGTTCTCTCAAAGTTAAGTTGCCCTCACCCCCCTTGCCTATAAAAAACCAAATTGAGAACGTTTAGAACGAATTTATCTCGATTCCAAGAGCGAAATTCTTGAACTACTTTTTTTTTCAAGAGCGTTCGTACTCAAATTATTCGTTCTAGTTTTTTCTTAGTGTATCAAATTGATATGGATCTTACTTTTTTTCTGTGTACAAATTGTGAGTAAAAATGTGCAAAAATTATATTTTGAATTGTATTGTTTTTACTTACAACATATATTTAACCTATCCAAATCGGTTAGGCGGTTTTTGAGATAAAAGAGTTCTTTGAATAAATTTTCCGCCCTCATAACTCCACTCCATAAGCGATTAGGAGGCTAAAAATTTGGTGAGTTTCTCATTAATGGTAATCAAATATTTCAATTTAGTTCTGATAAGCGCAGGGGCAGTATTTGTATTTTAGATCAAAATCGGACTTCAGCATAGTAAACCGTAATTAATTTCTTGTTTCTTTTTCTATAACCTTTGTCTGAGAAAATAGAAATTAAGAAAGTATTTAATTATTCAACTGATCTTGCAGTCAATCTTTAACTTATTTACTGTCCTTATCAGACATTCACACACTTATCAATTTACCAGTCCCAACTGCCATACACTCTCTGCCCAGGCCATCAATCAGCAACCGCTCATTCATATGTAGAGATTGCTCCTCCCATTTAGTGTTATCATCATTGATGTGCGGCCGGACAGCTTTGGTGCCTGTGAATCTGGCTGTTGAATTTACTACGTACTCTCCCCGCTCAGCGGGACATGGAGATAGAGACAAGACACAGTAAAAATAAATATTATAAAGTCCAAGCTGATAGGGAAATCAACAACAACAAGCGGCACGGCTGACAGTTGACAGTAGCATGAAATCGAAATCAAATCAAAGCTGCTGCTGTCGGCTGGGCAAAGCCTTTGAAATATGGCCAGTGGAGGGGACAGTCCGGCGTTGATAATGTGAGATGACAGCCGTTAGGAGGACCATATATGTGAGTATGTACGAGTGTAACATGCGATTCTGGTGCTGGCATGCGTATGATATACGCGCGACCATTTTCATTCATGATGCTGCAGTCGCTGCAGAGCCTGAGACGCTCGACTCAGCACGAACTCGCGACCGAACCTTATCACGAAGTGTTAGAAACAGCAGCAGCAACAGCAGCAGCAGCAGCATCAGTGCGAAATCGAATCGTCTCATTCGTATTAGCCGCTTCGTGGGCAACGGACGTATCCTCAAATATAGAATTGTTCACTCCACTCAGTGTGTGTGTGCGTGTGTGTGGTTGTGCCCGACGCGTTGTTAAACCGGAAGTAAGGATAGTTGTTATTAAGTCTTTGTTTATTTTTATCCTGTTGCGCCGTCGCATTCTCAAACGGCTAATAAGTCTTTAGCCTTTTGGTTTGCTCAAGTGTGAGTGTGTGCTTAACGTACCGGAAGTACTGGCATTTCAATAACATAATGAGTTAAAAAATTCAAAAAACTGCTCACTCCGACTGAAAACGGCTCTGAAAAGTAGGCAAGCAAAAAGCTCCAATGGAAATAAGTGGCCAAGTGAAACATTTTTTATTTCTACTCCAATTATAACCTTAAAACAGTTGAAAAAACATGTGCAAGAACTTAGAAAAATGTCTCTGCTTACGTGTTCACGTCAGTCTGTAAGCGATAAGATCGGTTCAATAGTTCAATAATACCAAGCAGAAAGTTTTAAAAATACAAAACAGACTTCAGTGTGTGCGTGTGTGTCTGTGTAAAATGATAAGGAATTTTTCACAATGTGAAACTGATGAGATTGTGCGATTTGCCATAAATATATAATAACAGAAACGTGCAAGTGCTACTCTCTGATAGTGCGATCTTCAACCATTTAGATTCGATTTTGAAGGAAAAAATTCAATCCAGCTAAGTGATAAACACAAAGTTTTCTGAGAACATTTAACATCTTACATTATGAGACAGGATGATTCATAAGTATTTGCTATGCCATTTTTAATGAACCCGATAAAATTAATACAAGCAATCTTAAAATTTAATTTATTTAGAATTCACTTGCAAAGGGTAAAACAACTAAAATTGATTGTTTGTTATTTGTTTGTGAGCGCTCCTATACTCAGCCATTATTATTAATAAATGTTTTTGAACAGATGTGCAAAATTTGGTCAAAATCTGATAACTATATCGTCTGCCTGGCATAGGACCGATTGGCCGGAGAAAGAGACCCTTTAAAATGTTGTTTTTCAATTTTATAGTTCTTAAACCAGGGGATTGTTAATTTGTAATTTTAGATGCTTTAAAACAGATTCGCAAAATTTGGATCAAATCGGTTAAAGTTCTAAACTCTCATATTTCAAAACCAGCATTTGCGAGGGAATAAAATCTTCGACCTGCGCGTTTTTAATTTGACTTTGATTGGATAACAAAGCTGAAAATATAATCGTCCAAAATTCCAAAAATCTTAAGAATGTAAAAATCTGCTGTGTAAGGCCTAAAACACAAAAAAAAATTTAATTATTAATATATAATGATAACACAGGTTTACTAAAAGAGCACAATTTTTAACAGAGAAGTTAGCAATCAATTAGCAAAATTATGTATTTTTGGCAGCTGAACTCAAATCAATTGTCAGTCACAGCACGTCAAGTTTTTCGAAATATTTGCCTAAGCGTGTGTAGAGCGAGTTTCGTTTACATTTGTAGGTCCTGTGGCTACATTAAATAACCTTTTCATACCAAATTAGTTAGAAAGTAAGCTGAATTGAATAACGTTATAGCAAAACGAAACTCGAAGTTTCGAATATGTTCATAAGATACCAATTTATTCATTTTAATATGGAAAATATGGATATTTTTTGATAAAATCATTTGCCAAGTTTAAATAATTCTGAAAATTTTATTACAGATATTAAACAACTCAGATTATAACAGTTGGTAGTCCTTTGTCTCCTCTAACTTACCACATTTTCAGTTTTTCGATATCATCTTGCATTTAAAAGTTATAGACCAAAAACTACAAAAATTAACGACTATTTATTAAATTTTTTTTTAATGATATTAACCTCTAAAATCGATTTAAATTAACCAAAATCAATGTAAAATAACTTTTTAATGCCCACTCTTTTGTTTCACATTACTCTCTTATTTTCAAACTATAAGAATTTTTAATGGTAAAAATAAATTTAAAATTTTGTTTTATTCTTGGGCTAATACTTTTAAAAACGCGGAGATATCGAAAAACTAGTAATGTTTGAGAATTTTTTTATCATCATAACATTTTTCAGAACAATTTAATCTTGGAAAAAAACAGAGAATATCAAAAAATTACCGTATTTTCCATTTTAATATTCAACAATTTGTATCTTATGAACAAAATCAAGACTTGGCGTTAGGTTTTTCTGTAACGACATTCAAATCAGCTTATATTAAAACAAATTTGGCTGGAAAAGGTTACTATTGGTGGCCACAGGAATTACAAATGTAAGAGTACTTCGCTCAACACACGATTATGCAAATATCTTGTAAACCTGACGGGGGAAAACGGACAATGGATTTGAATTCATCGGCCAAAAATACATATGGAACGATTGCTAACTTCTCTGTTGCAAAAACTTGTAAGCCTGTGTAATTATACCCGTTACTCGTGGAGTAAAAGGGTATACTAAAGTCGTGCAAATGTATGTAACAGGCAGAATCATTTCCGACCATATAAAGTATATATATTCTTGATCAGCATCAACAGCCGAGGCGATATAGCCATGTCCGTCTGTCCGTCTGTCTGTATGAACACCTAGATCTCAGAGACTAGAAGAGCTAGAGCAACCAATTTTGAAATGTAGACTCCTATTGTCTGCACGCAGATCAAGTTTATTTCAAATTTTTGCCACGCCTACCCCCGCCCCCACAATAAAAAATGTTGAATAACTCCCACAATTTTTAAGATATCGATCTCAAATTAAAACTTAAGTTTATATTCGCAACATCTAAATAGCCGAGTTAAAAAAATGTTGCATACTTTTCGGCTGTCTCACCTCAGGCACACAGGATGGCTATTAAACATTTCTATGCATGAGTAACGGGTATATCGAAGTCGGATAGAGCCGACTTTAACTTACGCTCTCGTTTTTTAGGTGTTTAAATAGCTCACAAATTAAAAGCTATAACTATTATATTTTCAGTGTACTTTATTTCAAACCCAAACATTTTTTCCGGTTCGCGATTATGAACCAAAATCTACCAATTATAAAGGTTTGGAAATTTAAGGTACAAGGTTTTTGGGCGAAGGCTTTGGTTCGAACCTTTGTTCAGCTGTACACAATATTTTTGAAAAAAACAATATATATATTAAATAATCCAAATAATATTCAGAATATGGGCATTTCCAAGCTGACGTGACGTTACTTTCGTAGAAAAAGATCTTTTTGAAAAATATGAAAATCTTGGATTTTTAAAAAGATTGTTCTATATTTGGGTAGCAATTAAGTAGCATTATAATCAACAAAAATAATGACATCAAGCGATCATATGGAGTTAAAGATATAAGCAATCATACATGCTGGCGTGACGTTACATAAAACGGATGTGGGTTTTGACATGTTTTAGAATGTTTTTTTTTTAAGTATGATTTGAAATAATACAAGTTTATTTTCCAGGTTATCTTATTCAAAAATGTTTGCCCAATTTTTTTTTATTTGCATAAGCATCTGAAGTGACGTTACCTGACGTTACGTTACTTAAATTTCGTCATTATATTTATGTTGTTTTTTTTATAATATAAAGCAGAAACTTACAGTTTGTTGCAATCATTTAGTTTCTTATGGTGTCTTCTGCATTATTTTTGAACCCTTAGAAATAGTTTAGAGACCAAAAATCAATGCAATCAAAAGGCATTTTTATGACAACAAAACGTATCCAAATGAGAAAAATAGCGCTTGCGCGACTTTGCATTCGAAAATCTCGAATTGAGATATGAATATATTTAAAATTGGCTCATATAAGTTCATTTTGATTATTTCCCCATGAAAAAATGATAAAAAAAAGTGCTTTGAAGTACTTTTCATTTTTTGGTCTCGGTTTAATTTTCTGTGGAAATGCTATTATTACTTATTGCTGGGTGACTTTTTATTTTGCAGCCCAGGGCTGTTAGTTGAAATTACCATTATAATTCTTTGGGTAATTAAAAATATCAGGGAATCAAACCAAATCGTTTTTCAGTTCCGATCCGGTACCAGAAGTACGTTCCGAAACTTTTTTTTCGGTAAAAGGTGCTGTTTTGGTTCTAATTTATTTCGTTATTCGGTTCCGTAATGGTACCTGGATTTTTATTTCGGTATAAATTCGGTAAATTTAAAGAAATGTTTAACCCCAGACCAGACAAAGTGGGTAAGCAACCTAAACACACACAAATACGAATGTATTCGACTTATATAAATTTTCAATTGCATTCGTAGCTAGCTTCCATAAAATATTTTCTAGTTTGTATTCATTATATGATTAAAATTATTATTTTTCGAATCGGCTATTGTTTTTGGGTCCATTCGGTTTTTCGGCGGAGAAGTAATAAACTTCAGCCCGGAAAATAAACGTTGTACGCGTACTTGGGTAGCTGGAACAGCGAGAAGTGCTTTTGATAGCTCCTACAATATCGAAAACTTTGTCGACTTTTTATCTTTATTAACGTTTTAAGCTCAGAACAAGTAAGAAATTCGGTCAAGTCCGACTGTAATATACTCTGTACCCTGCAGTAGCAGCGCTGCAGCTGCGCTGCGGCAGCGAACTTTCCTATGGTCATAGCTTGAACAATAGATGTCGCCACTACTTGATTTTCAAAACTGACCAGTAGATTACGCCACTACTATTACCACTGGAACTGGCTTTTGGTTGTAACTTGAGTATCGTTCATCCGATCTTTATAGTTCCTTCAGCAAAACGATAAATGATCTTGATTGCTAAATGTCTCTAGACGGTACAAACATTCTATCTAATAAGCTGTGGGAGATATAACGTTTTTTCCTAATTTCGGGGGTGGGAGGGGGCGTGGCAAAAATTAAAAATATACTCATTTATACTCTCATACATGTCAAACCTCTATCTCTTACCATCTTTGAGATCTGTTTGTTTGTACTAACGGACGGACGGACAGACTCGGCTGTTGATGCTGATCAAGAATATATATACTTCATAGTTTCGGAAACGATTGCTTCTCCCTGTTACATACTTTTGCACAAACTTAATATACTCTGTGTACCTTTGGTACAGAGTATAAAAACCTTAATTAATGCCATTTATCTTTTTTTTTAAAGATACTGAACTATTTGAATTGTCCCATTTCTTTTCATATACAGGCATGTTCTGAATTCCGCTTCTTTTTGAAAAGTAAATCGAAAGCAATTCCGCTTCTGTTTCGTTTTTGTGTCCTCAATTCCGAATGAAATTGATCTCTTTTTACTTTTTGCAAACAACTGGTCCAAACAAGATTGGCACTAGATAGATAAGAGAGAATCCACAATAGACAGTCTAAGATGAGATAAGCTGACTTTTAGGTTTCACTTTTCGGTTTGGCTGGGCAATGCCAAATTTTGGGCACATTAAACAAAAAAAAATCCTTGTAAATCAATTAAAGACTTAAATGCAAATCAAATTTCACTAACAATTTCTAAATGGATCCCAGAATTAAGGCAATTTCCCTTAACTTTCCCTTACTTTATGTACATCTAGCAACTGTACGAGTGCTTAATTTGGCATTTACTTTTCATTCCACCGACCATCAAGCAATACTTTTCAAAACGAAAAACTTTTTCGTTTTGGTGTTGCGAGAACATGAATCAGTTCCGCTTTAGAAAAGTAGCCGTGCAATGTGGAATTGAGAACATGCCTAATAAATACATATCGTTTACTTATTTTAAGACAGCCATAATTCAAAAAAAAGTTTTCTTTTTTGATGATGCAGAAATACTCGCTATATGGTGTACAATTTTCATATTGATATATTTTATGTTCTGAGAATATGTCGTTATTTCATTTTTACAGGTTCATTTTCATGATCCAACAATACCGACATATCTGAGTTTAATAATCTTTCTGATTTCTGTTTATAGGAAGGATTATACTGCCATGTTCCGGTTTTCACTTAAGTGAATTCGAATTTTTTACATGTTTTGGTTTTTATTAAACAATCAAGGAAACCGTATCAAACCTTTAATTTCTACTTACTCTTTACTCGAGGGATTCAAATCAAAAAGTCTTAATCTGATTAGCCCAATCAATTTTATACAAAAAGACATTTACCGAATTTAAATTCGACAATTTTTGTGGAAAGTGAAAGCCTAGGGTGATGAACATAAAGCTGTATTTTCCATTGAGAATACAAAATCGTTCACTTTAAATATGAAATATGAATCGACTTAGTAAAAGATAGTGTCAGACCTGATTTCCTCATTTAGTTGAACTTGAACAGAAATCCGTAAGATTCTTGAATACATAAGTAACTGTCTAAGTAATTTTTTGTTCAGAGGTTATCGTGGTATCATAATGTGGGTCCGAGAAAACACCGAAAAAAGTTTCCCAAAACTAAGTGCTCGCTTTGCAGTCTAGTTGTTGCACGCAGAATCGATCTTTAGTTTCTTTTCGGTTTTGCGGTTCCAAGAATAAATGAATACAAAAAATTAAAAATGTGGTTTCCGGTTCTGGTTTTAAGTTTAAATCGATTATTTTCGGTATACAGTTCCGATTCTGGGTCCATTTAAAATATAATTACCATTACAATTACAATGATTTCGTAATTAAATATTACAATTACCATTACAATTATTTCAGTAAATGTACCTAAAAATTTAATTATTGTTAATATAAGGCTGTCAAAAAAGTCTTGCGGTATTTTTATTGAATTTTCAATGGTTCATAAAATTGGTTATAATAATGCGATTTAAGTCAAATATGCGCCGTTTTGTTCGATGACGAGTTCCCAACGAGATGCCAACTTCATAATGCCCCTCTTATAGAAGCTCGCTTCCCTATTGGCAAAAAACTCGGAGAGCCAATTTTCACAGGACTCTCTTGTGGCCAACTTCCGACTACCAAGCTCGTTCGCCATGGACAGAAATAGGTGGTAATCACTTGGTGCGAGATCCGGACTTTACGGTGGATGCAAAAGAACCTCCCATCCGAGCTCCCGGAGCTTCTGGCGCGTCACCAAAGATGTGTGTGGCCTGGCGTTGTCCTGATGGAAGACAATTCGGCCTCTGTTGATCAAAGATGGCCTCTTCTGTATGAGTACTGCATTCAAGCGGTCCAGTTGTTGGCAGTACAGGTCCGAATTGAGCGTTTGGCCATAGGGGAGCAGCTCATAGTGGATGATTCCCTGCCAATCCCACCAAACACACAGAAGAACCTTCCTGGCCGTCAATCCAGGCTTGGCCACCGTCTGGGCAGCTTCACCGCTTTTCGACCACGACCGTTTGCGTTTCACGTTGAAGTAAAGTGACCCATTTTTCATCAGCTAGTCACCAGCTGCATTCAAAAGCCCGTTGATGTTGTTGATATTCAGAAGCAATACGCATACACTCTCATACGGAGTGCCGCAAATGCTTCTTTACATCGAGATCGTGCTCAGCACTTCGATACATTAATCTTCTGTTTGGGTGCCTGGACATCTGCAAACGGTTGAAGGCAACGGTTTGATGGCTCATGCCCAGCTCTCGGCCAGATGCTACGGCTGCCACCACTGCCAGTCTCTTACCGGATCAAGTCAGCGATTTTATCGCAGGCCTTCCGGACCGTGGCGCATCTTGCGATCACCTCTAAGCTACCAGAACGAAAACGTTGAAACTATCGTCATGCGGTGGAAATGGAACCATGAATCGATGGCAAACAATACACACATGTGAAGTATCTAGGCTTACATGGCCTACTCTTAGTATTAAAAAATCTAGGGCGTTACTCCGTCTAGAAAGACTGCATATTTCCCTACTAGTAGGCCCTTACTGGACATTGCCTAATTGGTAGACACGCCGCTAGGCTCGGCATCAGACACAATGACTTCTGTAGAAGCTGCAATTCAGTGGACGAGGAGGAGAGTGTACAACACCTCTTCTGTCATTGCCCAGCTCTTAGCTTTCTAAACGATCTGTCAGACATCTCTGAAATAGATCTAGCCTCTCTACTCAAATTTGTGATATTTTCTTCAAATCGAATTTAACGGGACTCAGATCCGCCCACTACTGAATCGGCAGCGTAGAAAGGGTTACTATGGTAGCACAGACAGATTTTTGACTGGCCTTCATTGTTGATGAACTGAGACGAAAATTCTCACGCATTTCGGAACGAGTTGCGGAACAGCTAACAACTCAACACTGGTTCGGCTTAAGGTTCGGTTAACAGTAAAAGAAAAGTCGAAATTTCGAGCTCAAGCAGGTTCGGTTCAAGGACGGTTTGCAGCCCTGCTCTATTTATTGACTGGCACTATCAGCCATTCAGACACTCGCGGTCGGAGACTCTTGTTCATGCACTCTTGAGCAGACACTATTGTTCTTTGCTTCCAGTTTCAGTTCATTCTGTGTTATGGAACTTGGTGAACTCTGCTCTTTCACTAAAAACTCCTTTGATTAAAAGCATAGCGATTGGTATATTCTGTGCCAAAGATACACAACGTATATTAAGTTTGTGCAAATGTATGTAACAGCCAGAAGGAAGCATCTTCGACCATATAAAGTATTTATATTCTTGATCAGCATCAACAGCCGCGTCGATTTAAACATGTCCGCCTGTCTGTCCTTATGGACTCACATATCTTAGAGATGGTAAGAGATAGAGGTTCGACATGTGTGGGTCATAAACTCCTTATACCTGCAGGCAGATCAAGTTTGTTTTCAATTTTTGACACGCGCCCTTCCGCCCTCGAAAAAAAAAAAAAAAGGCGTTATATCTCCCATGGTTTGTGCAGATAGATGGTTCGTACCTTCTAGAGATATTTAGTCATCAAGATTTTTTATGATCTGCCGAAGGATTGGTACAGATGGGATGAACGATAGTGAAGTTATGGGAAAAAGAAAGTTCGCAGCAGCAAAAATTAGCCTAAGCATACACTTTCGCCGCTACAGAGTATTTTATTGACGACTTGTGGCCGACTTTCTCAATTGTTTGATTAATTTCAATAAGGTGGCTTACAAAATGGTAAAATACCACAGTGGAACCATCAGTCCGCAGAACGAAAGGTGGGCTTATAACCCAACTAAGGATTTCGAATTATTGCTAATGGCTACCATGGCCAATTCTTTGTTTTCCTCTTTTTTCGACGTGGTCTTTTGATCCAATCGGTCAGTCTTATAATCAAATTTAGTTTACTGTCAAAACCAGGGCCGCAAATCGAACTGGACCTAAACTAAACTAAAGTTTTAAACTATATACTTTTTTGATCGAAACAATTTACTTTTGTATTTTTCACTGAACATATTAATTTGTTATTTTTTTCAAGATCTCAGTTGTTTAATTGCTCAGTTATAAATTTCCTTGTTTGGTTGATCAGTTGTTAAGCTGTTTAGTTGTTCACCTGCTCGTCAAATAATTTCATTCGAGCTAATTACCTTCCTCAAGTGGTTCGAAATAGTCAAGGATTTCAAATGAATGACAACTGCCACATTCATTCGAACTAATTACCTTCCTCAAGTGGTTCGAAATAGTCAAGGATTTCAAATGAATGACAACTGCCACACCAGCTTATTGCTTAAATCAATACTTTTTGAACAATCAGCAACGCAAAGCATACAACAGCTGATCAGTTTCTGAATAGAGATTACCTGAACTGAGTGAACAGTCACTGAACAAATCAGTGAACAGGTGACTGAGCAAGAGTAACTGAACAGGTCAGGAAGAGCATTCGTTCTCAAAAGTACGGTAAGAGTGAAAATTCTTGATCCAATAGCGAAATTCTTGATTCAAGAGTGAATTTTAGATCCCGACATTCCTGATTCAAGAGTTTCAGCTCTTGATCCAAGTATGAATAATTATTGATTCAAGAGTTTCAGTACTTGATCCAAGAATGAATAATTCTCAAAATAAAAAAATTAAAAAGAATATTTGGGGTGGGGGGTGGGAGAGACACGACCGACCCGACCTGACCGACGTGGTCCGCGTCTCGTCCCCCTCCCCCGGTCCCACGCACCATTATCAACCACACCAACCCCAACCCCAACCACCACCCACAAAACTTTGTTTTAAACTGTGATTGATTTTGAGATAACCACATAGATTTTTTTTTTTGTTTACTCTTCTGGGACTTGAACACGGTACCTCGAAAGACTAAAGCACACACAGGCGACGGGCAGCTTAGCGAGCTCAGCTATCTTCCGTAAGCTAAAAGACGCGACGAAATCACACTTATAAATAAACGCCAGTAGCCTTTCGTACGCATCGCACAACAACAAACTGCGCATGCGCTCTCACTCTCTGCGAGAGCGACTCCAAAGCTATTCTTTCAAAGTTAAGTTGCCCTCACCCCCCTTGCCTATAAAAAACCAAATTGAGAACGTTTAGAACGAATTTATCTCGATTCCAAGAGCGAAATTCTTGAAAATTCAAGAACGACAAATTTTTTTTTCAAGAGCGTTCGTACTCAAATTATTCTTTCTAGTTTTTTCTTAGTGTAACAAGTGACCGAACAAGAGTGACTAAACAAGTTACTTAGCAAGAGAGACAGAACAAGAGTGACTGAACATACATACTCACTGAACAAAAAAGAACAATTATCGAAGAATATGTTCACTTGTTCAGTTTAGTGGACAATTCATTTTTGTTTTCTCACTTATAAACAACCCTTTATTACCGGACAATACTGAATCAATGCTGAATCAGCCATGATTTGGAAGGGCTGCTACTGAAATCATGGCTGTCATTACATGCTGTTCAGTCGCAAATTTAACATAGACCGGGTCTACGTCAGCAATGACCCTCGCTTCTTTATGGTATGGATATCAGCACTGAATTCATGGGCAAGTTTTATGGATAGTTCTGAATGCATTACTGAGACAAGTCATGAATTGGAAGCAATAGCTACTTCTCATGTCTAAAACAGCACTGATAAATTAAGTACTGAGTCGTAGAACTGCAGGGTAACAATCATATAAATATTGTATCTATTTATATGAAATCATGGCACTATTGAAACATTCCCCATTTTTTTGGCATAGACTCCTTTTCCAAAAGTGTTCCAAACTAAACAAAATAGTTTGGGAACGTCAACTCTTTTTGATTTTAGCCAATTCCTCCTCAAAATAGCATTTCAATTTAGAAAAAGTTTAAAAATTCTTCTCCTTTGGGTTATATTTCCGAAATATTAACAAACAGCACGCCAAACAAGTTTTGTGTGATAAGTCGTAAACATTTTTTGTTGTGGCAAAATACCTAAGCTTTCAGCCTTTATGCGTGTCACCTGGCATATGACTGTTGTCCTCTTGCATTATTCCGTTCATATGTGAGCTTTTATTTCTTTAAATTCCTTGGCATGCGACCTAGACAAACACAGATGCGAAGTGACAGTCTCCTGCTATGCAGTAGCAGGTAAAAGCACCCCCGGGAGAAATTGCACATACATAACATTTATTTTATTTTACCATTTTTTTCCTCTGTCAACTGCATTCTATACTTTAATATAGCAAACAATGCTGTAGGCGGTTTGTCTTTAATCCCATGAAAATATCTTTCGCCTGTGCGCCCACTTGTTGTTGGTTGGACAACACTTAACCCCAAGTTAACCCACAAATGTTACAGTTGCGCTGACATCATTTGCTGGCGACACGTTGTCAGGCTGTCAGCCTGTCTGTCTGCCTTCAAGCACATCAATCTACCTTAAACAGAAATGAAGACATCTTCAGGCTAAAAGCCGACACCTAAATATGCTTCGTCCAGGTCTCAGACCAGATAAAGTGATGGGATTTAGCTGGGCATTAGCATTAAAGAGGGCAAAAAGAATATGGTATGGGCGGAGAGCCTTAATAATACAGAGATAAACTTAAGAAGAAAAATTCTAAGGGTAAGCTAGAAGATTAAATGTACCGAGCTTAGATTTATTTAGTTTTCTTTCAGAAAGGTGGTTATAGGTAGAACAAGTAAGAAAGTCGGTCAAGTCCGACGATAAAAAAAGTTAGAAGCCACACAAAGTTCCAAGGAAGCCATAAAGTGTGAGAACTGCTGCCCATCGCTGTTGCGGACGATGATACCCATCATAATTGTTCGTTTTCCTTATAGCTCGTCTTTAGTTCATGTGATCATCATCATTTCTTTGGCGGATCGATAAATATTACTGATTACCAAATATGCGTAGAAGGTACGAACCATTTATTTGCAAAACTGTGAGATTATTGTAAGTATTAGAAGTATATGTCCCCTACATGTCAAACCTCTATCTCTTACCATATCTGAAATCTCTTCGTTCATACGGACAGACCGACAGACGGACATGGCTATATCGTCTCGGCCTTTCATGCTGATCAAGCAAATGTTTACTTTATTGAGTCGAGGATGATTCCTTCTCCCTGTTACATATTGTTGCATAAACTGAATATACTCTGTGTACCTTTGGTAGAGTATAAAAAGCTTCAGCAAGAAGCTGTTACCTATTTCGCTCATGTAATGCAAGACTGTCATAACTCAAATAACACGATTTTTTAGTTAAAGCTTGGTATGGAGATAATGGCGAAGTCTCTGCACATTATTTCGTCTATAGCAAGTGCGAAATACGGTGCATATGTCTAATTGCATATACGCCCACCTCTAGATGTCTCGTTTACAAATTTAATTTGGAGAGAACATTTAAATTAATAAACAGCAATTAGTTAAGTTTGCCTCCAATGCTGCAGTAGGTGCTACAATAGCTTGATGTGATTTGCAAGAAACGGTAGTGAAGGCACCATTACTTGCAGCAAAGATCCAAGAGGGGGTAGATATTAAACGTAAATAAATCGCTAGTAAAAATAAATGGATTTCAGGTCCATCGTAACCTTTCTTTGTAATTTTTTGATATACTGCTCCAATAGACAAATGGTTTTCTATGGACACAACTAGTGGAGGGTCTGACTGGATTGTTTGCGCCATGTCGTCCACGAATTGCGGCGACAAAGAAATCCCAAGTCCGACCACTAAGAGTTTGTGCAGCTCATCCGTTCGACATACGAAATCGGCCATCGTCCACAATTAAATCACTTAGTGCTGGGCCAAAGTTTCTCATTATCAGCCATCTTGTACGAGGAGCTATGATTTCTGTCTAAGACAATTCAAAATGATTAAGTTAAGTTATAAATGACATGTATGAAAGGTATGAAACCTTCTTGGACCAACAAGGCTGGGAACTGCGAATTTTATGGAGCTATTTCAACTACTGATCAGCGTCTCCATGAGATGCGTTTGCTTCCACTCTTGCCGTGTTTAGCACTCCGGTAGCTTGAGCTGTCCTTCAATGAAGCCCAAGCCGCTTTGCAACGAATAGAAAAGCAGCTGATTAAATAACTTAATTAAACTCCATTATTACTTTACTTACCTACTTGCTAAGGGCAACAATTTGCCCAAAAGCTTTTCTTTATTATTTGAACGGTTTTCACACTAATGCTCATTCATTTCATTTTACTGCTTGCTTGCATTGCAACCGAAATTTTTTTTTTTTAACATAATAAGTCTATACATGTATCATAAAATTTTTTAACTGAAGCTTTACTGAAAACTGTAGGATGGTTGATAAGTTGCGAGATGTTAAATCTTGTTTTTAAGATTTTTAACCTCTAAGATTCTTGAAAAAGAGATTTTCAATTTTGATTTTAGATTTAGGGTATTTTGTTAGGCAAAAGTGTAAGCATTTTCGACAAAAATTTACTCTGAACAAATTGTACACAGCTTGCTCGACCCAGACCCTGACTAGGAAAAGTCGGGCACTTGTGCCCAAACTAATTTTGAAAAGAATGTGTGATCAAACTTATGCACATTGTATGGAGAAAGCGCAAACTCTAAAAAAATTCTAGACAGAGACCTGGAGGACCTAATGGACCGAAAGTAGTTAGGTAAGGCTGCTGACCGGTTCAATCTGCTGGATAACGTGGAGAGTCGGACTCGGTACCCACCACCGTCAAAAAATTCTGCAAATGACAACAACGACAACAACTAAATACAACAATAACCAAAATCAAGTAGCGACTATGCAATGCAGTGGACGGCGTGTTGAAAAATTAAGGTTAAAAACAGACTGTTGTTTTAGCACCCATTTGTTGAAGTGTGGTGAACACTGGTGAACTGAACAAAACCCGCAGACGTTGCGATTCCTTGACTTTTTTAATCAATTTAAGCAATATTTCAAATTACTTCTCAGACACTCGTAACATAAGTTTCATTTTCAATCAAGATATAATTTTATTCCGCCATTTCTTTTGGTTTGGGCATGTTACAGATCTGTCCTCGACTGCAATAATGCAGTCGCAGTCGACATCGTCCATTAACAATTCGTCCATTGCTAAATCAAGCTAATCTGGTGGACATACATCTGCAAAAGTCGACAACAATAAATCGTGCAGATTATTCATAGCAGAATACGACCCTTCAATCATTTCAGCATCACTATTCAATTCGCTTGCTTTCCATTCAAGAAGAATATTCCTAGCGGTTTTAGATGACATTTCAATTTAAATAATTTTTATACATTGTACCAAAGAGTATATTAAGTTTGTGCAAAAGTATGTAACAGGGAGAAGGAATCATTTCCGACCCTATTTAGTATTTATATTCTTGATTAACATTAACAGCCGAGTCGATATAGCCATGTCCCTCTGTCCGTTTGTCTGTATGAACGCACAGATATATTTCTTATACTTGCCACCTCCGCAATTTGGAAAAAACGTTTCCACAGTTTCGTATAAAGATGTTTCGTATCTTTTAGAGATATCTAGTAATAAAAATTATTTATCGATTTGCTGAATGACTGATAAAGATCGGCCAAAGAACGGCCAGTTAACACCCCCCACCCATAACCACAACATTCCGTTCAACAGAGGCAATCTTAGTGAGAGAGAGAGAGACAAAGAGAGGGAGAGAGAGAAAGAAACTTAGAGAGCGTAGAGCGTAAAACAGCGTACAACGCGTATGAATCGCAAGCAAATGCGTGTGTAATTGTACAGAGTATGTTATAGTCGGGCTTGACCGACTTTCTTTCTTGTTTTTATTAACAAATCTTAAAAACATAGCTGTCCCGCCTGCTAAAACGTCAAACGTAATTGTGCACATATTTCGTGCACAGAGGGCTGCTCACAATACTAGTCAGACAAGCTTGCCCAAGTGACTATTTGCACAACAAAGTGAATACCCTAATTAATTTTTTTCTTAGTGTAGGCCTTTTTTCGATTAAATCATACGGAATAGGAAGTGTCAAATGCTCCGCCCTTCCGAAACCGGTTGCTTTGTTCTGCGTTTGTTTTTAAATTTCGTACTATCTGCATTCGATTGTCAGGACGGCTAAAAGCTTCACCGAATTCCAGAATTATTTCTTGGGAATCGGATCCGGAAATGAGTCTTTTATACTCTCCGAAGTGAGTTGAGAATATGTTTTTATATCATTTAAGAGGTTAACTTTTATAATCCAACAATAGCGTCCGATCTGAATTGTGCGAAAATCCCTTCTCTTAAATCATCATACTTTAGAATTTCTTTAATGAGGATATTAAATATAAAATATTTTACTATTGCGAACGTGGGGTTTTGTTGGTTTTCGTTTCTTATTCACCCAGTATTTACACGGGTTTCTATATACACATACGGGTTACTATTTACATTACTAATACGGGTTGTGTCTGTCCATTTAATTTACAAACTTTCGTTTGTGTCAGCGTCCATTTACCATAGACTACAATATCTAAACTTACAAATTGTTCAGTCGACAACGCTTCTGTCAGAAATAAGTCAGCTGTTCGCTCTCACTGACGCTCTCTGGATACATTTGGGAATATGTTAGTCTCGCTCTAACCACTGTGATTTCCTACTGACACTATAAAGTATCTTTTTGGACACTATCGTTTGGCACCAGCAAATTTGATCTCTAATACTCATTCTCCATGCATTTACTACAAATCTATCTATCATTACAATTACTAACGCGTTCTCTATAAAGTGTGACCATCGTCTTAAACTACCCTAACACCATAATATCGATACATTTATACATTTGTCGGCTATTTTCAAAAACTCCCAAGACGACACTAGATTAGATCTATAATTTTTTGTTGCTTCCTTCTACTTGTTTTATTTCCCCTGTCATGTCAAATTCCTCTGATTTAGAAACCAGAAAGTCTTTGAAACAACTACTATACACAGACAATCTGACCATTATATAATACTAAGCTTTAACAATAAGACATCCAGAATCAAGAACTTTTATTTTTTGAACATTACATTTTGAACTGCGTAATACAATCCTTGACCCATTTTTCATTTTGTAACTATTTCTAAAATATGATTCTGGCACTAGAATATTTTCTCTTCGCTTGATTTTTGCCTCCTAGATTGTCCGCTTTTTTCTCTGGTGCTTCAGTTGCAATTAGTTGCAAAAAGCCATGACAAAACTTTATGTAAACTTAATTTGAAAATTTATTTGTACATCCAAATGTAAGCTGCTTATCGAAACCAAAATAACATCAGACTTTGTTTGGAATAGTTTCTATAAAGTCTTGACATAAAATGGCCCTGCACTTAAGCTGAGTATTTATTAAGAAGAAAATTGCACATCTTTTTTACCCCTAAGTGGCAGGCTTAATACATGCTTACTTACCTATCTAGCTGGTTCATTGCACTGCCACTTGTCCCCTCCTCAATGCTTGGGAAATCAATACGCACTTGCACTATCAACTGTCCCTGCTTTGGTAGATTCATTTGCATAATTTGGCAATGCTCACTTAGATTTTGATGCCAGCTCTTTTCACACATTTGTGGGAAATACTCGAGTAAAAAAGCAAAACTATTATGCAAATTTATTTGAGAAGTAGGAAAAAAAGCTTCAGCTACCATTTGGTGACTTGCAGGCAAATGCACGCCAACCGCAACCGAAAACTTTCAGCTTCTGCTACTGCTCTTGCTCCTGCTCTCTTGGCTCCAAGGTGTTGCCAGGCATTTAGCTGTAAATAGTGTGCTCCTTTTTGGTGACTCTCCTCTAGGGAGTGGGAGGTCTTTGGCAGTTTGTCTGGCTGACTTTGCTCGGCTGTTTGTTGGTTTTACGTGGCTTAAAATGGCTGCCTGCTTGTCTGCTTTCCTGTATTTGTTGTCCTGGCTCCTGTCGTTAGGCTACTTAGTTTTTAGTTGCAGACGTCGCCGCACTTTTGGTTCGTTTAATTTTTATGGCTATGTAATTAAAAAAAAATATGACCAAGTGGGGAAGGGAGAGAGGGAGGAAATAAACCTGGACTAGTTTTCTCTTTGGCCACAGCCGACAGTTTTCTGTTTAAGCTGACTTTTTACGGTTGTCCAACTAAGTAGACTTTTTAATAGGACTTTTAATTGAAATATGCACGTGTTGCTCTCCTAAGCCACTTAAGTGAATATAACAAGCACAGGCTTAGCATTAAATACAAAGGTTTACAAGTTGAGACGGACGCTGAACGTGTTTTATTCGTGTTAAGTTAGCCCAGCACGAAACTTTTATTTGCGAAATAATAAGATTGAAATACAGAACGCTAAACATGGGTTGATCCAAGAAAGGATTTATAATAAAGTAAAAATTAAAAATTGTTTAGTAATTTTGAACTGGTTTAGCAGATTTTGCCCAGACTCCCGATGCTTTAATGTGTAATCTGAACACGAGAACTTATATTAATTTATTACATAAAGTGAATCACGAATGGTGCATTCACCTTTTCAGATGTTTTTTATTGCCAACTGGCAGCAATTGGACAACTGCTCATTCCATCCCATCCATTCCTATCATAACTTACAAATTCCACTGCCTTTCAACTGAAAAATCACACCTCTGGCAATTTTAATCTCGTTTATTAGCCATTTTTCAAGTGATACACATCATTTTCAATTTTCCAATTTCTCACCCAGCACACGAACGAATACCAGGGCCCTGCATCACCTACGTCCTGTCTGCCTGCTCTTTTGTCTTTATTGAACATGAAAAAATGCATTGCATACACATTGAACCCTGTAAGGGCGGGAGGGGGCATCGCCATGGCGCCCCATTTGGAGCATTGCCATTTTGAGTCCAGGGGAAAGAAAAACAGTAGTGAGAGCCGGGCTAAAAATAACAAGCAGCAGCCTACACCTAACGTTAGAGAAGCAAAAAAAAATAAAAAGAATTGTGTGTGCCGAAAAACTATTAGACGAATCCATTGCCGGGCCATTAAGGATGAATATATTTGTAGCAATTTTAGTGTTTTTTTTTGCTGAGTAAAGCAAACAACTTTACCTTTATGCAATAAGTGCGTGCTTCAGTTTTTTTCACCCGGGTTCCTTTACTCAACTTCAGTTTAGCTGAATGCGCCAGCTTGATGCGTCCTTTTGCATATGGAACTTTGTCGTCTTCTGTCTACTTTGCTATTAGATTTGCATGCCAGGAACTCACGACTTGACAATTGAAGACATTTGCTCCACGCATAACCCCATGTTCCACGGACACAGTCTGTCGACATGCAACTAGACGGCAGGTTGTTGCAACAAAAGTAATTGCATTTACTCGGGAATTTATGTTAGTGCAAATTCTCGTAAAGCATTTTTTGTGCAGAGTAAGAGGAGCGCAAGTCGGAAGACGTTTGCTACAGATATTCAAGATATACCTACACATACGATATCTTTAGAGAAAGTGTCACATTTGATTAGACTGTTCGTTGGATGTGATAGCAATTGTTTTAAACAATAAATCTTTCTGATTACCAAAGGCAGGCCAGTGGTCGATATTCCAATCATGATATTCTTTTGACTGTACTTTAAATGACTTAGGGCCGATTTCTGTTCCCCAGATAGCTACAATGTGTCAGATAGTCATAGATTTTACTCTGTTATTTGTTAGTTTATGTGACAGATAACTCTATGTAGAAGATGTGAAATCGTCCCTTAGAAGCAAAATATTGAAAATGAATTAATTAATTTTCCTCTAAGTCCTTGATGCTTCTGCATGGTTTTGAAGTTTACTGTTTATTATATATAGGTAAGGTTAGGTTAGGTTGATATGGCTAGAGACAGTAAGACTGTCCCTACACTTAGGCCAAGGGGCCTACCATTGTGACACCGTTAAGAATTTTAGTAGAGACGGAATCTCTATCTCGGACACTTCCGAGGGGTTGAGTAGAAAGGGGTGACCAAGAGTATTGAGTCTCCTTTTACTAAGAGCTGGGCAATGGCAAAGAAGATGTAGTAATATCTCCTCCTCTTCCTCACACTTACAGCTTCTACAGAAGACGTTGTGAGTGATCCGTTAGGGCCCCAACCAGAAGTAAGATGATTTCCCTACTTTGCACAATGGCCGGAATTGCCAAAATTTTGACATAAATTAGACGGACCCAGTTAGAGTGCTATAGCTTGGAACATTTTATATTACTGGCATATATAAGAAACGAGCGAAATTTTGGACCGATCCGACCACGCCCACTAGTACCGCCCATACAACTCTGTACGTATGAGCCAACAGATCTCAGAGGTGGTAAGATATAGAGGATTGACATGTAAGGGACATAAACTTCTTATACTTGCAGGTTGATCAAATTAAATTTCAATTTTGCCACGCCCCCTCCCACAACCGATACTTGGAAAAAACGTAATTTCTCCCACATGTTTGTAGATAGATGGTTTGTACCTTCGAAAGATATTTAGTAAGGAAGAAATGGTTCAAATCGGATAAACGATTGTAAAGTTAAAGGCAAAAGAATTTTCGCTGTCGCAGTTTAGCAGCTCCGTTGCTTTCTGGTGCAACTGCAGCAGCAAAATACACACTGAGCATACTTCTTTGCGGGTACAGAGTATATTACAGTCGGGCTTGATCGATATTCTTACCTGATATTTTTCGAAAAAATAACCAAAAATGATTTAATACACTGTTGCCGTCTGCAACAATACCAAATATTTCAAACTCGCGCAAAAACGCGCAAATTGTATTAATTACATCGTATCATATACAGTGCAGCTCAACTGAATAGGTTTGACTTTTTTTTTAGGTTTGAAATGTTGTATCTCTGTAACAAGCACTCCGATTTAATCGAAATAAATTTTGTGGTATAAAGAAATCAGTCATTTGTAAAATAGCAAAGTTTCTGTTCTGTTAGTTTTGTTTTTATATTATTTTTATTATTTTTTCAAAAACATAATTTGTTGTCTCAATTTTTTTGGCTCAACTGAATAGGTTTGACCACTAAAACTATTAAACAAAAGTATATAAAGCAAAATTTGAAGGCACTGGGTAACTTAAATAATAAAGGACACTTTTTTAGCATTATTTAGTATTTGGTATGCCCACCCTGGTTCTTAATTATTTCAAACATACGGTTTGGTAAGGAATCATAATATTTTTCAATTTCATTTAGTGAAATTAACTAGGGTCCCAGAGTCACTAAATTGTCTTCCTTCTTCGTATACTCTCCTGGACAAAAGTCCCCAAATGTTCTCGATAATGTTAATGTCAGGGGAGTAAGGCGGCCAATCGAGCAATTTGACGTTTTGGTATTTAATCCACTGTTTTACATCCCGAGCGGAATGGATGGGAGCGTTGTCATGTTGGTACGTCCATGGAATATGACCATAAATCTCCGAAAACTGGGGAAAAGCCTTTTGGAGCACAGTCTTGTACACATTTGCGTTCATCTTCGAGGTGACAAATTGGAGCTCGCATGTTCCATAAAACGATATGGCTCCCCACACCATTACTCCACCTGCACAAGAGTGATGACGACCTAAAAAACATTCTTTCTTTCGCATATCGTGGAAATAGTAAGTATAGCCATCCGGTCCATCGAGGTTTAACTTCTCTTCGTAGGAAAAGACCACCGTCTTCCACTCCTTGTTCCACATCACGTGTTCTCGGGCAAATCGTTGTCGTGCTTCCTTACGAGCATCATTGAGAGGTGGTTTTTTTTTTATTTTTAATCTCTTCAAGTGTTTGGCGCTTCGAATAATTCGTTTTACCGTGACCCCACTAGCATTTACGCCGCATTCTTCCCTAATTTTACCAGCAGAAAGGTGAGAATTTGAGGCAGTTCGTGGGATAAGTCGCCTATCCGATTATGTTGTTGCATATTTTTTTCGTCCATTCATTTTTTTTTCCATAGTCTGCTTCATTACGGAGAAAATTACTCACAACGTTTTGACTTCGACCGATTTTCTTGGCTATTTCATAGTGTTATAAGCCAGATTCAATATAGCCTTTTATTTGACCTTTTTCAAAATCGGTTCAAAGGATTTCCGCGGCCCATTTTACAAAAAACTGATAGCAGTTGCTTTAAATTTTGGAATACAAAAGAATTCAACTCTTTTCAGTCACGCAGTCAATCAAAAAGTGAAGTCAAAAGTGTCAAACCTATTCAGTTGAGCCAAAAAAATTGAGATTTTTGTACCCGTTACTCGTAGAGTAAAAGGGTATACTAAAGTCGTGCAAATGTATGTAACAGGCAGAAGGAATCATTTCCGACCATATAAAGTATATATATTCTTGATCAGCATCAACAGCCGAGTCGATATAGCCATGTCCGTCTGTCCGTCTGTCCGTCTGTCCGTCTGTCCGTCTGTCCGTCTGTCCGTCCGTCCGTCCGTCCGTCTGTCTGTATGAACACCTAGATCTCAGAGACTAGAAGAGCTAGAGCAACCAAATTTGAAATGTAGACTCCTATTGTCTGCACGCAGATCAAGTTTATTTTCAATTTTTGCCACGCCCCCTCACGCCCCCGCAATTTGGAAAAAACGTCATATCTCCTACAGTTTTGATGATAGATGGTTCGTACTTTCTAGAGATATCTAGTACTCAAAATTATTTATCGATTTGCTGAAGGAATGATAAAGATCGGATGAACGATACTCAAGTTATGACCAAAAAACGGTCAGTTAACTCCCACCACCCACCCCACCCATAACCTAAGCATTGCGTTCAGCAGCAATCTTAGTGAGAGAGAGAGAGAGAGAGAGAGAGAGAGAGAGAGAGACACCTCAGGCACACAGGAAGGCTATTAAACATTTGTTTCCATGAGTAACGGGTATATCGAAGTCGGTTAGAGCTGACTTTAACTTACGCTCTCGTTTGTTATGTATTTGAAAAAATTATATAAAAACAACCTAACAGAACAGAAACTTTGATATTTCACAAAAGACTGATTTCTTCATACAACAAAATTTATTTCGCTTAATTCGGAGTGCTTGTTACAGAGATACAACGTTTCAAAACTAAAAAAAAAGTCAAACCTATTCAGTTGAGCGGCACTGTACATATTAATGAACATAATTGCATTTTTAGTTGCGAGTAGCAACGAGTAGCTGCCAACTTTTTCTCCACGGAACCCGTCGGATTTAGGTTAGGTTCGCCTAAAAAATACCACAGCAGTAACACATAAAAACAAACTCACAACACAAATAAACACAAACTTTTCTTTATTTAATAAAATTTACATACCTTGTGCTACATTTTCCATTTTAAAACATGAATTATATTATATATTTATATATGTTTTTATTATTTAAAGAAACATGTTTTGCAGTGGCAAAAGAGCAATGAATTTCTGTAAAAAAAATCTCACGTTCAGGGCCTTGTCATAACTCCAGGGATGCACAAAAAATGTTTGAGCCAGTATTTAGGGTTCATGGTTCTATATTCTATTAGAGCAATTAAATTTTATTCCCATATTCTAGCATTTATTTTTGGAGTTTATGCCAAAATTTGGTCAATTCCGGCCAGTGTGCTTTGGCGCAAAAGAATGTTGGTTAGCATCTGCTTAAACGTGGTCCCAGCTACAGCGCAAGCCGGAAGGTTATTCCACTGCTCCGTTGCCAGGCGCCAGGTTTCATTTTTTGTGACTAGATTTTATGAGGCTTAGGGCATTCCTATCTAGCTCTTCTCTGGGAGGAGCCCTCTTGCCAGTTTGTCGGCTGACCCGTTACCCTCAATGTTGCGGTGTCCAGGCACCCAGATGAGGGGGATCCGGAGATGCTGAGCAATAGCATTTAAGGATCTACGGCATTCCGTGAGCGTCTTGGCATAATTGGTGTACGAGTCAAGAGCACTTGGAGCTGCTGACTATCTGAGTAAATGTATATGTTCCCTTCTTCGATCATGAGTATGCTAAGGTATTTGGTGGCCTCCTGGAAGGTCACCAATTCTGCTTGGTACACACAGCAATGATCAGGGAGCCGGAATCAGATTTCCATATTTAGGTCGGTGGAGAAAACTCACCCTCCTTACTTTGTCATCGAGCTAAGATCCATCTGTGTAGATATTGATGCATTTGCTCTACTGTGGGGCAAGTTATCCCAGTCGCGTCTACTAGGGATATTGACGCTATAAAGTTTCTGGAATGACGTTGTGGGTATACAATAGTCTGTAATGGCGGGAACCGCATTTTGACGAGTTTGTATAGTTGAGTGTCCTAAGTTACCCGCGTTCCAGGCTTCAGACTCTCTTAATCTCAGGACTGTTATGTCCGCTAACTGTTTAGACATCAAGTCTAGAGGAAGCAAATAAAATGTGGTGTTTAGTGCTTCTGTTGAGGTGGTTCAGAGGGAGCCACTTATACATATTTCAGCACTTCTCTGTACCTTGTGTAAAGTGGTGAGTACTGACCGTTTCTCGAGTACTAGAACTCCATCGAGCAGTATGGGACGTACAATGGCTGTGTATAGACAGTGAACTATTGCTGGGGAAAATCCCCATTTACGGCCTATCGCCTGCTTACATGAGAAGAAGGCAATGGATGCCTTCTTTACTCGCTCAGAAATATTGTCGTGCCAGAGTAGTTTCTTGTCCAGTACGACGTCAAGGTACTTGGCGGCGTTTTTTAATTCCAAACTTTTATTGTTTAGTTTGGGAGGGATAACATCTGGAACTTTGAATCTCCGTGTGAAGAGAACTAGTTCCATCTTTTTCGGATTTACACCCAGGCCGAAAGAAGACGCCCACTTAGACAGTGTGGCCAGCGTGTTCTGCATGAGGTCACATAAGCATTGTGGAAAACTTTTGCATTTGAATATAGCAATGTCGTCTGCATAAGCCACCACCACGTGTCCCTCCGCCTCCAAGAGCCGCAGCAATTTGTTGACTGCTATGAGTGGATGCACCACCAAGACTTAAATTCACTGCTCTACTTGAGAGCATCAGGTTGATGAATCCAACCAGGGGCGCATCTACTCCCACATGCTCCAAGGCAGTGCTGATGGCACCAGGTAAAACTATATAATCTACGAGTAACGGGCATAATCAATTTTTTCCAATACTTATGCTAGTTGTTTTCAAACTAAGTACTAAGCCGATTTGAAAACAATGTTTTATGCGATTATTGGAAATTCAATAACCTGTAATTGTAAATTTCCCAAAACTTCAACAAATTCGTATTTAAACGAGAACGTAAGTTAAAGTCGTGGTCTGAAGTCTCATATAAAACGAGAGCGTAAGTTAAAGTCGGCTCTAACCGACTTCGATATACCCGTTACTTATGGAAACAAATGTTTAATAGCCTTCCTGTACGCCTGAGGTGGGTCAGCCGAAAAGTATGCAACATTTTTTAACTCGGCTATTTATTATCCGCCAGATATTAATAGATATTTGTCAATTACTAAATCCGTAAACGTATCACCTTTCCTAATAAAAACGAGAGCGTAAGTTAAAGTCGGCTCTAACCGACTTCGATATACCCGTTACTCATGGAAACAAATGTTTAATAGCCTTCCTGTGTGCCTGAGGTGTCTCTCTCTCTCTCTCTCTCTCTCTCTCTCTCTCACTAAGATTGCTGCTGAACGCAATGCTTAGGTTATGGGTGGGGTGGGTGGTGGGAGTTAACTGACCGTTTTTTGGTCATAACTTGAGTATCGTTCATCCGATCTTTATCATTCCTTCAGCAAATCGATAAATAATTTTGAGTACTAGATATCTCTAGAAAGTACGAACCATCTATCATCAAAACTGTAGGAGATATGACGTTTTTTCCAAATTGCGGGGGCGTGAGGGGGCGTGGCAAAAATTGAAAATAAACTTGATCTGCGTGCAGACAATAGGAGTCTACATTTCAAATTTGGTTGCTCTAGCTCTTCTAGTCTCTGAGATCTAGGTGTTCATAAGACGGACGGACAGACGGACAGACGGACATGGCTATATCGAATCGGCTGTTGATACTGATCAAGAATATATATACTTTATATGGTCGGAAATGATTCCTTCTGCCTGTTACATACATTTGCACGACTTTAGTATACCCTTTTACTCTACGAGTAACGGGTATAACAAGAAAGAAAGTCGGTCAAGCCCGACTATTACATACTCTGCACCCTTAATGTCGCAGCTCGAATTTGGTCACGAGTCAAACGGCCAGTTAACACACAACGCACAACGCAGTGCGCTCTCTAAGTCTCTCTCTCTCTCTCTCTCTCTCTCTCTCACTAAGATTGCTGCTGAACGCAATGCTTAGGTTATGGGTGGGGTGGGTGGTGCGTGTTAACTGATCGTTTTTTGCTCATAACTTGAGTATCGTTCATCCGATCTTTATCATTCCTTCAGCAAATCGATAAATAATTTTGAGTACTAGATATCTCTAGAAATTACGAACCATCTATCATTAAAACTGTAGGAGATATGACGTTTTTTCCAAATTGCGGGGGCGTGAGGGGGCGTGGCAAAAATTGAAAATAAACTTGATCTGCGTGCAGACAATAGGAGTCTACATTTCAAATTTGGTTGCTCTAGCTCTTCTAGTCTCTGAGATCTAGGTGTTCATACAGACAGACGGACAGACGGACATGGCTATATCGACTCGGCTGTTGATGCTGATCAAGAATATATATACTTTATAGGGTCGGAAATGATTCCTCTGCCTGTTACATACATTTGCACGACTTTAGTAGACCCTTTTACTCTACGAGTAACGGGTATAAAAATGTTTAATAGCCTTCCTGAGTGGGGACAGCTTGGCTATTTATTATCCGATCTTAGTCGATCAGAATAAATGTAAGTTTTAAATTTGTGAACGATATCTTAAAAACTTTGGGAGTAATTCAACATCTTTAATTGCGGGAGCGGGGGTGGGTGTGGCAAAAATTTGTAACAAACTGGATCTGCCTGCAGATAAAAGACGGACATGGCTATATCGACTCGGCTGTTGATGCTGATCAAGAATATATAAACTTTATATGATCGGAATTTAATCCTTTTACATGTTACATTCATTGGCACGCTTACACTTTTTTCTCTTTTTTCTAAAATAATGTTTCAATCGATTTTCGAGTTCATCATTCTAAACTACACTAAACGACAGTTCTAGTAGAAATGGTTCATTTATTTTTGTATACTCTGTACCAAAGGTAAACAGAGTCAGGGCAGCATTAAATGCGTTTCTTAATGTTAAAAGATTTAGTTCTAATACCGATATACTCAAATGGTGGAAAGAAAATTCCTATAAATACCCAAAACTGTATTAATTAAACTGTTCTGTAAAAAGTATCCCCAGATTTTTTAATTAATTCCTGGCTATAGCTTTGCTTATGGTCCTGTTCAAAATGTAACAAAATTTCCCAAATTAGTGCAAATGATTAACTATAAGATGGTTCAAAAAAAATTCGGCAGTAACAATGGCTTGTAGCAGATGGTTTAGTTTGACAAAATTGCTATAAATCAAGTAAAATTTTACTTTGAAGGCCAATTTTGACATCAAAGGCATTACTTATACCGCGTGTTTGTTTTTGCTCAGTTACATTGATATGTATACTATCCTAGAAGTTTCATAAAATCAGCAATTAATGCTTAGTGTGGCCTACAAAAATTCTAGAATTCTAGAAACGGAAACTAGGAAATGACTTTTACATGCCAACTCGTATTCAGCATGGGTAGACAAGCAGGAATAAGTTTAAGATGCTCGGGATACTCACAAATGAAGCAAACTTCACGAACTTTTCTCAATAGGTGAGGGACACAAGTGTGTTTCTCTACATTTTCTTTAACAAATCTAGTAGAATTCCCATGATTTGCAATCCTACCATGAAAACTTCTTGAAGTTTGCTTCATTGTGTAAATCCCGACTAAGTGTCAAACGACTATTTTCTGGTGTAAAATTTATAATAAATCCATTATGAAACAAATTGGACGTAAAAACTTTTAAAATGATACTATGATCAAATCATATGTAATTTTCTTTTAAATTAAAATGTATACTTCACCGGTTTGAATCCGGTAGCCGAAACGATAATTTTGTAACCGTAACCGTAAACAAAACAATAAGCCATGTTCTCAATACCACTTCCACAAAACTTTTGTGATTTTAAACCGGTTTTAGTACTAGATTTGGGGCCTAAATCACACATCTTTTGTGGAATTGAGGACATGGATGAATTTGATTTTAATGACCGTAACCGTAAACGAAACCGATATTTGTTTCAGTTTTATTCTTTGAACAGAGTATATTAAGTTTGTGCAAAAACATGTAACAGGCAGTTGGAATCATCTCCTAACCTATAAAGTTTATATATTCTTGATCAGCATCAACAGCCAAGTCGATATAGCCATGTCCGTCTGTCTGTCTGTATGAACGAAGAGATCTCATTGATGGTATTATTAAATGTTGGGAGAATAGCGCACCGCGACCAATCTTGGTCTATTGTGCCTCCCTACTGAGTTTACAACTCTCCTAGCAGCCCTATTTCCTGTACGAAGGTCAGGATTTTCGTGGGTTCTAGGTTACTGATTTTAGTTGGGTGTAAAATATGTTTCCCAAATCTACTGAGTCTGCGCCTCGCTAGAGCATCGCAATGTGCTAGTATATGTTCGGAGGACTCCTCCTTCTCTTCGCAATATCAGCATAGTTGGGTGTTTGTTATTCCCAACTTGTACATGTGGCTCCGTAGTCTGCAGTGGCCGTGTAGAGTTGGATTAAGAGATTATTGTTCACTATTAGTACTTAAGCTCGTCTCATCCCTCTGGTGTTTACCCAAGAGGCTGTCCTAAGCGTATTCTCTTCCTTTCTTAGGAGACTTTTTATTGTGTGTTGGCCTATACCGCAGTAGGGTTCCGGGCCTACCATTGCGGTGGCTGCACCCTTGCGTGCCAATTCGTCGGTCAATTCGTTTCCGGGGTTATTATTATGTCCCGGTATCCAACGTAGGGTTAGGTTGTTCCTGTTGCCTAGTTGGTCCAATCTGTTCTTTGTCTGTAAGACTAGCTATCTCTCTGTTATGGAAGCTCTTTCTCATATTAGGGTCTGCACATCGGGAGATGCCACATACTTCGGCTTGAAATATACTTGCGAATTCTCCCATTGCCTCAGACCTTTTCGTTCCCGGTCCTGCTACCCCAAGTACAGTTCCTTGGGGAGTCAGGGACCCGTCTGTGTACCACTGAATTGTGTGTGGTTGCATTTTGTATGTTTCTTCTAGTGAGATCCAATCTCTCTTATTACTTTTGTGAACAGTGAAATTCCTGTCAAAGTGGTACTTAGCTACCATATCGTCTCTGGGTTGGAGGATTATAGGGATTTCCTTCTCCAGCTTCTCAGAGTCCCTTAGGGTTACTATGTGGTTTCTACCCACTCCTTCTGCTGTTAGTCTTAGCAGTGTTGCTTTCTTTTTCAGGCAGATGTTAGCTCCATCAATACTTCTAATGCCGCTGTCGGAAAGGTACGCATGGCTACGGTCATGCATATACATGCCAGCCTTTGCAGTTTTTGCAGCTGCGTCCTTACAGTGAGGAGATTTGCCCTATCTCCCCACACTACAGCTTTATAAGTGAGCATCGGTCTCACTACCATGAGGTATAGCCAACGGAGTATATGTGGTGCCATGCCCCACGATTTTTCGGCTATGCTCCTACATGTGAACAGTGCTTTAGTAGTAGCTAAGTGATGGTAAGAGATAGAGGTTTCACATGTGTGGGACATTCTACTTCATCTTGCAGGCAGATCAAGTTTATTTTCAATTTTTGCTACGCCCCCTAAAGTCCCCGCATTTTTGAAAAATTGTCATATCTCCCACAGTTTTGAAAATAGATGGTTAGTACCTTCTAAAGATAGTTAGTAACTAGCATTATTTATCGATTCCGGTCAGTTTTGAAATGGTTACAGTAGTGGCCACATCTACTAGTCAGTTTTAAAATGATCACAGTAGTGGCGCCATCTACTTGTCAGTTTTAAAAATCAAGTAGTGGCGCCACCTATTGGTCAAGCTATGTCCAAAAGAAAGTTCGCTTCGGCAGCGCAGCAGCAGTGCTGCTTCTGCAGGTTACAGAGTATATTACAGTCGGGCTTGACCGGCTTTCTTAGTTGTTAAATTTTAAATTTTGGTGCAATTCATTTTTTAAGAGAGGCATTTAAAAAGGGTCTCCATAGTTAGAAGCTACCTTTAAAACTGAAAACTTCTTTCTGAGCATGGCAGCCCGACGTTCCGACTTGAGTTTGTTTTGAACTCTTAACTCCTAATTATTTGCTTCCCAATCCAAAACCACTATCGATCCAATGTTAAGCTTCGGTCAGGTAAGCATTTGGAAGGATGCAGTCAACAATTATTCTTTATATTGAAGTCCAGACACTTTAAGCGATCGTGGAATAACTACTAAAAATATGGCATTCGCAGACATCAATGTAAGACATTTGGGCATTTATTCTACCTCAGGGCTCGAATAAGTATTCAATTGTCTCTTGCCAATCCCTTTTATTTATTTATGGCAGTTTGAAGATTTCAACCAAGGTTCAAAACAAAACTTTACCCTGAATGGTTCACAAAAGTGGATTTCATTTAACTGGGTTTTCCTCCCCTGTCACTCTATAAAGAATGGGATTCGGTTTTGTTTGCTTCCACTATTTCTAGTTATTACTTGTAGAAATAATCTGCTAAAGTTCTTACTGTTCTGCCGTACCTGGTGCCTGCTCTGCCCCTTCATCGCCTTTACCCAATTTCACCTTCACTTGAAATTGCATTTTTACAAAAATGTTTGTCCGGGAAGTGCTATTTGAGTGGTGAATGTATGCACTGGGTGGCGGGGGGCGTGTGGGACGATATGAAAACAAATGGCACTTGAGTTTTTGGCATTGGCCAAGTAAACGAAAAGTTTTTTCATGGGAATGGGAGATCATATGAAAAACAACCGGTTTATGTGTAAAGATCTGCTTAAAGTATTAATCCGCAATCTATGTAGCATTGCCAAATCCTGATGACAATTCATCAAAGTGGAAACCTTTTTGCCAAATTATATATTCATATGAATTTTGCAGGCCATACAAGAGTTATTCTCTGACAACGTTTTGTCCAGCGTACGTAAAGCCGCTTATCAGCTTTGCTTGCTGTGGTCAGCGTGGAATAACCTGCGTGGCAGTCGGGGTCATCCGCTGACAAGCAGATAATGAAATAGAAAACTACCAGTGATGTGTATGTATAGATGTAGTTACTCTCGTTACATTGGGTGGAATCTGCATCTGCAAGAAGGAAGAGGAGGAGAAGCTTATGATTAATGTTATCGCATTCAAGCATGTACATAACTAACCAATCTTGCTAGTGGCTTTTAGAGCTGAGATTTGATTTGTGTGTTTTGTGGGCTGATAAACATTAATAGCCATACGGTTTTAAGACCCGTTATAAGATAAAGATTTAATCATTTTTCAAGTTAAGTCGCAATGCGGCTAAAATTTCACCAGAGTAATACATGTTTGTCATAATATCGTATTATACCGGAACCCAGTTAAAATGGGTAAAAACAGCGTAAAGTTGGGCAAATCAATCAGGCAGGAAATATTCTCGAATAATCTCAGAGACTTGCAAGTAGGTGTATTCCATTCGCTGATGATGTATGTTATAGATTTGAAAATATATGCCACATTTGCTTGATAAGAGATTTTCAAAGCTGACCAATAGATGGCGCCACTACTGTGACCCAGAAAGCCAGCGCTACGGCAGCTCACTTTCTTTGGGCATAGCTTGATTATAGTTCATTCGATCTTTCTAATTCATCCGACAATCGGAAGGTACGAACCATATATCTACAAAACTATGTGAGATATAACGTTTTTAACAAATTGCGGGGGCGGCAGGGGGCAAGGCAAAAATAGACAACCTTGATCTGCCTGCAAGTATAAGAAGTTTATGTCCCACACATGCCACTTTGTGTACCTTTGGTACAGAGCATAATAAAACTAATGAAAAATTGTGCTTAATTAGAATTCCACCTAGTTACCTGCAATCTGTTAAGCCATTTAATTTTTACCAGGTTCATCTGGCTGAAGGCACGCTCTCCGTTTTCATTGGAACACAGTAGAGATAGAACACATCGGTACTGAATGAGTACTGAAATTAGCCCGGTTTTGGAAAGGCTGGTACTAAAATCACGGCTTCGCTTAGGTGCCTTTCGGTCATGAATTTAGCACAGGCATGACGTTCGCACTCATGGGTAGTAGTGAAACTGTACTGTAATCACGCAGCTATTTAATCACTTTAGCTATTTATAATGAGGCTTTGTTCTTTGGTAAATTCTATAGCAAAAATTGCTAGGCTTCAATCGGATTAATTAGGCATTATTTCGCATTACTTCTCAATAACACCGAAATTCTAATAGTATTTTCCAGAATTAAATAGCATTTGTACTTTCAAAATTGCTACATAGCTACATAGGCAACCATGGATCAGTCATACAATTGATCTTATTCAAAATGAAATTGCTTTATTATTTTCGAACAAAATTTTATCAAACTCAAATTAATAGATCATATTACCGTCGTGGTAGTTCTAAGGATGAATGAATAAATGAGTATATATAAATGAATATTTCTCCAAGTGTGAGCTTTCGATCACGCCATGCTATGTACCGTTAGAAAGCTTGATTGATTCTGAAGAATTTTGCATTTTTCGCCTGTTCTATTTGATTTTTGTTTTTACGATGGCCCGAATCAAAGAGCAAGTACGCAAAAAAAAAATGTGCACAATTACCGTACTGAAAATGGAATTTCGTACAGAAAATTAGCTGAACGCTTTAAAATTAGTACAAATAGCGTAAAAAACATTATAATTAAGTTCGGGGTGACATGTTCACTAAAGACTTGCCGAATACAAGCAGAAACAATAAAGAAAGTCGGTCAAGCCCTACTATAACAAAATCTGTACCCTTAATGTCACAGCTCGCATTTGCTTACGAGTGTTACGCGCTCATCTCTAAGTTTCACTCTCTCTCTCACTAAGATTGCCGTTCAACAGAATGCTGCGGTGATGGGTGGAGAGAGGTGGGTGTTATCTGGTCGTTTTTTGCTCATAACTTAAGTATCGTTTATCCGATCTTTATTATTTCTTCAGCAAATCGATAAATAATTTTGATTACTAGATATATTTAGAAGGTTCAATCAATATATCATCAAAACTGTGGGAGATATGACGTTTTTCCAAATTGCATGAGGGGGCATGGCAAAAACTAAACTTGATCTGCCTGCAACTATAAAAAGTTTATGTCCCATACATGTCGAATCTCTATCTCTTACCATCTCTAAGATCTTCGCGTTCATACAGACGGACGGACAGACAGACAGACGGACATGGCTATATAGACTCGGCTGTTGATGCTGATCAAGAATATATATACTTTATAGGGTCGGAAATAATTCCTTCTGGCTGTTACATACATTTGCACAAACTTAATATACTTAATATACTTTTTATTTACTCTACGAGTAACGTGTATAAAAAGGGTGCACATAATCCAAAACTACCTAAAGACTAAGTCTGTAAACCTCTAAAATTTTGCAAAAGTTTCAGTATGGGGTTCGAACCTGTTAGAAAGTCTAAGTTTCGGTTCTCGGACCGGTTCCTGGAACCCCTGAACCCAAGTTTTTGGTTCGAACCTCGGTTCGCTTCAACATAAAAGAAAAGTTTCAATTTATTAATACTTATTTTAATAACCTTGCAGAGGGTATATAAAAATGGTCCAGATGTTTGAAACGCATAGAAGAAAGCATCTCCGACCACATAAAGTATATATATTCTTGACCAGCATGACGAGCTGAGTTGATATAGCCATGTCCGTCTGTCTGAAATTTAAAATTTAAGACTTAGGTTTATTATTTTCCCAATACAATAAGACAGAACCATAATCAGGATCGGATGACTATAGCATATAGCTGCCATAGGAACCATCGGTCAAGAAACTAGTTTTAGTGGGAAAAACTTTTTTGTTTTGAATGCACACGTCTCCAAATCGTATTTGTCAGTTTTCTATACTTTTACATAATTCCAGCAAATTCGATGAAAATCAGACATTTATATAGTCTAGCTGCCATACAAGAGATAGGTGTTTTCAATACAATCGGTCCCAAACATGTTACTGATTAAAAAAATATGCTTTCACACAATTCAGCCAAGTTTGATCCAAATCGGATGACTTAAGCATATAGCTGCCATAGGAACGATCGGTCGATAAAGTAGTTTAAGTGAGAAACACTTTTTTGTTTTAAATGGTAGCGTCTGTATACACTGTAGCTACGAATATTATCGGTTTGATCACAATTTTGGCGAGTTTGATCAAAATCGGAGGAATATATCGTAAAGCTACCATATAACAAACTGACAAGCAAATGGTTTAGCCACTTGGTTTAATAGGTGTAACTAACTTGATTGAATATAACTTAAATGCTAACAATTACTTTATGATTGTAAAGCGCGATGAGGCCGCCAGCCGCGGCGGAAGCCAAGCCAGACACTAATTGTGCGTTAGGGATGGTGCAAGATGCACAACGTCGCTGCTGCTTGATAACGATGATTAGTGTCGCCAGAGCTGCCACAGTACTCCCCCTCCAGAGACCATGTGGGAACGAATGATCTTCAAATTCTGAGTATAGCTGGGATATATGGGTGATCACCGGGGGTGCCAGGACACAGGGGTGGTGGGTGGTGCATGTCAAACCTCTATCTCCTACCATCTCTGAGATCTCTTCGATCATACGGACGGACAGACAGACATGGCTATATCGAATCAGCTGTTGATGCTGATCAAGAATGTATACACCTTACAGAATCGGAAATAGTTCCTTTTCCCTGTTACATACTTTTGCACAAACTTAATATACTCTGTGATCCTTTGGTACAGAGTATGAAAATAGGCAGATGTGCTTGTTGTGAGTCCACCGGCACTTGTATTTGCCACCTTAAATTGATCCCACTAAAAGCCCGCTAAATAATAGCATATGTAACTCACAAATGCATTCGATTAAAATAATAACATATTTAATTTTCATTAATTAAAGCTGGTTAATATTTAATGTGCTTATTAGTTTGACGCATATTTAAACAAGTGTGAAATGGAAAATCTAGTAAATATTTAATATTAATTGTCATCAGCTTTCAACACTTCTATTTGAGGTTGTTCCTTTGTCAAACACATTTCAAAAATTCACACATTGTAATAAAGTTCATTAGGAAACTCGATTTGCAATTGATTTTAATGCTTTTACCCGGCTATGGCTATTAATTGATTAAATTCTGCATTTGATTGCACAAAGCGAGAAACTAACTGAACCAAGTTAAGACATGACATGCTGACAAAATCAGCAGCGGGGAAAAGAGATACCGTTTCCGTTTTGTAATATTTGCAAAATGAGTTTTCGCTCAAATGAGTTTTGCGTTTTGTTAGATGTGGTGAGGTGTCATTCCCTTTGAAGCTCAGCATATGCCAGAAAGTAAGACCAAAGCAAATCAATTGAATTTCCAGTTGATTCAACATAAAACACAGAGAAACCCCTAAAACACCCTGAGAACAACAGGGAAGACCCAAGACCACAGTTTCACCCCATCATTAATTCCGGCATTCAAATGGGGGGGTAAAGAGTCGTCGTGGAGGCGTAGTCCGACAGCTCGATTGATGCCAACTGTTGTTTGCATTTGCATTTGATTTTCCAGGAATAAAAAATTGTTAACGCTTTTTTGTTTTGCTTCTTGCACTCTTTTTGTGCATACATATAAAATCGCTGCTGTAGTTGGATGAGATTGTGGTTGTGGGAGTTTGCTGACAATGATTGCTGCTGGTACTAGAAACGGCAGAAGCACTTAACACTTTTCTGCACTTCGACTCTCTGTTTCGAATTCGGCTCACACATCAATTCTAACCATTTTCGTTTGCCGTGGAATACTGTGAGAGCCCGTCTTGTGTGTGGCTGTCAGAGAATGAACTGCATTTAATTCTGGCTTCAACTTGACATATTACACAAGGCAACACGAAAAAATCTCCCCAGTCGCCATCGACATTTTCATAGTATTTGGGTTGTCCTAATTCCAAATTTGTCATCAGTTTGTCCACATCACCTTCAGTTTCCAAGACACAGCGTATAATGTGAATTTTGCATATCTGTAGACATTTTGAATTATGTGGCCAATATACACGCAAGACTTGGTCTGCTTACCACTTAAAGCGGTACTCAGTACATCAACGTTTCGTACAAAAAATGTTTCACCTTCTTCACATCGCTCAGAAATGTCAAATAGGCGCTCAAAGTTAAAATCTCCATTTTTTCAGATAAAAGGTTTACCTTAAAAGTTGATTACAAATAACGGTAGGCCCGACGTAAGCATTAACCACCACAAAAATGGGATATGCAAACATCAAATCCAGCTATAACAACTCTAGACCAATTATCAACAACTACTCAAATTTCTACGGTTTACCTTAAATAAAATATAAAAATGTAATCTTCAATTAAAGCAATTTTTTATTTTGCTTTAAACTGAAGCTCATTACATTTTCTAATTTAGGTTTTTCTTATATTTATGCAGCTACTAAAATGGTAAAGTTATAGCTAAATAAGCACGAGTTTTTCAATCAAATTTGTTACAATATTTTCTGCCATTTAGGAAAACTTATGGCAATTTGTTGAACATATTGTTTGGAATAAAAATAATTTCAATTTCAGCTCTAAAACTTGACTGTTTAATTTGGAATTAAGTCCAATTAGATGTAAATATTATATAACAATTTATCGTAATAGGCACAAAAGATTGGAGCAATTCTTATCCAAAGACAATGGTCTTATATATTGCAACAATGTGGAAGCACTGTTTAAACAAACGAATCAAAATTATACCTTTTCTGAGTGGCGTTAATTTATTGATGCATCGAAGAGGAGTCTTAAAGCTGTTCTACTCCATAATGGAAATACGCATCTTTCGATACCATTAGCATATGGACCTCATTTTAAAGAACCCTATAATGTTATTAAGAACTTTCTTACTCTTATTAAGTACAATACCTCTATTTTGTATATTTCCGCGGATCTTAAAGTAGTAGCATTAATTCTAGGATTGCAGACTGGCTGCACTATGTGAATGGGATATTGGGCAAGAAATAAACAAAACATTGAAAGTGTTTGGCCGGCAAGAACCGTATATACTCCGGGTTTCTAAAATGTGAAATTTGAGCCGCTTGTATCAATTATAATGCCAGCTCTTTATATTAAATTAGGAATTGTGAAAAACTTCGTGTCGAATTGAAAAATTTAACTGGCTTTAAATACACTGGTATACAGTATTTTCGATCCCGGCCATTTGGCAGTCATTTCCTACGTAAATCCCTTTGCTGAGTCCAAAAATTCGAAGAATTTGGAGAGTTGTTTGATACTAGTGAATGGCGGCTGTTTATTTTACTTAATTTGAGACGCAATATTCAGATCGATTGTATCAGCGTCTGATATAGCCAATCACAAAAAACTTAATCAGGTACAAAATAAATTTGATAGGTCATCGTTGCCCTTAAATAAGAATAGTTTGAAGTTTAACTATGCCTTCTACGACGATCAAAAAAAATCAAACTAAGTCAATTTGCATGAACTTGAAACCTCCCATTTTGTACTTAAATGCAAATAACTTCTGTATTCTTCGACGGATTCTATTGAAACATGTGGCGTTTTATTTTTAATAGATGAGTCTGTAGTGACCAGCAATAAAATATATTTTACACAATTTTTTTCGTGGTAAAAATCGCACTTAAAATCTAGCTTTTTTCAAGAAAGTGATCAATTTAATTCAATGTTGCCGATAAAAGCCTTTATTACTTCGAAGTCAAGTACCAGATTAAGAAGTGGTGTTCGAATGAATGATAGGGTATTCAATTACCTTCCAAGAAAACATTATTTTTTCATAATGAATAAACCGATATCGAAGATATCCACATTTTTCTAAGGCTACTTTTCTTCCCAATCAAAAAACTAGCTTTTTCGCCATTACTCGAAAACGGCCCCACTTAAAAGTTTTTGGAATTGTTTTTTGGACTCAGCGGAGGGATTTACATAGGGAATTGCTAATAAATGTACGGGATCGCAAAATTTGTATTATTTTGTGAACTAGTGATACCTATGCTTAATTCCATCCTTATCAATTTGCATCCATAAGTACTGCAGTACTGCTGAGCCAGATATATCTAAATTAATAATAGATATGAGTTTCAACATGTCCTTAAATGAAATAGAAGTCTGAGCATGAAACGCCATGGTAGCCGTAGTTCAAAACTTTCTAGGTAATTACAAATCACCAGAGCTTGCATTAATGATAAACGAAATGTTAAATGGGTTCCAAGAATTAGGTTACAACATTTTTTCACTTTCTTAACTTGCACCCAGTGTTTGGAAGTACCTAGGTACAAATACCTAGGTGCATACCTAGAGACATATTTTGTGTACCTTTTAACTTACCTCGGTATTTTCAAATTCGAGTACCTTTTATATTATTTGGGTCTTAATTTGCATTTACCTTTTCAATAGGTAAGGGACTAGGTACGTTACGTTTGGCAACGATTACATTATAGCTGAGTCCGTCACGTCGCAGTCTAAAGTGTATTCAACAGCGCTCTGCGGCAGCGACGTCGACACACTGACAGTATACGAGCTTAAACTGCTCTCTTTTGCAACAACAAACAAGTGATAAATGAGCGCGCTCTCGCATGGCTAAACACACACAAGCAAAGCCAAAATGAGCATGTGTGATTTGCCGGCCCCTGCATTATAGCCAAGATGTTGCCCCTCTGCCATGTTGAAAAGAAAAGTTGCAGGAACCTGTATGTGGGTTTCGCTGGACGTCCGGTAAACATTCCCTGTGCGAAAACTATACGATCCATGCTAGATAAGAGAAAGGCGGACTATAAGCCGTGCTCCCATTTTCACTTTCTCAAATATTTTGGGATTTTTAGACCAATTTTGTAGCATTTGGCAGTGTCCAGTGTGTGTATGCCTATGGTTCCGTGCAATTGAGCTTTTGAAGCATTGGCTATTGATCCCTGATTAGGGGATAAAATGGTCTCTCAGCTTGCCACACCTACAACCGTTTCCGTTTCTTTTATTTCAGCTCATTAATCCATGGTATCTCTTTTTGCAACATCAAGCTAGCTGACTAGTCGATCATAAGCCAGGCCCATTATGGGCTTACTCAACCCACTTGCAGCTGTAGGGCTGCTTCTAGTTTTGCTCATCGGACCCATTCAAGCTGTGCGCGAGAGTAAGTTGCCATCAAAGTATTAAAATCCAGTTCTTCACATTTAACCCCCACATAGATCCCCTAAAGGATCCACGCATTTGCGGTCGACCTCAATGTGAAGCCACTACGTCCAAATTTAAATACGGCGAAGTTCTTTACAAATATGATTATACACTGATGCTACGCACGGAATTCGCTGGATCTGGCGATAACACCTCGGATTTGTTTTTAAAGGCCAATTTGGACATATTCTTTCCCAAACCCTGCGAGGGCTATTTGCGCATCAATGATGTTAAACTCTATGACAAAGCGGAAGCGATGGAAGCAGCTTCTAGTCAATCTTCCAGCGAAAAGACTAACGTTTATGATTACTATGAAAGTCTGAGCAGCGCTGAGTCGGTCACCTCCAGTGAACAGACAGGGGATGATTTTGACAATTTACATCCGAAAAGCCAAAATCTGGCTTCCGATTTGAGGCAGAATCTATTGCGTTTTGCCTTCCATGATGGTGTGATAAGTGAAGTGTGTCCACCAGAGGTGGAAACACCTTGGGTACTAAATTTCAAGAAGGGCATACTATCCGCCTTTCAAAATACCATGATGCGTTTCGATGTGGACTTCAATACAACGGAGATTGATGTCTCGGGAGAGTGTCAGGTGCAATATGCATTGGAAACGACGAACAGTGTTTATGTGACCATCAAGAAGACCAAGGATATAGGCAGTTGCAGGCAACGTTATGCCACACAATCGGTGCTGCAAACCACGCCCTACACTTTCCGGGATGATAAGACCATTTGGCCCATACTAAACTCAGAGAGTTATTGCAATGTGAGTGAGGCATAAATTTAGAGCTTAACTGAAAGTGTAATAATTTGATGTAAATTCTCAGCTGACCATCGACAATAGTGTTTACCGTGAGATTAACTGCCTGGAGACGCATTTACTGGTGCCCTTCTCAAACGCCTCTGCCGGAGCTTTGACTACTAGTCACAGCAAGTTCGAGCTGAAGGGCGAGGAATCTTACAGCATCAGCGAGTTTCTAGAGCAAAGTAAGTAATAAAAAAAGCATTTTATCAGCTTGAACTCTCACTTTCTTACCTCGACAGATACCGAGCTGATTGAACGTCGCGCCACTTTGGTTTTTGATCACACACCACCCGAAAAGCCCACCCATGATGAGATCAAGGCTGCCCGTGAGCTGCTCGTGGAAATGTGTGCCTTGGGCTTTCCCAACATACAGAGAGAGTTTATTGACGTCTTTACTAACTTCTTGCAAACGTCAAAGAGCTTAAACTACAAGACGCTGTCCACATTGCTGCAGCGTTCGGCTAGTACCTGTGATCAGGGCAAGTAAGTAATAGATCCAGCTAACCCCTCACCTCACTCAGCCCCATCTTTTATCAACAGAAATCACTTGCTGGAATCTTTGCCCTATATAGGCAGTTCGGCTTCATATCAGGTGATGCGCGATCAGATAGTAAATGAGAAACTACCGAAGCAAATGGCCCACAGTTGGATGACCTCGTTGTCTTTCATCACTCGTCCCGATGAACAGACCCTGGAGACCTTCTACACCATCTTGGAGTATTCGAAGAATAAACTTGATCCGGAGTATACTCTAGGAGCCACAGCTGTGGTTCACAGCTATTGCAAGCATCACGAGAATTGCGGAGAGCATCTTAAGGTTCAGCAGATTGTAAATCTGCTGGAAACGGAGTTCCTGAGTATATACAACAAATATCGTGGAGAGCGTAGACAACGCGAACGTTTGGTTGTACTGCTCAAGGGTCTGGGAAATATCGGTGCCATTTCATCCGCCTTTGTCACTCGGCTTCAGGAGATTATTACGAATGTCGAAGCACCGGTGGACATACGATTGCAGTGTATTTTGGCCTTTAGGCGTGTGGATTGCTTAAAATATCGTAACTTCTTCCTGGAGAGCTATGCCAACTACACCCTCAATTCGGAGCTACGAATCTACAGCTATCTACAGACAATGCGTTGTCCAGACTATATATCCATAGGTGTAATCAAATCAATACTGGAACAGGAAAAGATCAATCAAGTCGGCTCATTTGTGTGGTCTCATTTGACCAATTTGGCTAAATCCAGCTCGCCCGTGCGTATAGAGGCTCAGGGCTTGCTGCTTAATGCTGATCTATCGGATAAATTTAAGCTGGACATACGCAAGTACTCGAGGAACTATGAACATAGTTTGTTCTTTGATGAGTACAATTTTGGTGAGTACTGGAGTTTGTCTTCTGTGTGCAACATGCACAAAAGCAGTGTCCGTTGTTGTTGTAGCTTACTCATATTGCGTCTGTCTTATTCTTTGTTAAACGAGCTTGCTTAAGCGAAAAATAACACGTTTTCGTTAGACTTACTCAATCACACATATTTCTTCGCGACTTTATAAAACTATTTCGTACTTAATTTAAGTACTTCCAAGAACAAAACATGCTTGAAACTTTAAATGCAAAACGGTATAAATTCTATTCCGATCCATCTAAAGCTCTGCCAGCTGTTTTTTCTGAGTGTACTTTTTACTTATCCATGATTTATATGGTGCAAAAAAAATCAATTCGTACGATAATGAAAATGGGATGATCCCGGTAAATCCCAGTAAAAAATAAGTACGATAAAACGGTTGTAAAGTAAGTCCATCTGCGGCTAGTTCTTAGTCGATTCTTCAATCTGTCGTTCAATTACACTTTACTAAAGAAATATTAGAATTTCGGTTTTCAACTTGGCTTAGTCTGGTCTGTGAATCGAACCCTCGACCTTGCACTAAACACTAAGCGAATGTCATCTCCACCATTGGCCACGATTATTGCCACATGTCTAAGATGCTACTCATATTTTTCGGCTTTCTTCAAAAGTAATTCAATAATATTAGAATAATATAAGTTACACAGGCTTGTGCCAAGCATAAAAGGCTGGATTTGAGTAGAATTAGTATTTAGTATTAAAAGATTAATTTTGTCCTCCAATTGCTTACACAAAAGTTTACTTGCGTTATTGCAATTGAAACAGGACTGGAGAAATGTCCATTCTCCATATTACAATTGCAAGTCAAACGGCTGCTTGCCGGATTCGAGCCGAACCGGTTAATTTAAAAACAAACATTTTTTTTTTAAATTTCAAAAAGATTGCCCCACTTTTTAAAATTTGGAATAAAAGAAATAAAAAAATTTAAAAAAAAAAGTTTTGAATAACTTTTTTTTTTAATTTTTAGGTTTAAGATGAAGTTATTTTTAAATTTTTTCGGTAGGTACACTTACATTTTAAGCGAAATCTTGAGTCAGAAACGTTAGATGGAGTCAAGCAAGGTATGAATCGAGAGGTAAAGTAGTTTTAGGACTCACACTGACAAAAAAAGTTAATGGCGACTTGAACATTTGTGGACATTTTTGGTTTTGCTCCACGAAAGACAGGTGTAGGCTACTACGTTCAGGTTGTTAATACGCGTTACTTTGACTACGTCTTACAAGTGATACTTATATGGAAGGGTCACTTACATTGATTTTGTGCTTAATACATACCTTTTTATGTAAAACAACGAGAACTTTATATTTCACAGCTAAATTAACAAAAACTGCCAAAATGCGGTTATTTATTGAAAAGCACGTGCCAAAACATATGTTGTGTTTGATAGCTCACAGCTGTTCAGATATATATCGGAATGCTTTGAGATAAACTTTTATATGCTAATCAAAGTATCGCTAATCGATAAAAAAAAAACAAAATTAACGCTTTTTCTAACTTGAAAAATTGAATTTCGACGCGCTAGAATGGCCGTTTCGCCCACTGTGTATCGGTTCGATTCAACAAAAATTATACCTTAAACAAGAAAGAAAGTCAGTCAAGCCAGACTATTACATATATCTGCACCCCCCAAAATTTGTATATATCTGATCAATTTAAGTGGCCACTATAAAGAATGTGCCTGAATGTGCTGCTTCTACGCCGTTGCGTCGCGGTGCTACCCATCATATTGTTTTTTAATTTCCTTATAAGATCAACGTACACAAGGCAACAAGGAATTTGACTTTCTAAAGTATATTGAAGAGTCTGTAGTGATTCTTAGATCAGATTTATCGTGTGCTGAGACACGATATGGTCTGCATGCACGATCGAGATTATTTCAGTAATTTGTGCTTAAAGGTACAAAAAATGCCTTGTTTGTCAATTTTTATAAGCGTTTTGTGGAGATAACTATCACTTTTGTTTTGACTTATCGATTTGATATTATCGGAAAGAACTTAGCTCCTTACCTTTGAAAAAACTTAATCCAAACAATTCTGACGATTTTTTCCAATGAAGATACCCCATTTTTAGTTGCTGTATCCGAGTTCACAACAAACTCAATATACTTGTTGGGCTGCCCCAATCGCTATGCAATGGGTTTTATTGAAAATTTTCATTGAAATTTTATACAAATATATTGAAGCCGGTTAGTAGCTGACTTTAACTGCATGGTATACTTTTGTACAGTAGACAGTTTTGTTATTTTACTATTATCAAGACTATGTATTCAAAGAGGTATATCTTCGCTTGAAAAAATCGTAAAATTGTTTTAATATCAAAAACAGGCAAAACAAAATATAGGTGGAACCCATACCCACACAAAACGCTTTTGAAAACTGTCAAAATAGGCACTTTAAGCTCAAATTATTAAAAATCTCGACGTGATGGACCATTTCTGAAAACAGATTCGTGTTCAGCATTCGAAAATCATATAGTGCTATCGTTCATTCGATCTTTCGGCAAATCAATAAATAATCTTGATTACTAAATATGCGTAGAAGGTACAAACCATCTGTCTCCAAAACTGTGGAAGATATGAAATTTTTCCAAATTGCGGGGGCGGTAGGTGGCGTGGCAAAAATTAAAAACAAACTTGATCTGTCTGCAAGAAGAAGTTTATGTCCCATACATATCAAACCTCTTTCTCTTACCATCTCTGAGATCTTTTCGTTCATACTGACAAACGGACAGATAGACGGATATGGCTATATCGACTCGTCAGTTGATGCTGATCAAGAATATATATACATTATCGGGTCGTAAATGATTCCTTCTCCCTGTTACATACTTTTGCACATAATTGTATAAAAATCTGCAGTGTTAAAAAGCGATATTTTTGTTATCTGGTCGATATAGTGCGAGAGTCTAAAATTTAGATAGTGGCCCTTTATAGCCTTGATTCAAGTTTATTAAATGATTCTCAAAAGCAAAAAGTTAAACAACATACAAAACTAAAATATGACTTCAATCAGGGTGATTTAGAAGATGACAATGCTTCAGATGTTTACGATGTACGATTAATTCCATTATATTATCCTTAGGATTTTCAAACTCAAGTCTGTATAAAACAGGTTTTTTCAAACCATTGGCGTCTGTGTTAACTGCGGGGAGAGAATTTCCCCCACTAACAACAGAAGGGCCAGTACGGGGCATGCACACAAACAAAGCTTCTGTTACATGGCTATTGCTGCTGCAAGCAATTCTGTCATGAGGTAGAATCTACCAGCTCATTGAAGATAGGCAAAGATCGCTGATGATTGAATTGTGGAAAATTATGAAATAGCCATACGATCTATCTGTCTTCTTTGTGCTGTTGTGCGCATCTTGTTTTTGAAATGCTATGAAAAAAACTAATTGACCTAGAGCCCGCTTAAAAAATACTATGATTGAAATTAGAAATATTATTTTGTATATTTAACAAATTAATTAATGTTCTATTTAAATTGCCGAATTAAGAGCCGAACCAAGGGTCGAACCAAAGTCTTCACCTAAAATCCTCGACTCTTGAAATTTCGAACAAATTTTGAAAAAATTCGAAAAAAATGATGTGGCTTGCAGCCCTGACTACTAAGAACCTTACCTAGATCAAGATCTTTGTACACCCTCAAACGAGGTTTTCAAAGTCTTCAATTATATCAACTTTATTTATTGGAAACGCTGACCTCGCATTTATTAATACTCTGTACCAAAGGTACACAGAGTATATTAGGTTTGTGCTAATGTATGTAACTGCCAGAAAGAAGAATCTCCGACTCAATAAGGTAAATCCGATTTTTATGAAACTTCTAAACATATTATATATGAGCTTAGAATTGAACTAGAGACTAGTTACGTTTACATTGAAAACAAAAAAGTTAAACTAGTTTTCCGACCGATCGTTCCTATGGCAGATATACATACGCTTTAGTTATCCGAACCAGCCGGTTCCGACATATGTGCAGCGTATTAGTATTACAAGACTTCGCGCAGGAGATAGCATAAAAGCAGACGGACGGACAGATGAACATGGCTGAATCAACTCGGCTTTTCATGCTGGTTAAGAATATATATATAGTTTTTGTAGTCGGAGACGCTTCCTTTTATGCATTTCAACCTTTCAACAGTTTTAATATACCCTCTGCAAGGGTAAAAATAAAAGTCCAGTGTGACCCTTCAAAGCCAAAAGAGAAAAATATCTAGTGGCGACTATTTTCTGCAAGGCCTTCTGTTGGTACGCAATGGGCTTTAGCAACTTTCTTATTCGATTTTGTTTTTCCGTTGACAGGTACCACCACGGATGCCAATCTGATATACGGCACCGATTCTTATCTGCCCCGTATTGCCAGTCTTAATTTTACCGCCGATTTGTTTGGACAGTCTGTCAACTTTTTTGAGTTTACTGCTCGAGCCGAGGGATTTGAAGAGCTGGTGGCTCAAGCCTTTGGACCCCGAGGACCCTTTAGTGGTGAAATTCTGCGCAAGAAACTCTCGTTTCTCAATCGCTGGTTGGGCAATGAGAGCGCCGAGGAAGATGATACTTTGGAGAATCTTTTGAGCTTGGATACTCTGCGCCTTAAGCGCAAGGCTCAGCTAAGTGGCAGCAGCGGCCTTGGAGATGAAGACGATGACGAGGAATATGACTACGAGGAGTCTTTGAGTGGTTCAAAGTCGCGTGCAAAACGCGAAGAAAATGCCGCTGCACGACAACAAAGCATTGAAAGAAGTGTGGATAAGTTGGGTTACAAATTGAAATATGACTATAATAATCCACGGGCTCAATTTGGCCTGCGCGTTTTTGGCAACGATTTGCGCTACTACAATGTGGAATCCATGATTGAAGTGATGGCTTTGGCCCAAGAGTTCAATCCCTTCCATCAGGCTCAGAAGGTTTTATCCGGCAAGGAGTTTAGCTACACCAAATCACGAGTATTTCTGGATGCCGCCTACAGTGTGCCCTTGGCAGCCGGCTTACCCCTGGCAGTGCATGCATTCGGTGCTTCTTCGGTGGATATGCGTATTTCGGGAAATTTTGAGCAAACGGAACCGGTTACCGATTGGCATTTCGATGTTCAGGGCCGGGTTAAGCCTTCCGTTTCGGTGGATGTCATCACAACCATGCAAACGGACATGTTTTGGGGCCAGTCTGGAATTAAAGTCAAAAGCAATTTATACTCCAATTCGGAACTGGAAGCCAAGCTTAAGGTACGCGGACGCAACTTGGTGAGCTTTTCCTTCAATTTGCCGCAGGACAAGAATGAAATCTTTAGTGCGCGCTCCGAGCTGTTGGTCATTCGACGTGACTCAGAGCTGCCCCAGGCGGGCATTGAGAAGCGCAGCTCCAACTCCACCTGCACTTGGCCTGTGCTGGACAGTGCCATAGGCTTGCAAATGTGCTCACACTATAGTGTACCCGATCTAAGCAACGCCTCGGCCATTTATCCCAGTCTCTTGCTGGCGGGACCTCTGAACTTTAGCCTTATACTGAAGAAGTCCGATTTGAGCGCCAAAAAGTACGTGTTTGAATACAAATGGGATCAGCTCGAGGTGGACAATCAATTCTCTTTGGTATTCACCACACCGGGCTCCAAAGTACCACGCGTCTTGGTGGCCAATGTGACCAGTGTGCCCAATGCTTTTAATGCCTCGGTGGCCTTTGTGAATGGACCAAGTCGTGCCTCCGCGGGCTGTAGCTATGATGGTAACCCCGACTACAGACGCTTGGACATCTATTTGGATACCAATGGCAATCGATCTTTGGACTTGGGCCTAGAGTTGAGACGTTATCAGGACTTTACGGCCTGGATTTATAAGCCACGCATGCTATTGGCCATCAATGGGGTGAATATTACCGGCCTAGTCGGCTCCATTAAGATCAATGAGAAGAATGGCATCAAACAACATGATGTGGAGTTGTCGTTTGAGACCAAGAAGCTTCAGGCTTATGTCAGCGGAAATGTGGTGCAGAGCGAAGTGACCACTTCGACCAATATGACCATCAACTATAGGGTAAGTACTGCGTAGAGACCTTTTATAGACGACTAATTGACCGAATTTGTCTCTCAGTTCCAGGCGAATAAAATCGAATCGATTAACTTTGCCGGTCGCTTGGTCAACAATGGCGATAGATCAAAGACCGAGTATCGTGGCAACATGAAACTACATACCTCAGCGTATCCCAAGCTGAACTTTGCCTCGAATGCCACCTGGCTAAGTCTGCAGGGTCATACCGAAGGCATGATTACCTATAATAATGCTCTGGACTACACCAACCCGAACTATACCAGCCTAGTGAGATTGATATTTGCCCGTTCCCATTCAGAGGATCTGAATTGGGAGGGTTCCAGAACTAGGGCCAGCTTGGAGCTAAAACTACCCAGATCCAAAATTGATTATCGCATCTTGGTCAAGCATGAGGAGCGCAGCAAGAATGGAACTGAGCATAATGTCATAGTGGGTCTCAAGTATGCCCCCGAAAAGGAGGTGACAGGACTATTTTCCATACATCTACCACGCCGCCAGCTGTTTGCCTTTGATGCCTACATGAATGTGACCGTGCCGGAATTTAATTCCTGCACGGCCAGCCTGAAGGTCAATGAAAAGACAGCCAAGGATTATATGGTAAGCTAAGTGCCATTTGTAGTGACTTAAACTCACTTAACATTTCTTTATTTAGATTTTCATTAACGGCTCCTGGTTCACTGGACATTCAATTGCTCTCAAGGGCAATTACAAAGATCGCAGCTCACGTGTTCAGGCCTTGCACCATTTGAAAATGATTGTGGAAAGTCCCTCCTTTGAGGCTACCACTCTGAATATTGTCTATCGGCGCAATCAGCTGCTGATTTTCTATGATCTGCAAGCTAAGTATGGGAAGGATCCTTATGGTTTGACCATACAATATGCCTCCAATCCACACAACCGCAACTCCAATGCCGAAGTGCGGTTCAAGGTGAAAGATAAAGATTATTGGATAAATATCAAGGTTTTGTCAGAACAACCAAAACTGTTTCAAGTAGAATTGCACATCGACAAGTAAGTATCTGTGCTGTCAAGAAAATTATTTAAGAACGACAAATGTTAATTAATTTGTGTAACATGGGTTCATTTACAATTCTTATGAGATCATTAATGGAAAATGTATTCTGGTATCGCATTGTAGTTTAATCTCATATATTTAATACTTGAAATCAACAATCCTCGACTGCTCAGTCCAATGTTGCCAGACGAGGCGGTTTGACTTGGCAAACTATGTTAACTACTTTGTTAGTTGAATTTTTGTTATTTTGGTGAATTTGGTGCACTGACGTATTGACACGTAGGTAGCTTTTCGATTTGTTCAAAAAAAATTACCTTCAGCTTTTGATAAATTGACATGGATTGGCACAAACAATTTCAGCAATGTTACAACGTACGGGAACAAATGATTGTATTTCATCGATTTTATGAACTGTAGTGTCTTGAGTGAAGTCTGGGCTTTTTCAACTCTAGGCTCTTGCTAATTTTGTGGCACAAAATAATTTCTTGTTTCATCTTTGTTTCGCTGGAATTGTTCAAGTCCTTCGCATACTTTTTTTGCAACTTTTTCTCAATTTTTTTACCTGTGTGCTTGGTGCTGGTATCGAACCCTCTAGAGCCAGAATGTCAAGAAATGTTCGTTTAATCTTAAAACCAAATAAGAAATCATGAAATCCAAAAAGGGTATTAAATGGTGGTACTGTAAGCTAGTTCAATTGTCATTAGGAGCCTGTATTTTACATCGTATATATACCATTCGATATTTCAAAAGTGTACATTGTGCACATTGGCATGCGATAGCATACCAAAAGCGTCGTATCCATTGCCGCATTGCAGCAATTCTCTGGTTTTTATACTCTGTACCGAAGGTACATAGAGTATATTAAGTTTGTGCAAAAGTATGTAACAGGGAGAAGGAATCGTTTCCGACCCTATAATGTATATATATTTTTGATCAGCATCAACAGCCGATTCGATATAGCCATGTCCGTCTGTCTGTCTGTCCGTCTGTCCGTCCGTATGAACGAAGAGATCTCAGAGATGGTAAGAGATAGAGGTTTGACATGTATGGGACATATATTTCTTATAATTGCAGGCAGATCAAGTTTATTTTCAATTTTTGCCACGCCCACTCATGCCTCCGCAATTTGGAAAAAAATTATTTATCGATTTGCTGAAGGAATGATAAAGATCGGATGAACGATACTCAAGTTATAAGCAAAAAACGGCCAGTAAACACCCCCCACCTCCCCCACCCATCACCACAGCATTCTATTGAACGGCAATCTTAGTGAGAGAGAGAGAGAGAGAGTGAAACTTAGAGATGAGCGCGTATAACTCGTGAGCAAATGCGAGCTGCGACGTTAAGGGTACAGAGTATGTTACAGTCGGGCTTGACCGACTTTCTTTCTTGTTTTTTTCAAAAATGACATCGGAGGAGGTTTTAAATGGCAATTCAATCACATTGGCGACTTAAGCCCAAGCTGATGCTTTCTGAAGTTCTGTTGTCTGAAGAGTCCTTTTAACCGTCAAGATTGGAACATTGTCAGCAGTAAATACTTGCAGAGAGATAAGAAGCTCAGTTTTTTAATTGCACTCATGAGCTATGAATTGTGCCGCCTTTGATGATGTCTCTCTGTATTTATCATTCTAAATCTTTTCTAATGATGCAACAATGTAAAGCAGCAAATCAGCAGCAACTCAAAGAGTTTTGAGACGAGTTTATTAAGACTCCGGAGATCCATTTTGTATTTTATCTTAAAAAAGTTGTGTTATTAACTGTGTAAAATAATTAGTCACTGAAGACTCTGTTCCAAGTATATTTCAGACACCCTGAACTTCGCAGGTTTTTTAAACACTTAAGCTTAATGAATGACTGCGTCAATGCGTATAGTATGCCAAGGACTGTTTCTTCACATATCAGTGCCTGGACTCCATTTTGAACTTGAACCCTTCGGAATACCCCTGTCCGTCCATATAAATTATATCCAAATCTACAGCTGCTAACTCTTTCGTAATTTTCTTTCCGTCACATTCAAACCTGTCGTGGACAAGAAAATCTTCTCGATGGCCAGTCAGAATTAGTTCGAACCATATTTTCAACGATCGTTTGTAATAATTTAACCCATATTCAAAAGTTCTTCGTTCGTAAATTTGGTCACTGCTGAAGGCTTTTTGGAAAAAATTAAATTATTCAAACCGTACCCGAACTGCAGTAAATTGATTCTTACTATCCGAACTTGAAAAAAATAAAATAATCCATTCCAAAAAATTGTACGATTACACAGTGCTACAGTGCGAAATAACCTGGGTAATGATACATATACCGTACGCTGTGGAGCAGGTCGCGTATAGCACTTCCTCATACTTGGATTTCATCGGGGACCCTCGAGGACCGTTTATAGATCATTTTGCTCACTTCTGGACCATCTGATTTTATATAACTTTGCTAATTCTGATAGCGACGAGAAGAGTTCAATATATTGTAATCAATGGTCTTAGAGACTTAACGCGATGGTTGAGAAACTCGGGTAAAAGATCTGGTATTTTCAACTTTTTTTTGGAAATTTTTATATTTGACCACCACTGGTTTAACTATTTTATTCTATGCGATTTTTCCTTAAAGTTTATTATAAAAGCAAATTTAATTCTCCGTTGAACAAATGTTCTCTCGATGAATTTGGTTACCTGATAACAAAGTTATTCGCGGACATCTGAGCACACTTCGACAATCTAGTGTACTTTATAGAAAATCTATTGATTTAACATGGGAAATTAAAATATAGTTTTTTCATATAATCACACAATCACATAAATGCTTACATATTTGTTTGACAATTTCGGACTTAAATTATTTCTGTTCGAGTGCTGTTACCCTTTACGGCCAGGATAAACTCCAGTCAAGTCAACAAATAATACATCTTCACTACAGCAGTACCATTTGTAAACTGTGTACCAAATGTACACAGAGTGCAGGGTTGGCCATTTTCGACGGACCCATCTGGAGACACTATAACTTTTGACAGCGATGCCAGATCGACTAATTACATGGCGCGTTTGAAGCGTCGGTCCAAGTAGATTTTTACCATGGAAAAATACACGCCACGCGAACGCTTTCAGATTGTTGAAATTTACATTCAACAAAACAAGTCAATTGTGAAAACTCAAAATCATCATGACCGATGAAGCTCAGTTCACGTTAAATGGAACAATAAACAATCAAAATTGGCGTATTTATGCCAATGAAAATCTTCAAGAGATTCAAGAGGTACCTCTTTAAGCCCCATACGGACATCCGACTTTCGTAATTTAGCGAACTTCGTCATATGTTTCATCACCGTGGAATGTAAGAGTAGTGTGACCAGAATTAAGAAAAAATTACGCCGAGAATTTAAGTTTGTGGTATTTTTAGTTTTTCTGGCGGTGGGTCACACTGCTCGATCATCTTAAAGCCTTTTCGGCAATCAGCCACTGTAACATATTGGTACAAATTTTAATCGAATTGATCAAAGTGTTAATTTTTCACATATGTACATACCTTCATTTTGTAATATGGCGGCCACTTCTCCCCAAGCCTTGTTTACAAAATTTAAGGCCGAATGCTTTTAGTGGGAAAGATCCCAAATAACATCCCACTCTTTCACCGGCAAAATTAAAGAAATTTTTTCTTTTGAAAACATGAGAAACAAGCGACTCTTTGGTTTTTGCTTTTCTGCCATGTTCTTTTTTATTACAGCAGCGTTCTCCAGATTTGGGCTATTTGAAATCAAAGGTTTACATCAACAAGCCAAGGACCCTAGAAGACCTGAAAAACAATATCCGCATAGAAATAGAATCCATTCCGGCCGAAATGTTGACCAATCTAGGTCCTTTGGTATAGAGTATACGAATTGAAAATAGAACTTCAATAAAAAAGCGCCTACACTAAAGCGAACACAAGTCAACCATCGGTTTGGCTATGATAACCGGAATTTGAAATCATATGTTTGAAACATAAGCTGAATAATAAACAGTAAACAGAAAGTCGGTCGAGTCCGACAATAAAATACTCTGTACCAGCGGAAGTGTATGCTCAGGATGTATTTTGCTGCCGCATTAGCAGCAGAAAGCAGCGCTGCCGATCGTGGATCGATATATAATGCTAGTTACTATATATTATATGTCAAGAAGGTACGAACCATCTATATACGAAACTGTGGGAGACATCAGGTTTTTTCCAAATTGCGGGGGCGTGGCAATAATTTAAAATAAGCTTGATCAGGAACAGGAATAATCTCCAAAGTCCAAAATTGTCAAACAAATATGTAAACATTTATGTGATTGTGATTATATTTATGTGGTTTAAGGGAAACCGGTCAAGCCCGACTGTAATATACTCTGTACCGGTAGTAGCAGCGCTGCGGCAGCAAACTTTCTTTTTATAGCTTGGTCATAGCTTGACCAATAAATGGCGCTACTACTTGATTTTCAAAACTGACCAATAGATGGCTCCACTTCTGTGACCACTGGAACTGACTTTTGGTCATAACTTGAGTATAGTCCATCCGATCTTTATCATTCTTTCAGCAAATCGATAAATTGTCTTGATTTAAAGTTTTGTCCAAATTGCGAGGGCGGCAGGGAGCGTAAATAAGGATCTGCCTGCAAGTATAAAAAGTATATGTCCCATACAGGTCAAACCTCTATCTTTTACCATCTCTGAGATCTCTTTGTTCAAACGGACGGACATACGGACATGGCAATATCGACTCGGTTGTTGATGCTGATCAAGAATACATACACTTTACAGGGTCGAAAATGATTCCATCTCGCTGTTACATACTTTTGCACAAACTTAATATACTTTGTGAACCTTTGGTACAGAGTATAAAAATATGCTTTCAGACCGATTTGCTAAGTTTAGTCAAAATCAATTTTCCAAAACATGCATTTGCAAGGATATAAAAACAGAAGAAGTTTGCATTGCCTTATCGTAAATGCTGGTTTCTAATCTAGCAGATTGTGATTTGAACACTATTGGTTTCTGAATGAGTAAGTAAAAGTAAGCTGAACCCTGGTTCGAATCTGACCTAAGTAAACCCCTTCCAATTTTGTTGGAGAGCTGTACACTAGGGTTTCTGACCAACTCCTAAAAGACAGCAATCTATTGGTTTGTGGTCAGGCTCCAGCGATTCCATAGACTTTGTCCGTTCCTTCAATTGTCGTTTCGTTTTCTTAATATATCTCTGGGCATTCTGCACTCTTTTCATGGAAGTTGCCGACAATTTGTGTGTTTTTCCTGAAATTGGAATATTCTTCAGTTGTTAGTGTTCTCCAACTTAATCTAACCTTAGTAATTGGTCTCGTTGGTTGGTACGTATTCTTCTCCGTTTAGGAATTGTCAGATCCTACTTTACTAGGATATTCCATGGATGTCTTGATGGCGAAAAGTCTAACTGAAACGCGCCGTTCTTAAGAAGTTTACGATTTTTACTGCATTCATATTCTCCATGATTGTCAGAATAATTTTGGACTGCGTCGGCATATACGCTTTCATATAATTTAGTACTTAAATATTAATATTTAAAAGTTATTTAAATTTATTTAGCGACTTTCATTGAAAAATTAATTTATTAAAGTACAAAAATTTCGATTCGAAAGTAAAATGCTCAAAAAATTTCAAAGTCAACAACTCAATCGAGCCCAAACCGTGGTTTGGTTTGCTCCAAAAACCAGGTTATAAACAGAACCGGTGGTTTAATACTTTTATTAACTATTGAACCGAATCAGTAATGATTCCCGATCGTTTTTGCATTCCAGGCTTACTTTCAGCTTGAAAATGATGAAGGTCTGTTTCTATGCCAAGTTAACTGATAGTTTCCATTGACTGTAAGCTTCACATTTATCGAATATAGGCTGGATCGGATAAAGAACCGTAATAGTAACCCATTTACACATTTTCTCACTCCAGAATACGCGATGTGCACATTAAGCTTGGCCTGCTCAATATAGAGAAACGCAAGGAACTTTCCCTGGAACTGAAATGGGATGCCAACCGAGATCCTACCCAACGATTGGGTTTGCTGGCAGAGTACAATAGTCCCGGAAATAGGCATTACGATGGCAATGTCATGCTCACCTATCCTGAACGTACCATTAATTGTGGCTTCCAGACCTACACCGGTGGTCCCAAGTACTTTGGCAAGGCTCATGCCTCTTGGAGCATTAATGAGATCATAGAATTCAGTTATGAAGCAGGCATCATGCCCGGAGCGCACCTGCACAACTGGCTAAATGCCGAACTGAGTACACCGTTTGAAGGCTGGCGCACGAATAGCCTACAGGCTGGAGTCTACCACAAACTCAATTTGATTCTGATCAATTCCACACTGTTCTGGGCCGATGATCAGGAATTGGAGTTGGGCTTTAAGAGTGACTATGAGATACGTGAACAGCTGGTCAGCTTTGATGTGCGCTTTGGTATTAATAGCACCATCAAGGACATACCCACCATTAATGTGAAGGCCAAGCACTGGCAAGATCCCAAAAAAGTGGATACCGATTTGTATTTGAGATACAGCGGACAGAATGATACTATCAACACTTACGGCATATTATCCAAATGGGAAATGTTGCGTAATCAACGCTTTCAGAATCTATCGGGCACGGTGCACTTGGTCAGTCCCTTTGAGGGCTATCGTCAGGGTGGCTTGGCCGCTAGATTTATGCTGAACGATCAACGCCATGTGAGCGGAGCGGCTGAATTGAACTTCGATATACGTCAATTTACCCTAACCATGGATGGTTATGTTAAGAAATTTACGGACAATATGCTAACCATTAATATCACCACTCCGTTGGAGAAATTCCGCACCATCAAAGGACGTTTTGGTTTGAGTGAAAAGAATCGACATGCCGTGGCCGAGGTACGAGCACCGACGGCTGCCCTGGGTGCTGAAGCCTTGGCTGATATCAAGAATTTGATGGATTTTGATGTCAAATTAAGCGTGGCCACGCCCATAGAGAACTTCCAGCAGGTCGCCTTGCTGGCTAAGTTCAATACCGAACGTGTGGATATGCGCGGCATATGGAACAATGCTACCCTAGGCTTCCAAGGGGTCTGGCGCATGAATACCCTCATTGATTTTGAGTACTCGTATTTGGTCTTCACACCTTTGCCTGGTTTTCAGGAGAACGGTTTCATAGCGCAACTGTTGAAGAAGGACACGTTTGTCCTCCAACTGCATGGCAAACTATCGAACTATAAACTGGGTGTGAAAATCAATGGCCAACCCAAGTCGGCATTGATCAAGCAGTTGGGTCGCAATAAAATGGAATTGGAGCTGCTGTATGATGACGATTTCAAGCGTCCAGCTGAAGTTGAAGAGGATTATGAATTGGACGAAGAAGACACCTACTTTTCATATTTAACCAGTTTTCAGGTGGACACTCTAGTCTGGCCGACGGTGGTGGGTGAGGTGGATATACAAGAGATAGGCGATTTCTATTTGACAGTGGGTCATGTGGAGCTGCCACAGGGTCGTCTAGAGTTCAAGGATCGTCTGCATTTCCCGGACTACATAAATGTGTTGAATGTGTTGACAGTAAGCACACCTTTCCATATAGCCCAGGAGGTGAAATCCATCGTCGAGTATCATATGGACTTGCAATTTAATGCTTTCTATGAGCGCCTACACTTTATTGTACACGATGTACGGGGGGAGAGTCAGGAAATGGGTTTCCAATTGAACTATACAAAACTGGTGGATAATGTCAAACCCAAGGCCCATCATGTGCAACTGAAATTGATTACCCCCTATGAGCTATTGAAAGAAATAGACATATATGGCAGATTGGAATTAGATGATGCGGCCTATAAGGGTAACATTACGTCCATTACCGCGCATACCCATCTGTCGCTGGCTGCTGCTGTTGAGGTGGGTGGTTTGGCTTAGAAATTAGATACTTTAGAAGTTGACCTAACTTCACAATTTCCCCCTACAGAACGAGGACAATTTCCTGGAAACTTCTGTGGGCATTTTACTGGAGACAAATGTGATACCTCACTATGCATGCCAGGCCTATTTCAAAAAGGACTTCTCTGCAGTGGATCACATCATAGATGTTCGATTTGAGGTTACCGATAACGGCACTGTTAACCAGGTGAGTTAATCGTCAGAATTCTGAGCAATAAGGGACAAAGCTGTGTCTTTGAACAATTTTACTAATATGTCGTTTACCTTTTTGCTTTTGCTAATCAATTACTAAACTTTAATCAGGGACTTAAAAACTTAGGCTATAATGGATGCCGACACTAAGACTAATTCTATAAATCAATCCAGAATTTTTTAAAACGTCTGCATTGTGCTCTGTCGCACTATATCAACCAGAATCCTAAAAAATCGCTTTCCAATAATTCACAGTTTTAAGGTATTATGTAAGATGTTTCCCTCGTAAGCGTTTACATTATAAATGGAAAAAAAGGTGACACGTCTATAAAACACACAGTCGTTTCACTGAACACAGCAATTCAACAATTCGTCAACTCAACACAAACAAATTCAACACAAAACAAAGTCATCACAAAACAATTTCAACACTCGTCTTTATAACACAGAGTCATTTCACCTAACACAACACACGCTAACTCAACACAAAACAAATTAAACACGAAGAAATTCAACACAAAATAATTTCAACACACATCTACACATATATCACAAAGCCATTTCAACAAACACAACAATTCAACACTACGTCAATTCAACACAACCACATTTAAATTTAAAAAGTGGAGATGGTAAATAAAATGCAAGTGTGTAGTACCAACCTTATCAGGGATACACAACACAATTGCACACAAATCGCTCGATTATCTTGTCAGTTCAACATAAGTCATTTCAACCCATTACAAATTAAACACAAACAACGAGTATCGATGATTTTTATTAGTAAATTAGTGGTGATAGTAAAATAAATGCAAGTAGAGAAAAAATCTCGCGATTTTTTTTCAAAAAAAAATTTACGTGAGGCGCAACTTAAAGTCAATGAAACATACGTCATTTCAACACATTAAAAATTCAACACTACCAACGAGTAACGATCAATTTTATTAGTAAATAAGTTGTGATAGTAAATAAAATGCAAGTTCACTTACAAATGTGCATACACTTTCGCATGTACGGAGTATACTACAGTCGAGTTCGACTGAAATTTGAAATTGTTGTGTGTTCTATTTCCTGGTGTTAAAATTGAACTGTGTTGAAGTTGTACTGTGTTGAAATCTGACGATGTTGAATTGCTTCGTGATGAAATAAATTATGTTGAAATTGTAGTTGTGTTAAAATACCATGTGTTAAAATTGAGTTGTGTTGAATTTGTTCGTGTTTAATTTGTTTTGTGTGGAATTGACGTGTGTTAAATTGAAGTGTTGAGATTGTTTTGTGTTGAACAGACGTGGAACCGAAAAAAATCTTAAGAAACGAAATCGTTGAGTGTGCCCAATTAACCTGCGACATGGCTTACTATTTTCTGTGAATATGGCACTACAGCTGTAGGTATGGGCTTTTGCGCGGTTTTGCTTTGATTTTCCGAAAATCAAGCTGGAAATGTTCTATCTATTTATATAGTCCAACCTAAAAGTAAGCAATTTTTTTATGATTTTCCAGATTTCCCGGGAAAAACTTTGTGAAAAATTTTAATCTAGCCAGCTAAACTCAATTAAACATTAGGAAGGTCGCCAAATAAATTACAAATCTATATAAGAGATGGCACGCTCTCTTGTTTTGTAAACGAAACTAACAAAAGTTTCGCATTTCAAAATTAACGGCCACTCCTATGCTCGCGCAAAAGTTTCAAGCTATTGCACTTAGAAAGTTCAGCCTCAAAGCTTAAGCATTAACACCAAAAAGTTGAAAGCACTCATTGCTTGTCTATTTTTGTTTTCATTGCTTTTAGCAGTTCCCAATTGATCTAAGCAATGATTGTATAGAAAAGCAGTTGGCAATCATGCTTCCTTCAGCGAAAAGCCTACTGAAGAGTCGTTAGGTATAACGATGAAACAGTTCTGTATAGGCAACCAGCTCTTTTTGGTGGTACAATGCAGAAGTTGTTTACAGTTGTAAAGCATATTTTGTTCTTGAAATTACTTAAACTAAGTACAAAACATTCTAACATCGAAAAACGACTGTTTATATTATTAAAGTAAGAAAAATCGTTCTTGAATCAAAAACTTTTCGTAAAGAGTAAGTCAGAAAATTGAAGAAAAGAACTTTCTTATTTCAGGTACAATATATCTTAGATTGAGTACAAAACTGACTAACAGTATAAGCTTTAAAAGTGTGTAACGGAAAATGCGAACTATTTTTGAACGAATCTGTTCTTAAAACTCCCACCTGGCTCTTAACACTTTGCTAATGAAGTGAGGATAGATTGCTGACCTACAGTTATACGATCTAGTTCTTTGGTTAATTCGTGGCCCTTGGACCTGTAAAGAAATTTTTGAATCAAGTTAAAGACCTCATTCCAAAAACATATTGGGAATGGCTTTAGAATTATATGGGCTTACACCAAGAAGATTCTGTACTTGTTTAATGCACTCTTGATTTTTTGTAAGAATATATTGGGGGTGACTTTAGAATTTATTCGACTTGAACAATGGATAATTTTTACTTATTTGAAGAATTAATCGGGCTTGACTTAAGACTAATACAACAAATAAAATCAAATAAAATTTTAAACGGTTTGAAATGTACTTAAATATACCGAAACATTCTTAAATCAAGTATTTCGGGATTGAAAAAAACCTACATTATATAAGAATTTTGTACTTCAATCTAGTATTTTCGTTCTAACTGTTCTATTGGCAATGGTGGTTTTACTTAATTCAAGTGCAAAGTTCTATCATGATCTTTTCAAGCGTGAAGCTTTGCACCTTGTTGATGATCGTCTAAAAAGTTTATAACAGAAAAAAACGATTTAATTTACCTCAATTAATATATCTCTTAACCTTGCCGTTTTCCTCATCTACAGCTTCGCATTGAAACAGACTGGCATTCAGATCCCTTGTACTATGTGAATGTCAATGGCAAAGTTCATACCACGATGTTGCCCCTTAAGTTGGCCTCAACCTCCATACTAGCCACCAAGGGACCGAGTCCACAACTGAATTTCGATCTCAACTTTTTGAGTCGCGATGGTCAGAGCATCGCCTATGGTACCAGGGCTAACAAAAAGAAGGATGTCTTCAATATTGAGGTGTGGACTCCTTTAAAGAATTACCGCAATATTTCCATGCATGGCACCATAGTGCGGAATCCCCGAGATAGTCAGCGATATGACGTAACGGGTAATCTGTACCGCAATATGGCCACCTATGGCATTACGGGGGCTGTACGTATGTCGGATAGCTTACCCATTGATGCCACCTTACGTGTGCAGCCCAAGTCGGGCGGTCGTGATGGTGTCATCGAGTTGAATATAAACGAAGCGGGACCGAAGAAAATACGATTCTCCTTTAGTGCCATAGAAGACGGTAAAATGTGTCAGATTTCGGGAGGATATAGCGTCAGCGAAACCAATGGAGCGATGGACTTCTCGATGCTAGTGGAGAGCACCGAACCGGAAATAGCACGCATTAATTTCTATGGCAATCTCAAACCCTTGGCAAAGGGTCATCTTGTGGGCGATGTGAATCTGGAGACACCCTGGAAACAGTTGGGCATTGATGCAGTGCATTTGCATTCCGATGTGCACGTTCGCTCCGATGGTGGAAAAATCATGGGTGAATATCAGATAGGCAAGCACATTGGACGCGGCAGTTGCCTGTGGTCCTGGATATTGGCGGAGAATCTTGAATTGGTGCTAGAGAGTTATATGGAGCGACCTCAATTCCCACCGAGAATAGTACATGCCAGCGCCAAATACTTGAATCCGGGAAAGAGCTTCTTGCAACTGCAGACCGGTGGTCGTCTAAGTGTGGATTCCAAATGGACACTAGATGTTAATGGCACCGTGCATATGAAAAGTGTGGATGAGTTTGAGTTCGGTGTGTTGACCCAGCTGCCTCTGCCGGTGGGTGACCGTCATCAGTTGAAAGCCCGCTATACGGGTAATGTGATTAGTAAGCAATTCACACAGCCCAATCTCTTCGTGGAGGCTAGCTACGAGGCCTTGGAGGCACAACGGAAACTGCTGACGCGCCTTTCCTATCGAAATGTGACGAATGACTTTAACGGCTTGGCTCATGTGGAATGGGGACATGTGCAGAATATTTCCGTGATTGAGGGTGACTTTGAAATATTGCAGAAGAAAGGAGTCCGCCGAGAGTTCTATGTCAAGGCAATTACACCAAAGTTTAAGGATGAGCATACCTTTGCTTTAACGGGACACTATGATCAGCCCAATGTGGACTATCATAATTTAGTGTGTGCCCTGGACTATCCAGCCAGTCGTCGAATATCTGATTTGGATATTTCCTTCAGTTCACTAACAAATATGCATGGATTTTTCAACACAACTGCCCCTCCGCTACTGAATGTCACCTGGATAAAGACGGACTTTGAGTTCACCACCAAAAGGTGAGTCGAAAAATTACTTGATACTGTTGGGCTCAGCCCTCGATTAAGGTAACCAAAGCGTTTAAATGGGCAATATGTACTTAAAATCGATGGAAAGGATGGAAAATTAATATTATTCTTTAACAATGTTAAATTCATAGGCTATGTTTTTGTTCTTAACTTTTCTAAAACAAGACGCACACACCACAAAGGAGGCTGACTAGATAGCTGTTTCATGAATCACCACGATTCAATCATCAGCAGTCTTTGCCTGTCTTCTGCGAGTTAGCAGAGGTTACCTCATACCAGCACTGCTATAACCTTTTGGGAATTCCAAAGGCAGGCTTATAGCAAAATCCGCCATCATCAACCAACGCCAAGTCGCAGAAGCTTTGTGTTCTCAGTTAACACAGTCGCTAATTTGTTTGAGTTGCTCAAATGCAATCAAACAGGGGTTTTTGTTGTTTTTAATTCTTTAGAGCTATTTTGCTTGAAACTTAAGAAAAAGTACATATTTCCTTGTTTTTTATTTTTAAAGAAATTTTTACTTAAAAAACTCACGAAAATTTGAATACAATTTAAAGTGCTTAATATTATCCCCGATCACATTTAGGGCCGATTTCTCTTCTTCCAGATAGCTGCTATGTGTCAGATAACTTACAATTTGTCCAAACATATTGTCAAACTAAACCATCTGCCACAAGCCGTTGTTTTGGTCGGACATTCATTTTAACCATCTTATCGTATAGTTAAACATATGCACTAATTATGAAAATTGTGTTGCATTTTTCTCAGGACCATAAGCAAAGTTATAGCCTGTTAAAGCTGAAATTCAAGATTAAAATTAATGGGAGGACAACAAGATTCTCATCCCAAATTTGTATAGCAGTTTTAAAAATAGAAGAAAGCTAACTTCGGCTCGACCGAAGTTTATTTACCCTTGCAGCTTGATGGCGCCACTACTTTGAGCATTTGCTTGCCAGTTTGTTATATGACAGCTATACGAAATATTCATCCGAATATAGATATTCAAAATTCGCTGTAAAGACTGTTGACTATATTGGATACAATAACCACGCGATATAGAGGAGAATATCGATCCTAGGCTTATCGACTTTAAAAATATGTAACCAGATCTGACAGTTCTTATTGTTGGAGAAATCTATTTGCGCTACCGTGTACAAATTATACATATTGAAACCAATTCACCCTTGTCTCTTCCACAGTGGTCGCAGCTATCGCTATTGTCGTTGCAATTGGCCTGGGGATAGCGCATATTTCAAATGGCAGAGCACCTATGACAGTGACAAGGACAATATCAATCACAATCTTCATGGTAATATGGAAGTGGAGGTTCCCTTATCCACACGTCATCGATCGGATATAGCCTATGGTCTGCAGAAACGACGTAATGTTGATTCCGGCAATGTCAAGGTGGTGTACAATGAGCAACAGATACTGGATGGCAAATACAAGCGTGTGGAACAGCAGAAACATCCCTTTTACACGGATACCACAGATATAACGCTGGAAAACGATAAGAAACCATTGGGTATTCATTATGTCAACACCAGAGATCAACGCGATGCGGCTGGTACAAGGGATATCAAACATATCGAGTTGTTTGAATTGCGCAATACAAGGAATTTCAATTTGACGGGAGAATTGCATACCAGATCCACAATTAACTCTCAGGAATTTAAAGTGGTGGCCATACATCCAAATCGTGCGGTCACATTGACGACCAACTACGAGGATGTCAGCTCGGCAGTGGTGAGGCAACATACGAAATTGGAGCTATCGGAAACAGCATGGATAGGCTATAATCTGGAGTTGGGTAACTTTAGCACGGTAGGTGATTATACGCTGTACCCGTTAAAAATGGGTAAAAAGGTTATGATAGTCCATCTGTGCGTCGATCTCAGAGACTTTAAATGTTAGAGCCATCAATTTTTGATCGCATTTTTTTGTTAAGAATACGCAGATACAGTTTTTATAGAAATAGAAAATTTCCCCCCCATTCCCTACAAAGTCGAGACCTTTAAATTTAACATTTATTTACTTCAATTGAAATTTGAATCTTATCAAAATCCAGGGTTGTAAATCGAAATCACCATTACAATTACCATTATAAAAAATTTTGAAAAAACCTATTACTGAGGGCGCTCGAATTTTCCTTTCGTCACAGTATTTCACATAAACAGAAACAGTTTCCAAAAGCGCATGAGCATCAAAGCAAAGCCAAAGTGTTTCTAATTATATGAAATACTGTGACGAAAGGACTTTTTCTCAATGGATACAGGCCTATATAGTATAAGTATTTAGTTTTGGACTTTCCATAAAATCGTAGTATATATGGCACTTTTTCTTAACTTAAGAATAGTCCCAAACAATTCTACGATATTTTTAAGCGAAGATATTCCATTTTAAACTAGTGTGTTCAAAATGATAAAAATTTTGTACCACCCATAAGTATTTTGGTTTATTTTTTTCTTCAGCAATGGCAAACTGACGTTATATTTAGATCTAAACCAAACATTTTAACAAAAACCTGGCAAATGCAAGAGGTATTTCAGTTTTGGCGATGCCCCGACTCACAGCGAAATGATCGTAGCAGTGCAACAGTTTTAAAGGCGATAATAGTAGCCAGTTATAGCGGCCACATCAACTACAGAGCTGGACTCAGCGTTTAGCACTTGACGGAGGCGACGATTTATCCATGTCGAACTTTGGTTGCCAGGACTTTGGTCCTCTGTATTATGATTCAAATTTGGCGTTGACACACCATTTTCGGATATATCAGTAGCCATACCCGTGTCCGTGTCTGAAGTGCCTGAACAAGTACCAAGATCGGTGCCCAAACTCTGCTTACTAATTTGGTTAGTTTCCAGCCGCTTCATATCCATCGCTTTATCTATATTGGGCAAGTCCATTTCGCTGGGGTCAATTTTCGAGGAACAAGAAGACATTTCTAACTGAGGATTGGACATAGAAATAAGCCACACCAATTTTATACAAACTCACCTAAAAGATTTACGATTGTGAATATTTTGTAGTTTGGAATTGTGTCGGATATATAGAGTATACTGTTGAACGAACGAAATATATTTTAGAAGTAAAAGGAAAAGGACTGTAGGTTTTTTTTTTAGGAATTGTATTATTTAATATGGGAGGGTGTTAAGGCTGGAATGACACTTTCAATTTTTAGGGACAATTTTAGGCACAATTTTCCGTCTATGAAGAAAACTTGTAGGTGTACGCGAATTAAAGTATGCTTGAATTGGCCGCAAAATGTTTTTTAACAGGCTGAGATGAAACGCAGCATCGACTTTTGTCCATTAACGAAAAATTGCGACAATAATTGTCCCTAAAAATTGAAAGTGTCATTCCAGCCTAACTGGCCTTTTTTGGTCATAACTTGAGTATCGTTCATCCGATCTTTATCATTCCTTCAGCAAGCAAATCGATAAATAATATTGATAACTAAATATAGATAAGATATGACGTTTTTTCCAAATTGCGGGGGCAGAAGGGGCCGTGGAAAAAATTGAAAATAAACTTGATCTTCCTCCATCTCTGAGATCAGTTTGTTCATACGGACGGACAGACGGACATGGCTACATCGACTCCGCTGTTGATGCTGATCAAGAATATATATACTTTATAGGGTCGGAAATGATTCCTTCTCCCAGTTACATAGTTTTGCACCAACTTAATATACTCTGTGTACCTTTGGTACAAGAGTATAATAACCCACCTTACATTGAAAACTGCATATGCAATATAACATATACGCAAAATATGCAAAATATGCAAAAAAAAATTGCAAAATATGAAATTGTATAAAAAATGTATGAAAATTACGAAATTTGCATAAAATCTCATTCTTAGATTAGATTCTTAGCTTAGATTATTATAAAGAATAGATAGATGGCTAATAGAGCTAAATTTAAGTTGTAGACCGAGCAAATGAAAGTTGTACCTTGAAAGTTCTAAACTATTGGGAAATTTTTAAATTGTTCATTCATCTCAGATTTTTAGGAAGATTTTATGGAAGGCGTACACGGTTAAATGAAGGAGATGTGGAACAATTGGTCAAAAAAACGTGAAACTTCAAAATTCTCATTTGAGTTTAGATTATCATAAAGAAGGGTAAACCGGCAGGTAAATAGGAGGATTAGATCAAATGGTCAAGAAAATCGCAAAATTTGCCAAATTTTCAAAGGACCTAAGATAACTATGATGTTGGATAGATGGTAATTGAAGACGCGTATATAAGAAACTTAGACCAAACCGCGAAATTTGTCCAATTTTCATTTGAATATTTACGAACGCGGAGGCGTTGGTAAATAAGAGGCGTAGATTGAGCAGGTCAAAATTTTATGAAGATTTTATGGATTGTCGAACGGTTAATATCGCGAAATTTGCCGATTTCTCATGGGACCAAAGATTATTATGAAGACTTAATAGACGGCAAAAGCAGACGGGTAAATATAGGAAGTGTAGACCGAGCTGTCCAAGAAATCGAGAAATTCCAAAAATTATTATGTGAGCTTAGATTTTTCACGAAATTTGCAAAATTTTATGTGTTTTGGGAATCATTAAGATTTGATAGTTGGCAATTGTAGACGCGTAAGTGGTCAGATTCAACGGTCCAAAAACTTTTAAAATTTACAAATCTTTTGCATGAGTTAGATTAAGATCAAGTTAGTCAAGATCAAGCGGTCCAAAAATCCGGGTATATCCAAATTTTATGATTAGTTCAGATTATCATGAAGATTCTATAGTTGGCAAATAAAGACGGGTAAATATGAGGTGTGGGCTTAAGGCTGAACGAAATTTTCATATGAGTTTAGATTGATACGACGACGGGTATATCGAAGGGTAAATAGGAGGTGAATATCAAACGCACCAAAAACGCGGGAAATTAAAAAAAAAATTTAATGAGTCTGGATTATCATGAAGATTTGATAGATGGAAATTGTCTTTTAAGCTTCACTTCTTCGTATTGAGGTTAAAATTCTAAAGGGGGTGCCTGCTATGTAAATATGTATTGCAAAACAGTTTGATGGCAAATCTCTTAGCCATTTTTGAATTAAAGTGTGCTTTTATCACTCATTTTCGTCATTTTAATTGATTACAATGTGAATTGGTGACGTTCATTTGCAAGTTCAAACAGATTTGCAACAAAATCAGAAAATAGTGAGCACAGAATCATTATGTAATTTCATAAAAAAATGTTTTTTGCATATTCTGTATTTTTTGCATATTTTTATATGCAAACATGCAATTGATGCAAAATTGCTTTTAGCGGACTCAGATCATTGATCAATAAAAATAGGTTGTGTGCAATCAGAACGTAAATCGGACAAGCGGTTCAAAATTTGCAAATATGCAAAATCCGATGTCTACCAATTACCATTACAATTACAACTATTTCGAAGTTTAAATTTTAACAAGAAAGAAAGTCGGTCAAGCCCGACTATAACATACTCTGTACCTTTAATGACGCAGCTCGCATTTGCTCACAAGTTATACGCTATATTCGCTCCACAGATTCGCTATATTCGCTGTTATACGCCCTATAAGCTTTATTCGCGTTATACGCTGTTATTTCTCAAATTTCTCATCTCTAAATTTCTCTCTCTCTCAGTAAGATTGTCTGTTAAAAAGGAATGCTGTGGTTATGGGTGGGTGGGTGGAGGGTGTTAACTGGCTTTTTTTTTGCTCATTACTTGAGTATTGTTCACCCGATCTTTCTAGCTATATGAAATACTGTGACGAAAGTACTTTTCTGAGTGGATACAGACCCATATAGTATAAGTATTTAGTTTTGGACTTTCCATAAAATCGTTATATGTATGGCACTTTTTCTTAACTTAAGAATGGTCTCAAACAATTTTACGAAAAAACTTTGTACCAGCCATAAGTATTTTTGGTTTATTTTTTTCTTCATCAATGGCAAACTGACGTTATATTTAGATCTGAACCAAACATTTTAACAATAGCTTGGCAAATGCACGTGTTAAGAGGTATTTCAGTTTTGGCGATGCCCCGACTCACAGCCAAATGATAGTAACAGCGCAACAATTTTAAAGGCGATAATAGTAGCCAGTTATAGCGGCCACATCAACTAAAGAGCTGGACTCAGCGTTTAGCACTTGACGGAGGCGACGATTTATCCATGTTGAGCTTTGGTTGCCAGGATTTTGGTCCTCTAGATTATGATTCAAATCTGGCGTTAACACACGATTTTCGGATATATCTGTAGCCATACCCGTGTCCGAAGTGCCTGAACAAGTACCAAGATCGGTGCCCAAACTCTGCTTACTAATTTGGTTAGTTTCCAGCCCCTTTTTATCCATCGCTTTATCTATATTGGGCAAGTCCATTTCGCTGGGGTCAATTTTCGAGGAACAAGACGACATTTCTAACTGAGGATTGGACATAGAAATAAGCCAAACCAATTTTATATAAACTCACCTAAAAGATTTACGATTGTGAATATTTTGTAGTTTATAATTGTGTCATATATCGAGTATACTGTTAAACGAACGAGTTATATTTTAGAAGTAAAAGGAAAAGGAATGTTGGTTTTTTTAGGAATAGTATTATTTAATTTGGGGGGTGTTAACTGGCCTTATTTGCTCATAACTTGAGTATCGTTCATCCGATCATTATCATTCCTTCAGCAAATCGATAAATAATTTTGATTACTAGATATCACTAGAAGGTCCAACAATCTATCATCAAATCTGTGGGAGACAAGATGTTTTTTACAAATTGCGGGGGCGGGAGGCTGCGTGGCATAAATTGAAGATACACTTGATCTGCCAGCAAGTATAATGAGTTTTTGTCCCATACATGTCAATCCTCAATCTCTCACCATCTCTGAGATCTCTTCGTTCATACGGACGGACAGACGGACATGGCTTTATCGACTCGGCTGATGCTGATCAAGAATATATATACTGTATAGGGTCGGAAATGATTCCTTCTCCCTGTTACATAGTTTTGCACCAACTTAATATACTCTGTGTACCTTTGGTAAAGAGTATAATAACCCACCTTACATTGAAAACTGCATATTCAATATGATATACGCAAAATATGCAAAAAAAAAATTGAAAAATATGAAATTGTATAAAAAATGTATTAATATTACGAAATTTGCATAAAATCTCATTCTTAGATTAGATTCTTAGCTTAGAATATTATAAAGAATAGATAGATGGCTAATAGAGGTAAATTTAAGTTGTAGACCGAGCAAATGAAAGTTGTACCTTGAAAGTTCTACAACTATTGGGAAATTTTTAAATTGTTCATTCATCTCAGATTTTTAGGAAGATTGTATGGAAGGCGCACACGGTTAAATGAAGGAGATTGCGGAACAAATGGTCAAAAAAATCGTGAAACTTCAAAATTCTCAGTTGAGTTTAGATTATCATAAAGAAGGGTAAACCGGCAGGTAAAAAGGAGGATTAGATCAAATGGTCAAGAAAATCGCAAAATTTGCCAAATTTTCAAAGGACCTAAGATAACTATGATGTTGGATAGATGGTAATTGAAGACGCGTATATAAGAAACTTAGACCAAACCGCGAAATTTGTCCAATTTTCATTTGAATATTTACGAAAGCGGAGGCGTTGGTGAATAAGAGGCGTAGATTGGGCAGGTCAAAATTTGCCAATTTTTGCGTATGTCCTAATATTATTTTGAAGATTTTATGGATTCTCGAACGGTTAAAATGGCGAAATTTGCCGATTTCTCATAGGACCAAAGATTATTATGAAGACTTAATAGACGGCAATAGTAGACGGGTAAATAGAGGAAGAGTGGACCGAGCTGTCCAAGAAATCGAGAAATTCCAAAAATTATTATTTGAGCGTGAAAAATCACGAAATTTTCAAAATTTTATGTGTTTTGGGAATCATTAAGATTTGATAGATGGCAATTGTAGACGCGTAAGTGGTCAGATTCAACGGTCCAAAAAATTTTAAAATTTACAAATCTTTTCCATGAGTTAGACTAAGATCAAGTTAGTCAAGATCAAGCGGTCCAAAAATCCGGGTATATACAAAATTTTATGATTAGTTCAGATTATCATGAAGATTTAATAGTTGGCAAATAAAGACGGGTAAATAGGAGGTGTGGGCTTAAGGCTTAACGAAATTTTAAAAAATTTGCGAAATTTTCATATGAGTTTAGATTGATACGAAGACGGGTATACCGAAGGGTAAATAGGAGGTGAATATCAAACGGACCAAAAACGCGGGAGATAAAAAAAAAAAATTTAATGAGTCTGGATTACCATGAAGATTTGAAAGATGAAAATTGTCTTTTAAGCTTCACTTCTTCGTATTGAGGGTAAAATTCTAAAGGGGGTGCCTGCTATGTAAATATGTATTGCAAAACAGTTTGATGGGAAATCTCTTAGCCATTTTTGAATTAAAAGTGTGCTTTTATCACTCATTTTCGTCATTTTAATTGATTACAATGTGAATTGGTGACGTTCATTTACAAGTTCAAACAGATTTGCAACAAAATCTGAAAATAGTGAGCACAGAATCATTATGTAATTTCATAAAAAAAAGGGTTTTTGCATAAATTGCATATTCTGCAAATCTGTTTTTAGCGGACTCAGATCATTGATCAATAAAAATAAATTGTATGCAATCAGAACGTAAATCGGACATGCGGTTCAAAATATGCAAATATGCAAAATCCGATGTCTACCAATTACCATTACAATTACAACTATTTCGAAATTTAAAATTTAACAAGAAAGTCGGTCAAGCCCGACTATAACATACTCTGTACCTTTAATGTCGCAGCTCCCATTTGCTCACGAGCTATACGCGCTCATCTCTAAGTTTCTCTCTCTCTCAGTAGGATTGTCTCTGTTGAACGGAATGCTGTGGTTATGGGTGGGTGGGTGGAGGGTGTTAACTGGCCGTTGTTTGCTCATAACTTGAGTACCGTTCATCCGATCTTTCTAGTTATATGAAATACTGTGACGAAAAGACTTTCCGTAGTGCTGGATACAGGCCTATATAGTAGAAGTATTTACTAGTGTGTTCAAAATGATAAATATTTTGTACCACCCATAAGTATTTTTGGTTTATTTTTTTCTTCATCATTGCCGTTCATCACTGACGTTATATTTAGATCTGAACCAAACATTTTAACAAAAACTTGGCAAATGTAAGTGTTAAGAGTGTAAGTGTATTTCAGTTTTGGCGATGCCCCGACTCACAGCCAAATGATCGTAACAGCTCAACAATTTTAAAGGCGATAATAGTAGCCAGTTATAGCGGCCACATCAACTACAGAGCTGGACTCAGCGTTTAGCACTTGACGGAGGCGACGATTTATCCATGTCGAGCTTTGGTTGCCAGGACTCAAATCTGGTGTTGAAATACGATTTTCGGATATATCAGTAGGCATACCCGTGTCCGAAGTGCCTGAACAAGTACCAAGATCGGTGCCCAAACTCTGCTTACTAATTTGGTTAGTTTCCAGCCGCTTTATATCCATCGCTTTATCTATGTTGGGCAAGTCCATTTCGCTGGGGTCAATTTTCGAGGAACACGAAGACATTTCTTACTGAGGATTAGACATAGAAATAAGCCAAACATATTTAATATAAACTCACCTAAAAGATTTACGATTGTGAATATTTTGTAGTTTATAATTGTGTCATATATCGAGTATACTGTTAAACGAACGAGTTATATTTTAGAAGTAAAAGGAAAAGGACTTAGGTTTATTTTTTAGAAATTGTATTATTTAGTTTGGGGGGCGTGTTAACTGGCCTTATTTGCTCATAACTTGTGTATCGTTTATCCGATCTTTATCATTCCTTCAGCAAATCGATAAATTATTTTGATTACTAGATATCACTAGAAGGTCGAACAATCTATCATCAAATCTGTGGGAGACAAGATGTTTTTTCCAAATTGCTGGGGCGGGAGGCTGCGTGGTATAAATTGAAGATACACTTGATCTGCCTGCAAGTATAATGAGTTTTTGTCCCATACATGTCAAACCTCTATCTCTTACCATCTCTGAGATCTCTTCGTTAATACGGACGGACAGACGGACGGACGGACAGATGGATATGGCTATATGGACTCGTCTGTTGATGCTGATGTAGAATATATATACTGTATAGGGTCGGAAATGATTCCTTCTCCCTGTTACATAGTTTTGCACAAACTTAATAAACACAGAGTACCTTTGGTACAGAGTATAATAACTTTGAAACACTTACATTGAAAACTGCATATTAAATATAACTTATATCCAAAATATGCAAAAAAAAAAGCAAAATATGTAAAAAAATATGCAAAATTTGCAAAAAAAAAACTAAATATGTAATTGTATAAAAAATGTATTAAAAAGGCGAAATTTGCAAAAATTCTCATTCTTAGATTGGATTCTTAGCTTAGATTATTATAAAGAATAGATAGATGGCTAATATAGACTGTTAAATTTAAGTTGTAGACCGAGCAAATGAAAGGTGTACCTTAAAAGTTCTAAAATATTGGGAAATTTCTAAATTGTTCATTCATCTCAGATTTATATGAAGATTTTATAGATGGCTAGAGTACACGGTTAAATAAAGGAGATGTGGAACAAATGGTCGAAAAAATCGTGAAATTTACAAAAAATTCTCATTTGAGTTTAGATTATCATAAAGAAGGGTAAACCGGCAGGTAAATAGGAGGATTAGATCAAATGGTCAAGAAAATCGCGAAATTTTCCAAATTTTCAAAGGACCTAATATAACTATGAAGTTGGATAGATGGTAATTGAAGATGTGTTTATAAGAGGCTTGGACCAAAAACCGCGAAATTTGTCATATTTTCATTTTAGTATTTACGAAAGCGCAGCCGTTGTTAACTAAGAGGCGTAGATTGAGCAGGTCAAAATTTGTCAATTTTTCGTATGACCTAATATTATTATGAAGATTTTATGGATGTCAAAGTAGACGGGTAAATAGGAGGTGTAGATCGAACGGTTAAAAAAATAACGAAATTTTGCCAATTTTTCATGGGACCAAAGATTTTTATGAAGACTTAATAGACGGCAATAATACATTTGTAAATATAGGAAGTGTAGACCGAACTGTCAAAAAGTCGAGAAATTTCCAAAATTATAATTTGAGCCCAGATTTTTAGCGAAATTTGCAAAATTTTACGTGTTTTGGGAATCATTATGATTTGACAGATGGAAATTGTAGACGCGTAAATGGTTAGATCCAACGGTCAAATAATTTGTGAAATTTACAAATCCCTTGCATGAGTTCGATTATAGACGGGTAAATTGACGGGTCAAGAACAAGCGGTCCGAAAATCCGGGTATATACAATATTTTATGATTAGTTGAGATTATCATGAAGATTTAATAGTTGGCAATTAAAGACGGGTAAATAGGAGGTGTCAGTCAATCGGTTTATTATCGGCTTCGTATTGTGTTTAAAATTCTAAAGGGGGTGCCTGTTATGTAAATATGTATTGCAAGACAATTTGATGGCAAATCTCTAAACCATTTTTGAATTAAACGTGTGTTTTTATCACTCCTTTTTGGCATTTTAATTGATTTCAAGATGAATTGGTGACAAAAAATCAGAAAATAGTGAACACAAAATTATTATCTATCTGTCTGTCTGTCCGTCTGTTTCTACGCAAACTAGTCTCTCAGTTTTAAAGCTATCGAGCTGAAATTTTGCACAGAGTCTTCTTTTTACTGCACGCTGCTAATATGTCGGAATCGACCGGATCGGATGACTGTATCTTATAGCTGCCATAGGAACCATCGGTCAAAAAATGGGTCTTAGTGAGAAAAACTTTTTTGTTCTTAGTGTTAGCGTTCCCAAACACAGTCATTATTAATATTATATACTTTCAAACAGATTTGAAAACTTCGGTCAAAATCGGATGACCATATCTTATAGCTGCCATAGGACCGATCGGTCGGAAGATGGGTATTACTGAGTAAAACTTTTTTGTTTTCAATGTTAGCGTCCTCAAACTCGTCTCTTATTAATATTATATGCTTTCAAACACATTTGCAAACTTTGGTCAAAATCGGATGACTATATCTTATAGCTGCCGTTGGACCGATCGGTCGGAAAATAGGTTTTGGTGAGAAAAACTTTTTTGTTTTCAGTTTTATCGTTCTTAAACTTGGCGATTGTTAATATGTTTTGTTGTTTGTTGATATGTTTTCAAAAAGGTTCGCGAAATTTGGTCGAAATTAGATGTTCATCTGACTGAAAATGGATTTTAGTTACAAAAGTTTTTGATTTTTATCTAAGCGTTCTTAAACTCTGTCATTTCAAAAACATCTTTTGCAAGGGTATAAAAACTTCGGCACAGACGAAGATAGATACACGCTTTTTCCAAATTGCGGGGGCGGGAGGGTGCGTGTCAAAAATTGAAAATAAACTTGATCTGCCTGCAAGTATTAGAAATATATGTCCCATACATGTCAAACCTCTATCTCTTACCATCTGTGAGATCTCTTCGTTCATACGGACGGACGGACAGACGGACAGACGAACGGACGGACAGACGGACATGGCTATATCTACTCGGCTGTTGATGCTGATCAAGAATATATATACTTTATAGGGTCGGAAACGATTCCTTCTCCCTGTTACATACTTTTGCACAAACTTAATATACTCTATGTACCTTCGGTACAGAGTATAAAAATCACATCTTCATACTTAGACTTACAAACATGTCCAATAAGAATCCAGTTTAAACCTCCATTTTTATAGTCATTTAACTTTGAACTGCAACGAATTTGGCCAAGCAATGCAGAACAAAGTTTTAGCTTAGACAAAAATAAACAAACCGTTAAAACAAACCTACATCATTCGATTACTCCTTGACAAAATTTTAGGATTACAAGCAAGTAAAATTTTTATCTAAAAACGTAAATATTGCAATTTTTGGTAGTTATTAACTCAAATCTTATATTTTTTTGGTAGAATCACTTAAAAAACACAGTGTTCGTAAAATAGTTGTAACGGTAATTGTAATATTAAATTACGAAATAATTGTAATAATAATGGGAATTCAATTTTTAATTAACCAAAAAATGGTTGTAATGGTCATTTCGATTTGCAGTTCTAAGAAGATCGAACAAAAATCACTTAAAACCATCGTTTAAGAAAATGTATATAAACGAACTAAGTCAGAGTAGTCCGGAATTATTCTGAAGGCATTATCACTATGGATAACATACTTCTTCTTCTTTTTCGCAGGTGGGCAATGAGTCTCAAAGCTTTGCTCTGGATATATCCTATCCCCTGCGTAATCTCTCGACCGCTGGCTGGTACTATGTAACCGATCATCATTTCAACTCGGATCTCTCCTTTAAATGGGCTGGTGTAGACGATTATGAACCACCCAAAACTATACGTAGCAACTTTCAATGGACTGCCGAGCCTTTGGGTAGAGGTGAACGAGATCATCAGACGTTTGCTTTGACCATAGCACATCCCTACTTGGAGAAGGATATTCAATGCAAGGCCTCGTATTATCGTGGCTTGGAAGATCTATTGAAAGCCCATCTGACCATTAACTATTCTGAGCAGCCCGAACAGCTGATTGTGTTGGGAGCTCAACTAAAGGATTTGTACAATAAATTGGGTCATACCAACTATACTTTTAAGTTCTATGGCCAGCATCCCGCCTCAGAGTTGGATGTCCAGCTAAACGGCACCTTGGCCGCACGTACTTCCTATTACAAGACGGAATCGACGGCTCACTATAAACGTGATATATTCCCGGCCAGATATGGCAAGTTCCTGGCTTTGCTGGATTTGAATAAAAGGGAATTGGAGTACGAACGTCAGTCACCCTTCCATGCGGTGCGTTTGTGGCTATTGCCCATACTCAGGTATCCTGTTTATGGTCTAAATGCTACCATATGGGATACGCCAGATACAAATCATTCAGGTTATGTATATGTCGATTTGGCTGAGCGCTATGCACGCATGGACTTCAATTTGACCGAAGATGCTAGTCAAAACTTGCAGATGGTGGGCTTCATACCTGATTCACGTAGCGGTTATTTGAATATCTGGCGTAACTATGAGGAGATACGGATTATAGACGTCAGCTCGTATCTGAAAATGAATCATTCGCGTTTGATAACAGGACGTTTCCATTGGCGACCCACCATTAAGAACGAGTTGCGCGAGAAGATAAACGGTGTAGGCAATTCCATATACAATTCCTTCTCCGATGGCATTGATTTCTGGATCAAATCATTGTACACTGAGTCCGTGGAGTCGGTGGGTGTGGTTTGGCATACCGCCAAGGAATATAACCAGCAGTTTATTGAAGATATTGGTCAGATAAGTGTTTTGGAAGAGGATCTGGAGCAGTTACGTCTGTTTGTGAATCAGTCCTACGAGGCTAATGATTTCTATATCAAGAATGTGGTGAACTTCACTCTAACCATACTAGATGAGTTGGCCATTAGAGATCACATAGAATCCCTTCCAAAAATATTCACAGAACTTTGGCAGGCTATGGGTGAATCGGGCAAGGCTCTTAGAAACAGCATTGTCTGGTTAATAGAAACCATCAAGAGTACCTACAATAATCTGCTTATTGCCATTAATCGTTTCTTCCACGGCGAAAGCTTAACCTACATTTCCTCCCTCATGGAGAAGGGCATTGAGAAGTATGACAAATTTGTAAAAGATTTGCATATCAAGTTCATTAAGTACATAGAAAACTTATGGCACAAGACCTGGAACTTGGCTGAAAACTACTGGAAGAATGTGCTCAAACGCTTCGAACCGCATATGTTCAAGTTCATCAGCTTCATTGAGACTACCGCTTGGAATCTAAGCAAAGAGGTGTTTGACTTCATATACAAACGTACCAACGAGCTGGCAGAGTCGCCCTATTTCAACAAGGTCTCCAGTTTCACGGCAGATGCCGAGCGTTTGTATCGCGACTTCCAGGCCAATGATGCCATAACCAATATCAAAAAGTACTCCACCTTAACCTGGAACTTTATTAAAGAAAAGTACTTTAAATTGGTGCCATTTGGTGCTGAATTGAATGAGGTGTTGACCGAGATCTGGCAGGAACTGAAGGAGCTGGAGAAAATTGAACAGGTGCAGATAGTGGTGCAAAAGTACTATGAAATTTTGGCCCGATTGGAATGGATTGCCGACGAATTGCAATTGGAATATCGTCTGCATCAGGTTTATGGTTTGCTGAGGAACAAATTTAGAAACTATGCCTTGAATGCTTTAGAGACGGCCGATATGTACAGGGAGGCAAAGACTAAGTTTATATTTGATCCTGAAGTGGGTGTCATTGACTTGGAACAGAAGCTACCCATGTCTTGGCATGCCTTCAATGAGACACCCAAATTTGAAGAGATACCCGAATATAAGATGTTGTCCAAGGTTCAGAGTTTCTTCAGCGAAACGAATTCCACAATTATCATGAAGCTGTATAACATGAGAGCCCATTTGGATCCAAAGACATGGCTGCCGCCTTACTACTGTAAGTAAATTGATAACCAAGGACAGGTCCCCTGTATGAATTCATAACCTGCAATTTATTTATGATTAAATATTTTGAATTTCGGTAATTGACTTAAAAAGTTTTTGGCAGTTTTTAACAACCAGTTTTTTAAATACCAATTTACAAAAGTTGAAGTAAATGTAGCTCCACATTTGATTTTATAGAAGAAATGAATACTTAAAATAATTTATTGCATTGACATAATGGTCATGAAGTAGTAAGAAATTTTGTTTTTGGAAAAACGAATTTAGAATTATTACCAAGATTAGAAACCACTTCTATTTTGTTGTCAGTCGAATTTCTTATAGCCTAGTTATACTGGCACATATATGGTGTACATACCATGTCCCGCCCGAACATACATGTTTTTATATCATATATTCGATACGTTTTTATGTGAATCATCTTCAAATAGTTAAATAGTGACTTAGCAGTGACTAAACTGTGACTAAACAGTGACTAATTAGTAACTATACATTGACTAAACAATGTCTTAACTTTGACTAAACTGTGACTTAACAGTAACTAAACAGTCACTTAACAGTGAGAGGGGGTGGGAAGAGAGGGTTTGAATTTATTTATATTTTTGCTATTTCAAAATTGAGATTATTATTTCTGCCTGTTATTCCTTTGCGACTGTTGTTTTCATTTATTAATGGAGCAGCACAATATACAAGACTTACAGAAAAAAAGAAAGCATCACAGCAACAAGTGATCTTGTTGTTGGCATTTGTACTCCCTGTTAGTTTTCTTCTTAAGGAACATTGCCATTGCTGATTTAGATACCATTGAGAGAGCTTGTGATTCTGAAATTAAGCCCATAAATTTGGCATCATGTTTCACATCAAAGCCTCGTGAGTGTTAACGACACTCACACCATGTTTTTTAAAACGAAGCTCTTTTCCGGACGTTCGACTGGGGGACTAAAACTAGAAAAATTCACCATTTGCCGTAGCAGCAGGTTCGTTGTGTTTCTGTGAAGTGGGATGGTGCGAGGGTGGAAAGAGTTGTTAAGAGTGGGTTATCATTGATTTAACAGTGACTCATTCGTTCTATACACTTTATTTGTGCCTCTACTTTCAGCTCGCGCCTTGCTCATTGACTCACGTCACTATATGACTTTCGATCAGCGTTTTGTGGGACTAAATCTGAACTTTGAAGATTTCTCGCAAGGGCATCGGAATCCTCAGTGCAGTTATCTGCTGGCCCATGATTTCTTCAAGCGTAACTTTACCTTGCTCTTAGAGCCTGGGGTAGGTACTTACAAATATTTTAATATTTCCAGCCAAACTAAAGAAGGTTTCCTTTTTTTAGGCCCCATCTCTGGGAGGAGACTTCTCTACACGAAAGTTAAGTTTCATAGCCAATGGACAGCTCATCGAAATTGATTTGGGTACAGACGTAAGTGAACTGATCTTCCAATTAGCATTTTCATCTGTTAACTCTTCGTTCAATTGAAATCTTTAGCACATCAGCGTGAATGGCAATCCTCAGCCCATACTGCCTCTGAAATTGGGTTCTGTCAATATCTATCGTGAATTGGATGTCTTGTCAATCATCTCTGATACGCAGTATAGTCTACATTGCAATGTTCAGTTCGATCTGTGTTGGTTTGAGGTGAGCGGCTGGTATTTCGCCAAGACGGCAGGTGTATTGGGTACCTTGAACAATGAGCCCTATGATGAATATACCATGTCCAATAGTTTGATTACAAATCAAACGCAAGAGTTCACGGATTCATGGAGTTTAAGGCAGTGCAAGCAAAAACAAACCCCCCAAAAATCAACAGTTAGCCAGAATGTAAGCGATATATGCCAGCAGTTCTTCCGCTCTGGAATGTTGTCGGCCTGTAGTGCTGTAGTTGATGCTGCACCCTTCTATGAAATGTGCCTGGACTTGGGTATGAAATCGCCAGCCATACGTAAGGGTCATCCGGCTATTAAGGGAGCATGCGCAAGTGCTTTGGCTTACATCGAGACCTGTACGGCCCTCAAAGTGCCCATGAGAGTGCCCACCCAGTGTGTGTAGTAAGTGACAAAGGTGTTCCAGCTGGATCAAGGAAAAAGATAACTAAGCGTTTTTTTTCGTTGTTAAAGCTGCCAACTGTCAAATGGTTCTTATGTGCCAGAGGGTACCTTTATGGATCTAACTGAAGCTGATATACCCAACAGCAGTGATGTGGTCTTTATAGTAGAGGCTAAGGATTGCAATGCCAAGTTAAGTGAGACCAAGAGCATAATGAGTGTCGTGTCCAGTCTGGAGGAGCAGTTGCAAGCTGCCAAGTTGACCAATAATCGGTGGGTATTTTTAAATTACAAATTTTCAATACTTTTTTATTAATGCTGATACGAATGGAGGCAGTTTTTGTATTCTAATTCTGCTATGCCCTTTCAGTTCCTTAAATATTTTTGTAATCCTTCCCCATTATGATAATATTTATCCATTTCTCACGAAATGTTAAGTTCATAGCTTATTTATTTTATGAAATGTGGCTCGGTAACACTTTGGAATCGATTTAGTCCGGAAAGCCTTTCAAGCCGGTATAATATCTATTCACCCTGTACCCTTAATTTGAAGTTGATAGCAATCATTGCAAAGCAATGAATAGCAAGCTCCATAGCTCCATATTACCCATATACACACTAATTTTCAAGTATACAGGTTAAATATTTTTGGAGATATGGCTGTGAACCGCGTCCAGCCGGTTCCTAGACTAGGGGCATCGATAACACAGCTCAACAGTATTTTTGGTGCAGGTCTATTTTCATCTGATTATGTTAATATAGATTGCATTGCACAAAACTGTATCATTGGTTTTGTTGTATCAGCTCCTGGTTTCAAGATATGGCGGAAAAAAGAATTTGTTGAGTTTTTGGCATTTGGGATTTATGGAGACCATACTACGCATAAAAATCTGAGTTTGAGAGCTATTTGCGACAGAGCACATATCAATGCATTTTTAAGAAAATCAAAGGCGATTAAGTGCAGCGGAAAGGTTCTAAATTGGCCACTAAAGACAGACAACTTTTAACTTATGGAATTTAAAAAAAAAAAAAAATCATCCCGTTTAAGCTAGCGCGGTTATTGGATTAATATTTTAGCCATCTGAGCATTTAGCCAAATATATGATCTAATTTTGTGATTTTTATGGCATTTAAATCAGTTTATTTGGCAAAGTTACAGCCTGTTTAAGACGAAAATGCAATGCAATGAATTTTTACATTAACAATAATAAGGCTACTTGATTCAACATACAATTTTTAAAAAGAAAAGCAAATGTTAATAAATAACACTCAGGAAGTCGATTCCAAGGCAAAACTACACAGAGAAAAAAATAGATCAATTGCTTCCACATGTAACTTAACAGTACTTGCCAGCTGCGTACACCCCAAAATTAAATGCTGATGTAAAATTTTACTTTTAAGTATGAGTGTTAAGTATGAATCTGTTATGTATGAAAATTTTGTCGTTTTTTCACGACTGCGTAGAGGCCTTTAGGGTGCTTTTTTTCGTCTGACAAAAATGGAAATTTAGACAAGGCGCCCCTTAACGTATTCCTTTTGTATAATAGATAATACAATTCCGAAAAAAACCAATAATTCCAGTTTTAAGGGGCGCGACTAGGCCATAAAGTTTGAACGTAAAATTACCCATACGGGTACGGGACCGTAAGCCACAACAAAATTTGAACAGAGAAATATAAAATAAATAAAATACTTCCCAATCTTGAACAAAAATGGAAAACGAGTATCCCGCATTCTTGGTTGACCTTTTAAGACCCGGTTGCACTATATGTACTTTTATTTAACATGAAGATCTGACCAACAACTGTACAGTTTATGGGCTTAAGCGCCCCAGTAAAAACGGGCATCGTCCACAGAGAACTCTAAGCTAAAAAAAGTTAATAAAGTGAGTGGGGCGTACAGAAGACGATACCATTAAAATTGCCCCGCCCATGAACATTGTACATTCAACCCCTACATCTAAGTAAAAGTCGTGAAAGCAATAAACAAAAATTGTTAAATTTAAGAATTATACTGAAGGACTGTATTTAATACTTAGGAATATTCCTTTCGTCGCAGTATTTCATATAGATAGAAACTCTTTCTAACAGCAAACGAGCATCAAAGCAAAATAGTTATGTGAAATACTGTTACCAAAGGCGTTTCCGTAGTGCTGGATACAGGCCTATATAGTATAAGTATATTATTAACTCTATAAATCAATTTTCATTTAGCTACATTTAGTTTTAAACTTTCCATAAAATCGTTGTATGTATGGCACATTTTCTTAACTTTAGACTAAATAGTTCCAAAACAATACTACGATATTTTTAAGCGAAGATAAGCCATTTTAAACTACTGTGTTCAAAATGATAAAATGATAAACAAGAAAGTCGGTCAAGCCCGACTATAAGATACTCTGTACCCTTAATGCCGCCGCTCGCATTTGCTCACAAGTTATACGCTATATTCGCTCCACAGATTCGCTATATTCGCTGTTATACGCCCTATAAGCTTTATACGAGTTATACGCTGTTATTTCTCAAATTTCTCATCTCTAAGTTTCTCTCTCTCACTTTCACTAAGATTGCCTTTGTTGAAAGAAATGCTGTGGTTATGGGTGGGTGCGTGGAGGGTGTTAACTGGCCTTTTTTCGCTCATAACTTGAGTATTGTTCACCCGATCTTTCTAGCTATATGAAATACTGTGACGAAATGACTTTTCTGAGTAGATAGTATAAGTATTTAGTTTTGGACTTTCCATAAAATCGTTATATGTATGGCACTTTTTCTTAACTTAAGAATGGTCTCAAACAATTTTACGAAAAAACTTTGTACCAGCCATAAGTATTTTTGGTTTATTTTTTTCTTCATCAATGGCAAACTGACGTTATATTTAGATCTGAACCAAACATTTTAACAATAGCTTGGCAAATGCACGTGTTAAGAGGTATTTCAGTTTTGGCGATGCCCCGACTCACAGCCAAATGATAGTAACAGCGCAACAATTTTAAAGGCGATAATAGTAGCCAGTTATAGCGGCCACATCAACTAAAGAGCTGGACTCAGCGTTTAGCACTTGACGGAGGCGACGATTTATCCATGTTGAGCTTTGGTTGCCAGGATTTTGGTCCTCTAGATTATGATTCAAATCTGGCGTTAACACACGATTTTCGGATATATCTGTAGCCATACCCGTGTCCGAAGTGCCTGAACAAGTACCAAGATCGGTGCCCAAACTCTGCTTACTAATTTGGTTAGTTTCCAGCCCCTTTTTATCCATCGCTTTATCTATATTGGGCAAGTCCATTTCGCTGGGGTCAATTTTCGAGGAACAAGACGACATTTCTAACTGAGGATTGGACATAGAAATAAGCCAAACCAATTTTATATAAACTCACCTAAAAGATTTACGATTGTGAATATTTTGTAGTTTATAATTGTGTCATATATCGAGTATACTGTTAAACGAACGAGTTATATTTTAGAAGTAAAAGGAAAAGGAATGTTGGTTTTTTTAGGAATAGTATTATTTAATTTGGGGGGTGTTAACTGGCCTTATTTGCTCATAACTTGAGTATCGTTCATCCGATCATTATCATTCCTTCAGCAAATCGATAAATAATTTTGATTACTAGATATCACTAGAAGGTCCAACAATCTATCATCAAATCTGTGGGAGACAAGATGTTTTTTACAAATTGCGGGGGCGGGAGGCTGCGTGGCATAAATTGAAGATACACTTGATCTGCCAGCAAGTATAATGAGTTTTTGTCCCATACATGTCAATCCTCAATCTCTCACCATCTCTGAGATCTCTTCGTTCATACGGACGGACAGACGGACATGGCTTTATCGACTCGGCTGATGCTGATCAAGAATATATATACTGTATAGGGTCGGAAATGATTCCTTCTCCCTGTTACATAGTTTCGCACAAACTTAATATACTCTGTGTGCCTTTGGTACAGAGTATAATAACCCACCTTACATTGAAAACTGCATATTCAATATAACTTATATGAAAAATATGCAAAATATGAAAAAAAAAATATGCAAAATTTGTATATAAAATGTATTAAAAAGGCGAAATTTGCAAAAATTCTCATTCTTAGATTGGATTCTTAGCTTAGATTACTATAAAGAATAGATAGATGGCTAATATAGACGGTTAAATTTAAGTTGTAGACCGAGCAAATGCAAGGTGTACCTTAAAAGTTCTAAAATATTGGGAAATTTCTAAATTGCTCATTCATTTCAGATGTTTTTGAAGATTTTATAGATGGCTTAAATAAAGGAGATGTGGAACAAATGGTCGATAAATTCGTGCAATTTCAAAAATTCTTATTTGAGTTTAGATTATCATAAAGAAGGGTAAACCGGCGGATAAATAGGAGGAGAATATAGAGGAGAATAGACGGCAATAGTACATTGGTAAATATAGGAAGTGTAGACCGAGCTGTCCAAGAAATCGAGAAATTCCAAAAATTATTATTTGAGCTTAGATTTTTCACAAAATTTGCAAAATTTTATGTGTTTTGGGAATCATTAAGATTTGATAGTTGGCAATTGTAGACGAGTAAGTGGTCAGATTCAACGGTCCAAAAAATTTTAAAATTTACAAATCTTTTGCGTGAGTTAGATTAAGATCAAGTTAGTCAAGATCAAGCGGTTCAAAAATCCGGGTATATACAAAATTTTATGATTAGTTCAGACTATCATGAAGATTTAATAGTTGGCAAATAAAGACGGGTAAATAGGAGGTGTGGGCTTAAGGCTTAACGAAATTTTAAAAAATTTGCGAAACTTTCATATGAGTTTAGATTGATACGAAGACGGGTATATCGAAGGGTAAATAAGAGGTGAATATCAAACGGACCAAAAACGCGGGAAATTAAAAAAAAAAATTTAATGAGTCTGGATTACCATGAAGATTTGATAGATGAAAATTGTCTTTTAAGCTTCGCTTCTTCGTATTGACGGTACAATTCTAAAGGGGGTGCCTGCTATGTAAATATGTATTGCAAAACAGTTTGATGGCAAATCTCTTAGCCATTTTTGAATTAAAAGTGTGCTTTTAACACTCATTTTCGGCATTTTAATTGATTACAATGTGAATTGGTGACGTTCATTTACAAGTTCAAACAGATTTGCAACAAAATCAGTAAATAGTGAGCACAGAATCATTATGTAATTTCATAAAAAAAAGGTTTTTGCATAAATTGCATATTCTGCAAATCTGTTTTTAGCGGACTTAGATCATTGATCAATAAAAATAAATTGTATGCAATCAGAACGTAAATCGGACATGCGGTTCAAAATATGCAAATATGCGAAATCCGATGTCTACCAATTACCATTACAATTACAACTATTTCGAAATTTAAAATTTAACAAGAAAGTCGGTCAAGACAGACTATAACATACTCTGTATCTTTAATGACGCAGCTCGCATTTGCTCACGAGCTATACGCGCTCATCTCTAAGTTTCTCTCTCTCTCTCTTACTAAGATTGCCTCTGTTGAACGGAATGCTGTGGTTAAGGGTGGGTGGGAGTTAACTGTCTGTTTTTTGCTCATAACTTGAGTATCGTTCATCCGATCTTTCTAGTTATATGAAATACTGTGACAAAAGAACTTTCCGTAGTGCTGGATACAGGCCTATATTGTAAAAGTATTTTATTAAATCTATAAATCAATTTTTATTTAACTGCATTTAGTTTTGGGCTTTCCATAAAATCGTTATATGTATGGCACTTTTTCTTAACTTTAGAATAAATAGTCCCAAACAGTTCAACGATGTTTTTAAGCGAAGATAAACCATCTTAAACTAGTGTTTTTAAAATGATAAAAATTTTTGTACTACCCATAAGTATCTTTGGTTTATTTATTTCTTTATCAACGGCAAACTGACGTTATATTTAGATCTGAACCAAACATTTTAACAAAAACTTGGCACCTGTAAGTGTTAAGAGTGTAAGTGTATATCAGTTTTGGCGATGCCCCAACTCACAGCCAAATGATAGTAACAGCGCAACAATTTTAAAGGCGATAATAGTAGCCAGCTATAGCGGCCACATCAACTACAGAGCTGGACTCAGCGTTTAGCACTTGACGGAGGCGACGATTTATCCATGTTGAGCTTTGGTTGCCAGGACTTTGGTCCTCTGGATTATGATTAAAATCTGGCGTTAACACACGATTTTCGGATATATCTGTAGCCATACCCGTGTCCGAGTCCGAAGTGCCTGAACAAGTACCAAGATCGATGCCCAAACTCTGCTTACTAACTTGGTTAGTTTCCAGCCCCTTTTTATCCATCGCTTTATCCGCTTTATCTATATTGGGCAAGTCCATTTCGCTGGGGTCAATTTTCGAGGAACAAGAAGACATTTCTAACTGAGGATTAGACATAGAAATAAGCCAAACATATTTAATATAAACTCACCTAAAAGATTTACGATTGTGAATATTTTGTAGTTTATAATTGTGTCATATATAATATATGGAGTATACTGTTAAACGAACGAGTTATATTTTAGAAGTAAAAGGAAAAGGAATGTTGGTTTTTTTAGGAATAGTATTATTTAATTTGGGGGGTGTTAACTGGCCTTATTTGCTCATAACTTGAGTATCGTTCATCCGATCTTTATCATTCCTTCAGCAAATCGATAAATTATTTTGATTACTAAATATCTCAAAAAGGTACGAATAATCTATCATCAAATCTGTAAGAGATATGATATTTTTTCCAAATTGCGGGGGCGGGAGGGGGCGTGGCATAAATTGAAGATACACTTGATTTGTCTACACGTATAATGAGTTTTTGTCCCATACATGTCAAACCTCTATCTCTCACCATCTCTGAGATCTCTTCGTTCATACGGACGGACAGACGAACGGACGGACAGATGGACATGGCTATATTGACTCGGCTGGTGATGCTGATCAAGAATATTTATACTTTATAAGGTCGGAGATGATTCATTCACACAAACACAAGCTTAATATACTCTGTGTACCTTTGGTACAGAGTATAAAAATCAGCTTGAAAGTAAATCCAAAATTACTTATAATAGGACAAAAGAAAAAAACTTACTTTCATATTATACTCAAGATATTGGTACTAAGGACGGATTGCGCAGGAGACAGGGGCGAGGCAAAATTTAAAAACATGACATCTCATCTTTTCGAATCCTTTGGTGCATTGATTAATAATGTTGATTACTAAATATCTTTAAACAGTATAAACCATCTTTATTCAAAAGTGAGGGATATATGAGGCTTTTTTCATATTGCGGGAAAAGCAGGTTGAGAAAAAAATAAACTTCATCTGCCTGCAAGGCAGATCTCTGAGATCTGTTGGTTCACACGGACGGAGGAACACACGGCGGACGCACATATGGATAAACGGACATGGGTATATGACTCTGCTGTTGATGTTGATCAAGAATATATATTCTTTATAGGGTCGGAGATGCTTCTTTCTGGCTTTTACATACATTTGCACAGACTTAATATTTATACTGTGTGTCTTTTGTATAGAGTATACAAAATATAAACATTTGCCTTTCTTTTACAATAATTCTATGTTGAATCAAGTAGCCTTATTATTATACTCTGTACCGAAGGTACATAGAGTATATTAAGTTTGTGCAAAAGTATGTAACAGGGAGAAGGAATCGTTTCCGACCCTATAAAGTATATATATTCTTGATCAGCATCAACAGCCGATTCGATATAGCCATGTCCGTCTGTCCGTCTGTCTGTCCGTATGAACGAAGAGATCTCAGAGATGGTAAGAGATAGAGGTTTGACATGTATGGGGCATATATTTCTTATACTTGCAGGCAGATCAAGTTTATTTTCAATTTTTGCCACGCCCCCTCCCGCCCCCGCAATTTGGAAAAAACGTCATATCTCCTACAGTAAGTCGGTCAAGCCCGACTATAACATACTCTGTACCTTAACGTCGCAGCTCGCATTTGCTCACGAGTTATACGCGCTCATCTCTAAGTTTTACTCTCTCTCACTAAGATTGCCGTTCAATAGAATGCTGTGGTGATGGGGGGGTGGGGGTGTTTACTGGCAGTTTTTTGCTCATAACTTGAGTATCGTTCATCCGATCTTTATCATTTTTTCAGCAAATCGATAAATAATTTTGTTTACAAGGTGTCTCTATAAGAAACGAACGATCTATCTTCAAAACTGTACGAGATATGACGTTTTTTCCAAATTGCGTGGGCGGGAGGGGGCGTGGCAAAAATTGAAAATAAACTTGCCTGCAAGTATAAGAAATATATGCCCCATACATGTCAAACCTCTATCTCTCACTATCTCTGAGATCTCTTCGTTCATACGGACGGACGGACAGACAGACAGACGGACGGACGGACAGACGGACATGGCTATATCGAATCGGCTGTTGATGCTGATCAAGAAATATATACTTTATAGGGTCGGAAACGATTCCTTCTCCCTGTTACATACTTTTGCACAAACTTAATATACTCTATGTACCTTCGGTACAGAGTATAAAAACGATTTTATCTAAAATAACCTAATTTTCACTTTTAGAATAAAAACCTGCATAGTTTTAAATGCAAGTTTCGGTTGGTAAATCTATACCCTACCGATGAAAGAACGATTAGTACTTTTAAACGTTTCAGTTTTAATCTCTGCTCTTTTATCCAAATACACAAATTCAATTATTCTCCACCTCTTATTCTTTCAGCTATGCTGTGGTGGCCTTTGGCGGCATTGTCCCTTATGACAAGCCGCGTAGCATCATCTACGAGCGCAATGTTTTTACCACGCGATCCGAACAGCTGAGCCAGTACTTTGCCCATATTACCACTGGAAATGGTAGCACTGATATCACTCAGGCCATACATGCCGCTGCCCAATTGAACTTCCGTCCGGGTGTGTCAAAGACCTTCATTCTACTCACCTGCAGCAGTTGTGCTGCCAAGGATATGCGCTACGATTATACCTCCATATTGCAGTACCTGCAAGAGGAGGGCGTCAATTTGCATATCCTAGCCGATACGGAATTTGATTTTGAGCGCTCCCGCAAACTGCGTCATTTCTTTGGCCTCGATCGTGATTTGGTGTATTCGAAACGCTTTCCCGAGGGAGATGCCGAGACACGTAAACAGGTGCACATACCCAAAAGCAATTTGGGAATTTGCACACCCTTGGCTCTGGAAACCAGCGGATCGGTGTTTAGTGCTCGGAAATTGGCACCAGAGCGCAAGTATCCCATTAAGCGATTTGCCACCATTTTCGCCAAGCGTGTGACCGAAAGCGCACGCCCCATTGGCCCACAGAGATGCGAGTGCTCAGCATATAATACGGGAGTGGCCTATGTCACCTGCTCGCCGCGTGCTGCACCCGAGGAAAATGGCAGTCTAGATGATTATGTGAGTGTAAAGTGTCAAGAGGATGGAACATCTAAACAAAATTTCTTTGATTTTCTAGGACGATTTCAATGACTGGGAATGGGACGATGAGCTGGATGATGAAGCATAAGCGTGAAAATTTCGTTAGTTAGCTTTAATTTAGTTATGTCTCTGCCAAATGTAAAGTTTTTTATAAAATTCAAAGCGTACATAACCTATAAAACACATTTTGTAAAAATAAATGATATTGTGAAAAAAAGAAGGGGATCTCCTTTTATAGCAGAGATGGGCGCGTCGCGAAGTTCCAGCGCGCTGCCTCGTGTGCATAGGAGCTCTGCCGCGGCCGACTGCACAAAATCACACGTACGCTATAAGCATTGAAAGCTATTTATAGAACACGAATGGGGCGCACGCAAATTGTGCTTGTATGCGTGTGAAAAGTGTGTCGATATGAGTGCATGCCCATCTCTGTTTTATAGTGATTGCATACTCCGCATAAGAGTAAGCCAAAAGACAACTTGTGTGAAATCGTTTTCCCAAGCAAGCATGAAATAAAGGAAATCTACTCTTACTGGATTCCGCGAATATAAATCCCAAAAACCTCTCCATTCGATACATCAAAACTTATTTTATTTCTTTAAAACCTTCATTAAATTTACAATACTTGTTCTCAACTCCAACTGGCAGAATATCCTAATACTTATTCCTGACCTAATCTCGTTCTGATCACCAGCCATGTTCCTTATGCAAAACATGCTTATAAATGGTAATTGGCACTGGATACGGTTTCGGCACCGGGATTTTGATATGTTTAATCACCTCCACGGGATAGGGCTTCTCCACTTCCACCGGATAGGGCTTCTCCACCGTGTATGGTATCTTCCTTTCCGTTATTTCTGGAACAATTTTATATACAGGAACTTTGATCTCTTGCTGTACGGGCACATGTACAGCATAAGGTTCAGGAATTTGCAGGCGAATCACATTGGGCACCTGCACAGCAACGGGATGGGGTATGGGCAGGGGAATCTTTTCAATGACATGAACGGGTACATGCTTCGAGATTTCTGTATAGGTAGTGGGTGTATCCTGATGATGACCGAAATGTCCACCGCCGCCACCGCCGCTGCCTCCATAGTGGCCTTGATCTAAGCCCTCGCCACTATGCTCAGAGGCCCACAACAATGGTAGACTGCAGATTAACAGCTGTGGGAGCAGAGAAAGAACTTAGTGTTGCCTTAAGACTCATCTCGGATTAAACTCACAAATCGCCACATTTTTTCGTAGTCGTTGCCTTTCGGGATCTCACCTAGCCAATGCGAATGGTCGCCTTCGTACAGTTGTCTTTTATAGCTGGCCAAAAAAGAGAAAGATTGGTCAACGCTGGGAGAGTTGATGTAACCATAACATTGAAATAGAAAGTATTGCATTACCATTTGGCTCGCATAATTTCCCTTGTGCTTTTCCAGGGAAATGTTGTATCAACAAAATTGAGTTCAACTGGGTATCAAATGGCCTGATGAAGTGAATGGGCAGCCTGGCTTTGGGGTTAAGGTTGTTAGCCGTACTTGAGACACGACACCGTATGGCAATTGCTTCCGTCAACCGTGGCCGTGCTGCAGGTGAAAAAGTGATAGTCACTAGAAAATTGCAGCAGGCAGTCAGACCACTTTTAATCATCATCGTCTGAGATTTGCACAAACAATAAGCCAATGGGCTGACTCTCTGGGCTCTGCGGAAGTCAAAAACTGGTCAGGCTTGTCGCTCGTTGCGCGTGAGGCTAGCAAGTGCAACAACATCAAAAGCCAAACAATACATAAATGAATAGATAATATCGCTTTGATTACACTTTTAGTACCTTTCTTGGTAGAGTGCTGGCAGTAAACTTGGTTAACAATGCCTTTTTTGGATGTCTTAGACCGACACAGACTCAAGCACATTATGGAAATCTACCGCTACTTCCTACGGAGGCGTTGCTTAATGTCTGCGCAGATTTCTCGGTTCAAGAGTTAAAGAGTGATGTAATTGCACTTTCATAAATGTTTAAAACTCATCGGCGATAATTGTAGCTCGGTCTGCCTTCTGTCTAATCTGAACATTGACTTAAAAATGCTAGTCAGGTGTGTCTACAAGGCACTGCTTACATACCATAAATAAACAATGATTTCTCGACAGCAGTAGACACTTTAGGTACTTTATCCTTGAAGTACATAGACATCATCATTGCTGGCGACTTCAAAAGCAGATTACTCCACTGGGACTTCAACGGGTGAACTATTGGACCCCTGCACACTTAATGATTTTACTTGTGTGTTGTCAAAGAGTATAGTCCATATGATGTCCAAATGTATATTAGTAGTCCTTTGAGTCAAATGACCTGTTATATTTTATTACACAAAAATGAGCTAAAGTACTGAACATTTAGCAAAAGCTTAAATAAATGGAGCATCATTATTGTATTTTGATAAAGCCCATATGACACGTCATTAATTGAACCTATTAATATTGCATTAATTTAGCTGACATTGTATTTTCGTGGGTGTGAGAGCGACAGCTATATGATGATATTAATGTGCATTTCACGTAGTTTAAATGCAGTGTTATCCAAACTCACACAAGGCGCAAACGAACAAATGCCTCGTGAGAGAACAAAAAGCCGAACACGCGCATCGTAAGAGAGCAAGCCGCCTAGAGCGCTATTTATAGAACATTCTCTCTCTCTGTACGTGTTACGGCTGCAACGCTGGCAGAATTATGAGTTCCTATCCAATGGGGCCAATAAATGTCAGACCAAAAGAATGGCTTGTAGCAGATGGTTAAGTTTGACAAAATTACTATAAATCGAATTAAATTCGACTTTGAAAGCCAATTTTGACACCATTGGCATAACTTATATAGCGTTTATGATTTTTCTCAGTTGCATCTTCATAAAATCAGCAATTAATGCTGAGCGTGGCCTACATAAATTCTAGATCGACAAAAAGTCGTAAAATTATTTTTTCGCGAATATCTTGGAAACGGAAACTAAGATATTGATCTGACATGCCAACTCGTAATCAGCATAAGTAGACAAGCCGGAATTATTTAAAGATGCTCGGGATACTCACAAATGGTCTCAATTTGTAGAACTGTGTTATTTCGTCATTAATTTGTTTTGCATCCATCAAAACGGACAAGATTGGAAACCATTTGCTGCTATATTCAGCATGTTTAAATGCAGCATGTCTTAACAAAAAACGAGAAGGCCAAGCTAACTTCGTCTGTGCCGAAGTTGTTATACCCTTGTAAATGATGTTTTTAAAATGTCCGAGTTTAAGAAAGCTTACATAAAAATCAACACTTTTTGTAACTAAAACCTATTTTCCGACAGATAAACATCTGAAAATTAACTATCGCAGAGTTTAGGTTAGGTTGCAATGGTTGAAATGGGTGAGAATCCCATTTCATCACTTAGGCCAATGAAGGCCGGTGTGTTACCATATAACCCTTTCTACGCTGCGATCGTAGAGGGAGGGTCTTTCCCGTTAAACCATTTAGAAAATAACACAAATTTGAGTAGAGAGGCTAGATCTATTTCAGAGATGTCTGACAGATCGCAAAGCTTAAGAAAGATACAATTGAAAACAAAAAAGTTTTTCTCACTAAGACTCATTTTCCGACCTATCGGTCATATTGCAGCCTTAAGATATAGTCATCCGATGTCGATCAACTTTTTTAAATTAGTTTGGAAGCGATTAATATTAAGAATAACCGACTTTAAGAACGATTTACATGAAAACAAAAAAGTTATTTTCACTAAGACCCATTTTCTGAGCGATCGATCCTATGGCAACTATAAGATATAGTCATCCGATTTTTATCAAAGTTTGCAAATCTGTTTGAAAGCATATAATATTTATAATGACCGGTATTAAGGACGCTTACATTGAAAACAAAAAAGTTTTTCTAACTAAACCCATCTTTCGACCGATGGTTCCTATACACTGAAAAAAAAATCCAGGATATCCGGGATCAATTCATGCCGAAATGGTAATAAAAATGGGTTGATCCTGGAATGGCATAAATCATTCCCGACAGGAACAATTTAAGTACGGATAATTTTTTAAATTTTGATCCCGCTTTTAGCCTGGCCGAACTTAAACTCATCCTCCTTTTCGAACATAACTTAGTCCCATAAGAGATAATATTCTAGTTCGGTAGAGATAGATTTGTGCCCGATATCCGTACTCAAATTCGTTCCATACAAGATAGTATTCTAATTCGGTAGAGATAGATTTGTGCCCCATTTTCGAACTCAACTTGGATCCATACGAGATAATATTCTAGTTTGGTGGAGACTGATTTTTTTTACTTATATATTTTCTGATATTTTCTTACAGACAATATAGATATTGTTTTCGCATTTAATAAAATAAAATATTTGTGTAATAAATATTAAATATATTAATATTTTCCGCTATAGTACTCGTTCTCGCTTAGCCAGTTATCCACTTTTGATTGGGCAGAATTGATTCATCTTCATTGGCAAGCTGCAAGTAGAAAAAATTTTAAGATTAAATTAATAAAAAATGCAGATAGCTATAAATGTCTAGATAAATAGATTAGATAACTATAAATGTCTAGAAGCTCAGAACAATTTATCTACGAAATTGTGGGAGATATGGCTCATTTCAAATTTTAACATGCGGAATGACCAATGTACTCACTTCAGTTTGTCTCCACAAGAACAGCTTCTGGCTAAAGTCCATACGGGGGCGTAAAGCATGGATCGCTTCTCGAAGGTCTTCCGCTGTAATGAGCTTTAAGTGCTCAAACTTAATACCCGCATCTGTAAATAATGGAAATAATGTTAGGGTACATTTAAACACTGGAATAAAGTCGAAGACGCTTACAGTATCTTACAGCTTATTTCAACATTTTCTTTTAATGAGTTCCTAAACTTTTTTAAACTATTTATTCAAATAAACTGTGATACACTGTATGTGGATACTCTATATACTCTATATGTCAAAAGTGTTGTGGGCATTTCCACCAAAAGGTCCACTAAGACCAAAAAATTATAAGTGCTTAAAAACACTCTGTTTTATCAAATTTTCAAAGGGAAACAATTAAATTGAACTAATGTAAGCCAATCTTACATTTAATCATAACCCACTTCGAAATATTCGGTTTCATGGCTGCGCTAGCGCGAATTTTCTAATTTGGACATAAATATTGCACATTTTTTTTGATAAAAGTGCCTATAGATTGCACTTACTTTTACTATCTAAAATCTTTCTGAGAGTACAAAGGGTTATAAAAGAGTGCAAAAGAAACCATGAGAAACTATGTGATTGCAATTAATCGTAAGTTTTTGCTTCGCATTATACCGAAACCACATAAATAAAATGACGGAAAAAAGTGTCGCGTTCGCAATGTCACGTATCGAATCATATTTGATTTTGAAATACAAAAAAAAAACAACATTTTTTCGATCAAATAAATTCTAATATACAGATAAATTATTCAACAACATTTTAAAATTAGTTGCACTAAAGGGTTTTGGCAGATCTCGCAGATTTTTGCTTTTATATTGATGGACAAAAACATCACTTCCGTTTTTTGTCGCGTGCGAATCGCTTTTTGATTGGCTTTATCTGGAAACCAGCACTAAGTGTGCTCTACTTTTTTCTCACTAAATAAAGTGCTTCGAAAGTGCTATAAGTTAAAGTAACAAAAGAAAACAAAATTATTTTAATTTGACTTATATTCCACTTTAAATGCGTACGACTGTCGCGTTCGACATCATGGAAATACCCATATGTATGTACATACATATGTATGTCTTCACACATAAGCCGAAAATTAGAAGAGCGCATTAAACACCAAACTAACGTTTGCATGTACACACAGTCACAAAACAGAAAAAATTAGAGTAATGCGCATTCTTACCCGCTATCATATACACACATTCATACAAACAAACACACATACACCGCCGTAGCGATTGCAACACTGTACACAATACACTTTACACTCACCTGCCAAATTCTCCACAACATGGTGCAGGTTCTTGCTTTCGCACCATAGTTTTAATGGTTCATCGGCCATTTCACCGTTTTTATACTCTGTACCGAAGGTACATAGAGTATATTAAGTTTGTGCAAAAGTATGTAACAGGAGAAGGAATCATTTCCGACCCTATAAAGAATATATATTCTTGATCAGCATTAACAGCCGAGTCGATATAGCCATGTCCGTCTGTCTGTCCGTATGAACGAAGAGATCTCAGAGATGGTAAGAGATAGAGGTTTGACATGTATGGGACATATATTTCTTAGACTTGCAGGCAGATCAAGTTTATTTTCAATTTTTGCCACGCCCCCTCCCGCCCTCGCAATTTGGAAAAAAATTCATATCTCCTACAGTTTTGATGTTAGAAGGTTCGTTCCTTCTAGAGATACCTTGTAAACAAAATTATTTATCGATATGCTAAAGGAATGATAAAGATCGGATGAACGATATTCAAGTTATGGGCAAAAAACGGCCAGCTAACACCAACCACTATGCTGCAAAAAGGAGATCGAACAACGACGAGAGCAGCGAAGAGAGGAAATTCGCTTAAGCTCTCAGTTTGTCCGCTCTCTTACTCTCTCAAGTGGTTGTTACGTACGAATCGTACATAAAACAATCCTTTTCGGAATGATACAAGCCCACTCGTACTTAAAAATTTAATCCTACTGTCGGGATCAAATCACACTTTTTAGGCTTAAAAAATTCACGGCATTTTTTTTTTTGTGTAGCACCTATAAGATATAGTAATCCCATCCGGTCGGTTCCGCCATATTAGCAGCGTGCAGTAAGAAGAAGACTCTGTGCTCAATCGACTCAGCACGTCGCCCTGATCAAGAATATATATAGTTTATGGCGTTGCAAACTTCTGGGCAAAATTATAATACCATTTGCAAGGTTAAAAAAAAAAACATTAAAAATAAAAAGAAATTTTCGGCGATTTGGCTGACGCTTCGCGAACAAGAAGGCCTTTCTGCAGGTCCAATGCAGTTCCGCATCCCAGTGTCCTGCTTTTGAATATGTGGCTTTAACATAATTAGAAGCTATCCAAATTAAAGTGGAGTTTTATTTAAATGGTCCAAAATTTCGCGAAATTATTATTATTATTATTAGTATTTATGAAAGCTGTTTCACGCACAAATAGCTGAAAGTATTCGGATGAAACTTGGTACACAGATAGTTGATAACCTGGACTCTAACATAGGGTATATAACTTTTATTTTAATGGTCAAAAAAACCGCGAAATTTGCAAACAAACTTTTAATAGTATTTATAACAGCGCTTGATGATTAGATGACAATGCAGGAGTTGGCAAATAGAAGGTGTAGATCAAATGGTACAAAAAATCGCTAAATTTGAAAATTTTCATATGACCTAAGATTAATACGAAGATTTGATAAATGCGAATTGAAGACGCAGTTATAAGAGGTGTAGGCCATAAACCGCGATAAAAACCAAGGGTAAATAAGAGGCGTAGACTGAACTTTCCTAAATATTGCGGGACAAGAAATCGCTCAATTACCTAACTTCTCATTTGAGTTTAGTCAGTGGTGTCCAAAATGCCAAAAGCCTATCCCATGGGATAGGAAATCATAATTCTGCCGGCGTCGCAGCCGTCACACGTATAGAGAAAGAGAATATGCTTGTTCTATAAATAGCGCGTTTGGCGGTTTGCTCTTTTAAGATGTGCGTGTTCGGGTTTTTGTTTTCTCACGAGGCATTTGTTCCTTTGCTTGTTGCTCATGTTGAAATGTTAGCTTGTTTACTTCTTCCTACGCTGCTACGCACACAATCGCAATGCTTGATTGTGTAAGTTTTGGACACCACTGGATTAGATTAATAAAGACGCTAAGATTATTATGAAGAATTGACAGACGGCAAGAGTATACGGGTAAATGAAGGAGGTGTAGAACAAATGGGCAAAAAAATCGAAAATATCTAAAATTCTCATTTGAATTTAGATCATCATAAAGACGGGTAAACAGGCGGGCAAATAGTGGGAGTAGATCAAATGGTCAAGAAAATTTTCAAAAGGACCTAAGATAATTATGAAGACTGGAAAGATGGCAATTGAAGACGCATTTATAAAAGCGGTGAAGGCCAAAAAACCACAAAATTTGGAAATTTTTGTTTCAATACTTAAGAAGGCGTTGGTAAATTAGAGGCGTAGGCAAATTTTTCGTATGAGCTAAGATTATTATGAAGATTTGATGGATGGATATGTAGACGGATAAATACGAGCTGTAGATCGAGCTGTTGAAAGAATCCCGAAATTGAAAATTTTTCATATGACCAAAAAGTATTATGAATACTTAATGGGGATGGCAGTAGTAGACGGGTAAATACACGAAGTGGATATATATAGACCAAACTGTCCAGAAAATCACGATATTTGGAAAATTGTCAATTTTTCGCGATATTTTCAAATTTTTATGAGTTTTGGGAATTGTTAAGATTTGATAAATGGCAAATGAAGACGAATAAATGGTTAGGTCGAACGCTCCAAAAAGTCTCATAATTTTCAAAATATGTTTATGAGTTAGAGTATAATAATTCCAAAATATCCGGAAATACACAACATTTTATGACTATCATGAAGACTTAATAGTTGGCAATTAAAGACGGGTAAATATAAGGTTTCAGTCAATCGGTTTAAAGCAGTGTTGTCCAAAATGCCCATGAGATAAGAACTTATAATTCTGCTGGCGTCGCATATGACACACGTATAGAGAGAGAGAGAACACGCATGTTCTTTAAATAGCACGCTCGGCGGCTTGCTCTCTGACGATGCGTGTGTTCGGCTTTATGTTTTACTTCACGAGGTATTTGTTCGTGGCACTTGTTTGTTGTGACGTCTACTTAATCATGCCAAGCACACAAGCGCAATGTTTGATTGTGTGAGTTTGGACACCACTGGTTTAAAGGAATTTTAACATTTGTAATATTCATATATGAGTTTAGATCAGTGGTGGGCAAGCTCTTGCTCCCATTGCTCCGAGATTTTTTTTTCGGCAATTGGCGCCAGTCTGTCTCATAATAAACTCCGTCGCAAATTATCTCGCTTCAAATTGTGAACAACAACAAAGTCAATGCGAATCGGAGAACGGCGCCAACAAGACGCTCACACAGACGGCGCAGCAGCTGCATTTTGGGCGATCAAGACTCTCTGATAACGGTTGTTTTTTCTGTTGTTGTTGGGCTGCTCCCAAACTCAAATTTCAAGCCCACTGCTGGCTTAGATTGACATGAAGACGGGTAAATAGAAGTTGGAGATCAAACTGAAGATACGTGAAGAGAACATGAAGATTGAATAGAGGGCAATTGCCAAGTAAGCTTCACTTCTTCGTTTTATGTTTAAGATTCTAAAGGGGGCGTAGTAACGCAAGCCGGGTACCTGCTGGTATATTTTAATAATATATATATATATAAAATAAATTGAACTATCAGTTGCTTTTAACTATAAACTTAGACTTTAATTTCTTAATTTTCTTTCCACTCTTATCCCCTTATTTTATTTACCTTTAATTCAAAGCACTAATTCTTTGAACTATCCAAGACCAAAACCTGTAAAAGTTTTACCAGAAAGGACTTGCCAATTCTTCACTCTATTATATAAGCTTTTCAAAAGCTGCAGTTAAGCAGCTTAATATGCTTAAAGCTTCGAGGTTGCTTTTTTCAATAAAAGGCGTTAAGGTGCGTACACCATGCTCACATACTCATACATACAATACATGCCGAATGTGATGGACAAGTAAGTTCGTTCAACTTTTGCGCCAAGATGGATATTATGTTTCGACTTGACTGCGAGCCTGCCTGACTAAGTTTTACTTTAACCACTGACGTGTCTGAAATGTGCGCACACTCTCAACCCACCGAAGCCTCCCTCGGTTCGCCTCTGCCTTTCTATGTTATGTTTCCTGTTATGTTTAATATGTTTCATGTCCTTGAGTGAGGAAAACGTGTATGTTCCGACAAAGCATTCATTGATTTTCATATGCTGCATACTTTGAGGCGTTCTAATCAACGTCCGTTTGTAAGTCAAGCAGTCAGTCAGCCAGTCGCTCAGTCGCTCAGTCTATCAACCGCAGCTGGTACTAATTATTTATGCACAAGTTGTAGCTCACACACTATGCACAAAATGTATCCAAAGGATATATGAGCTTTGCCTACGTGTGACGAAATTGTACTTCATTTCCTCCCACACACATGGAACAACTTACGCATTTGTTTTACAAATCTCTCTCTTCTATTTTTGGCCAATGCAAACAACTTTTTGCTTGTGTAAGGAATATAAATTTTCAAAATTTATTAACAACTAACAAGCAGGAAAACATTATGCACAAATTTGCTTAACCCAACTTTGCTTGCAAAATGTACAAAAAATCTAGCAAATCTGGCAATTTGTGGTTTCACTTTAATATTTTAAGTGTTAAATTGGCCTCGATAATTTAAACTGTTTGTGCCATAGTTGATCCAAATCGCTTAGCAATTTTCCCAACTAAACTGCAAATCAATCGAAAAGGTTTCAAATTCGTTTAATGAGTTCAAATGAATTTACGGAAAGCACTAAATGATAATCGACAACGTTTGATAGAATACTGTCATTAAAAGCTTAGTTTCAAATGGCAACAAGGGGGAAATTACATAAGCAAAATGGTAGTTACATGTATTATAATTATGCAGTTATCCATTTAAACATTGAACGAAAGCAAAGCAGAGTGTGAGAAGATTTTGAATTGATTTTTGGGCCTATGGACAAAGAGTCTGAAATATAACTAATACCTTAATAAGAAGAAAAGTTATTTTAATGATGGATATTTTTCTAGGTTCTTCATCTTCATTAAAAATAATTTGAACTAGTTTAATAAAGGGCGTAACCCTATTTGCAGGCGCAAGTGCCTTTCAGCGAAATAAGATAAAGAGGTTTGACGTGAATGGAACATAAGCATCTTATACTTAAGTCAGATCAAGTTTATTTTGAATTTTCATATCTCCCACAGTTTTGTAGATAGATGTTGTAGATAGTTCGTTCCTGATTAAGATAATTAGTTATCAAAGTTATTTTCGATTTGCCGAAGGAATGATAGAGATGTGATGAACGATACTCAATCTATGACCAAAAGAAAGTTCCGTATCGCAACGCAGCAGCGCGCAGCTTTCAGCTGCTAACTGAGGTACAGAGTATATTACAGACGGGCTTGGCCAAGCTGTTAGATCTGACAAAAAATCGATGTTCATGGCATCAATTTTTTCCAATGTTCTCATACAAAAATCGATTAAAATCGTTTTTAAAATTTGTCCAGAACTTACTACACATAAGAGCTCCATTAAAGATGATAAATCGGCCCTAAAAAGAATAAGAATATAAATATTTGGAACAATATAAATCAAATTTAGTTTCATTTTAACGGAACTTCACTTAAAATGTATCATTTCATATAATACTTGTAATGATGAGATTCTTTTCACATTTGACATGTGCAACTAATCATAGTATAATAAAATTACTTCGACAGCCAATGTTTTCTATTACTTGGTTCTATACTTGGTTTTAAACATGCGCGCCTGTCCGAGATTATGTATCCAGCAGAAACCTGCAACGAGCACTTTATTTTCGAGTATACTCGCGCATTTACTTGCCTTGTTTGTACGCACCGCTTTAGTTTGACACACACGAAATGATCGCAAGCCCATTGAGTCAAAACGGGTAAGCTTTTTTTTACGTAAGTAATACTTGAACAAGCTTGATAAAGTTGTCGGCTATACATGTTCCAGCGAGCTTTACGGTAGCCACGGGAGAGTATCAAGCGAGTTACACAATTAAACACTCGCCTTGCTTTTTTTGTATAAAATCTTAAACAAAAACAAAAAAGCTGCCGTCGAATATATGTCAAAATCATGCTTTCTCTTTTGCTCACAAGTTGTTGTTTTTGCTTGCTTGTAAGAGTTGTGTTACTTGTGTACGAGCTGTGATCGCCCACAGCCTGCAATAGATCTTTGATTTCGGCCACAAGAACTCGCGGAGACTTGTGCCCTAAACTTCGAGTCAACGCGCTATTTGTGCTTCCAAATACTCGAGTTCGCATATACAATGATTAGTAAATACACGAGTGCTTTTGCATTTTTTCTTTTCTGTATACTTTTTGAACGAGCTGAGCTTTTTACGAGCGTTGAGTTTACTTGTATCGCATTTGTAGCACGGGTGAACGAGCTTACTCGTGACAGCTCGTTGCAGTTCTCTGGTTTCCAGCTTTGCTGAACATACGTTCCGACTTCGTGACTGGCAAGCTGGGATGTATGAATAATACAAGTCGCAGTTTGTCCCTTTTTTCGAATTCCTAGCCATGAACCTGAAAAATAAAATTAACTTCTTATAGAAATTGTATCCTTATTACATCAAAAACTTTCTTTCCAATACTACAGTGCGCAAACTGACATGGGAGAGTGAGGATTTTCGAAAAATTGTTGAACTTTTAAAATGGCACCGTCAGTGAGAGTGTAACTTTTTTTTATCAACCTGACTTCCATAAATGAAAAAAAAAAATATATAGTGGTTTGGGACGTTTGATGTTGCAGGACAGGTGGAGTTGGGAGATTCAGTTGTATGAAAAATTGTGGTGAGTCCGGTCTCAAGTAAATTTTTTGACATTTCAGCAGCATTACTGTTGCTGAAGCCATCTATTTTAAAGCGAGGATCGATGAGCGTTGCCACGCGGGTTGGTGTCCTTCCCTCGTATGGCGCCGAATTACACTTTCCAAAAGATGTCTACGGGTTTGGATGCCTTCCGGGGCTTACATGTTAATTCAATGAGTTTAATTGATAAAGTAAATTTCATGCTATTGAAATCACTAAGGATATGGTCACTATGCTGCTTCCGGATATCTGATTCGTGGCTTTGTCAAAAGGCTCAAACTGATTTGACAAATCTGTTAAAACCAAAATATCATCCGCAGTAAGCGGCGGGGGAGCCTTAGAAATATTAAGAAGCACTCTTGAAACATGGTGCTTGATAAGCAGCATCCGATTTATCATTGCAAACGAACTATTCCATCGAGTTGGCATCTGTTGAATAAGACTATAGGGCTTTTTGGTACCTTGTGCAGATTTTAGCTTTGAGTATGAAATCGGGCTACTTTTGAAATATGTCAGAATTCTTCTAAATTTGTTTATGATAGCCTTAATAGCGACTAGCGATATTGCATCCTGAACCATCAAATTAAGAGAGTGTGCGAATCATGGCAATTGCATTTTTTACAGCAAATCGCACGCCTTGATCAACGATTCTGCTATGTTTTCACTAGAGAGGTCAGTGTCATTAAGCATTTTGTTCGTGGACAAAACGGTTGTTCTAAATTGGAAATCTTGTGTGACGAAACGGCTAGTTACGGTCATGTAATAATGGCTTGAACGCGAAGTCCACCCATCAGTTTTTAGCCAGTCACAGCACAGAACTTTACGGTCTGGAGAATCTTTTTTAGGTTTTCCAGCATGTCTAAGTACCTAGTTTTAAGAACATTTATTAAAGTGTTTCTGCTTGTCAAGATTTACTAAGGGTCGAGACGGTAAAAAAAGTTTATAAACCCGGGGTCCTCGACTATACAAAAAGGTTGAATGTCTGTAGCAATCATTCTAATCAAAACTAGGTCCATTTTTTGGTTTTTTTTCTGAACTTTTTTTTTAGTTTTTAGAAAGCAAGAAAGTATTCATGGTGAGAATTGCTTTAGGAACCGCTTTTTGGATCAGCGGGTGTGCCCTTTTTTAATGATTGAGTAAATTTTTTTTATTTCCACAGGTCTTATAAAAATTTCCACATTTTTGCACTTTGCTGGTGGGCACATACACTTGACTTTGCCTCTTTTCTTGACGTAGTAGGTAGCTGTTCCTCCTCGGTCTCGTCACTCGTCTCATTCATATTAGCTGCGGAATGTCTCAAACCTAAAACAAAAAATAAAAAGAATTATTTTAAACAAAAACGCATAATGTCAAAGAAAATTTATCATAGACGCACAATTTGAAACGCATCTCATTTTGTTAACTCCATTGTGACAAAGAGATACTTCATTGTGACAAAGAGATACTTCATTGTGATAACAAGATACTTTACTCAAAATTAATGTCGACATAGGAAACACGGTGGTTAGAGGGCACAAAAATAACTCAGAGGGCCAAAATGACAGCGAACAGGTGAAAAATATCTATGTGAAAAGTTGTCGGCGCAGCAAATTGTGCTTCTATGTTAAACTTCTCTTTGATCCTTAGTGGTGGAATTTTTTTCGATTTTCATCGATTCCCAAAAATTATATCGATGCATCGCCAACATGAAAAGAATCGATTCGTGAATATATCGATGTTTTTGCCAGCTCTATCTCTACAAGCTGTTAAAGTATAATTTGGATGATTGCACATTTAAGATAATTACTCCAAAATCTCTGTCAATCATAGTAAAAACTGGTTTTACTCTAAGGGCCGTTTTCTCATGTGCAAAAACAGCAATCTAGATGGATTTTAAATATATTTATGTATGCGAGCATAAGGTCACACTGAAAAATATTTGAAAACAAAAAACAACTGCTGCTAAAAACAGTAAAGTCAGAATAGTTAGTAAGTAAACCAAAAATTGAAAATATTGGAAGTGCCTTTAAAATACAAGAACACCTGCAGACATTACTGAAAACACAGAAGCACATTTTAATTCCCCTAGTTCATTGCTTAAGATAAGTTTACACATCCAAATAAATTGGTTAAATTTTAATAAAAATTGTTCCATACGCAAATAATTTGATCAAATATGACCGGAAAGTTCCACAATTTGGCCTAAATAGCCAAATTTTCATGAAAATTTGCACAAATTATTTGTCTGTGTGAACTTAGCTTTCGACCTATTGCTAAATCTCTCATCATAGTAATAAGTAGTTCCAAAAGAAAAACCATCTCCTCCTCTGTAACATTCTTGCATTAATTTTTAAAAATTGGCACGCAATAAACAAAACAATAATCAGCCGAGTGCAGAGTTGCTGCCAACCTAGTATTATATCTACCCAGCCCTCCCGGTGTGACCGTGGCGCAAATGCCCAAATTTGATAATCAACCTACATGAGACAACCAATTGCACAAAAACCACCTAGTTGCAAAATCTAGCAGCAGCGTACCACCAATGCGATATTAGACCGTCATGTTATTCTCGGCAAAGCCTTAAGTTTAATACCGATTTCGAACCGACTGGCAACTGGCTGTGGCGTTGGCGTAAGCGCTATAATAAAATCTACTGAAGGTGATGCTAGAGGAGCAAATGATTATGTTCTCAACATATTGCCTGGACTGCTCAGAGATTACGACAAGGAAAATATATTTAACGAGAATGAAACTAGGCTTTATTATAAACCATTGCCAAGCTGCCCATTTTATCTACCGGGTGAACAACCAAAATGATAAAAAAATCAAAAAACGCGTTTGACTTTGCTTTTTATTTGCAACTTATCTGGCTCCTACAAAAAAGTCGTTGCTATAGGTAAAGCCAAAGCTCCACGTTGTTTTAAAAACGCAACCCTCCCCTTCAAATATTATGCTAACCAAAAAGCATGGATAACCGAAGACATTAGGGGAACATATCATTGTAAAACTGGATCAAGAAATGATTAATGAAAATCGAATGATTGTATTGTTCGTTGAGTTTGCGACTTGTCATAAAGATGTGCAATTTATAAATTACATTAAAAATGAATTTATGCCTCCTAACACCACGCCTGTGCTACAGCCTTTAGATCAAGGTATAATTCAAAGTAGAATGCAGACGAATTTTGGTTAAAAAACAATTGTGTGCTTTGGAACGCTGTAAAACTACAGTAGAATTTGTAAAAGAACTTTCGCTTTTAAATGCACTCTTTTAAGTAGACAGCGCCTGGAAATCGGTTAGGTCGACAACAATTTCAAATTGTTTTAAAAAAGAAAGTCCCGTTACATGAATCTAATCCAAATCACCTTGAAAACGATCTGGTTGAAGAATCCACTGAAATGGAACTAACCAAAGTTAAACGTGAATGAGAATCTTAATTGTTATTGGGCCATGACTACTGACGAAATTGTTTGCTCTATATTAGACGACAACATTCAAGAAAATGAGCGCAGTATTGAGGATGAATCGGATGATTCACAGTTACCATCAATTAAAAGATTTTTAAAAGGTGACGTCACTAGTTTTAAATCGAATCGCACAATTTTGCAACCAACTTTATTTTGACGCCCCATCATTAGGCTTTCTTTTTCAGTATGTGTCGTTTCGCTAAAGTGTACACAACATAGTTTTCGTGTACTGAATATGTCAACTTTTGTTGTGTTGCGGGAAAGTTGTTCTTTTAAAGAAAAATTCAGCTGAAGGCCATCGAATGCTGCAAGAAGCTAACGGGGTATATGCTTCATCCATACACCAAAATCGACACCAACGCCAATTGGGCGTGGTGTACTATGAGCTGCTACAACCGGGTGAAACAATCAGAGGGCAACTCTACCGAACTCAATTGATGCGTTCGAGCCGAGCATTAAAGCAAAAACGACCAGAGTACGACCAAACGAACGACAAGATAATTTTGCAACATGAATGTTGCGCCACATGTTGCGCAGTCTGTCAAAACATATCTCGAAACGCTGAAATGAGAGTCGTACCCCACCTACAGTATAGCCCAAACATTGCCCCTGCCGACTTCTATTTGTTTTCGTTGATGACGCATGCCCTTGAGAAGCAGCACTTCTTCAACTTCGAAAACTCCCAAATTGGATCGATTCGTGGATCGCATCAACAGAAGCATCTTTTTTCGAGATGGTGTTCGAAAATTGACAGAAGGATGGGTGAAAGTAGTGGTTAGCGATGGACAATACTTTAAGAAATAAATTTGTAAAAAATACTGTACTACTTTTTTGTATAGGTAATAGAATAAATTTCCGTATTATAGAATAATATATTGTCCTTTTCTAAATAAAAGAAGGAAAAAATTTAAAAAAATTGAGGGAATTCATGAAACAGCTATACGATCAACCAGGCTCCTTTGTGGTGTTGTGCGTGTTTTGTGTGAAATCTCTAGAGATTTTCGTACAAACTATCTGATTTGGAACTAAACTAGGAGGAATAGGGTCGGCTACTAGATCATAGGGAAGTAAAACCGTTCGCATTGAATCTACTTGGCGGATTCAAATCGTTCAGCTTTTGTGATCCAGTCTAGTAGCCGGGCTTATTTGTGGCACTTCACGTTAAAAGACAAGCAGTTTTCGAAATGCAATCGTTTATACAAAAATCTCTAGATATTTTTAGAACACTCCCGGATATTGAGAAAGTTTGAAGTAAGCCGGCTGCTACTTTTCCTATGTCCTCAAAAAACTAAAGTCGTCCCTTGTCATCATATACCAGAACGTAAGGGGAATCAGAAGTAAACACCAATCCCTTCACCTTAATAATTTTGCTTACGAGGCTGACATTTCAATGATGACTGAAACTTGGCTTCAATCTCATATACTAAATAGTGAAATTCTGTGCGACTCTTATTGCATTTTTAGGGGTGTATTGATTGCTGTTAAGCAAAATCTTCATTCATCCCTTTTTTATATTCCTAACACTGACGACATTGAATTTGTGTGTGTCTCAGTGCAGATCGGAGATTCTTGCATATTCTTGAGCTGTTCCTATATCCTCCACTTATCATAAGCATGCTTCAGCAATAGAGGACATTTCGAAATCCTGTCGCGACTGTGATTTTCAAGTCGTTGTGGGTGACTTTAATCTTCCCTTTGTTTCTTGGGTCTCTTCCCCCGATTCTGAATTTTTTCTTCCTTCTTGACAGCATAGTTTTTTTGGACAGCATGTTTGGTCTATCTCTGCTTCAAGCTATTTTCATAAAAAAATCGCTTGGTCTCGCTTTACTGATAGTCCATGTGCTACTATTTCTCGTACATTTCCAATTTCTTTGCCTGAAGATAATTATCATCCTACCTAAGAACTTCAATTGGATCTTCCAGGCATACCCGAGGAAGTAAAGCCAACTAAAGCGCTTCTTAGGCTTCTTGCTTTAGGAAAACAGACTACAATATTGTATACAATTTGTTGCTTAATACTGACTGGTCTCACATTCGACGAAGGACATCAGAGGCAAAAGGGGCATTGAATTCAACTTGGAGAACATTTATGAATAAGCCGGATATTTCATTGAGTAGCAAGTGGAACCTATTCCAGGCAACAGCTAGAGGTATATAGTCGTATGCAACACAATTTTGTGGATTCGGCTGGTTTGACGAAACAAATGCACTTTAGCGACATTTCATAAAAAGACTCCTCAAGATAGCAGAGACGACGCCCAATTATGCACTTTGTCTGAACACGGGAGCAGAAGAAGGATATTTGTACGGTCTAAATTTGCACCTTAAGCACATTCACAGGGTAATGTTTAAATACGACGCTTGCCGACTACCCCAGAGATTAACCAAATACATAATACGACAACAAGTTTTTTGGTTCGACGAAATAAAAAATCTATTACAAAGCTGCGAACTTTCTCAAGAAATGATATATATATAAATAAGATTACAAAAGAATGCTGGTGCAATATAAGTATTAAACTCCTCATGGCGCTAAGAAAGACCACATATCCCACATCCAGAGTGCAACATCAAGCGAATTTCGCTTCTATATGTATCTTGACTACATGAGAGATACAACATACTGTAACAATTCATATGGCAGAGCGACATTAGTTGGATACTTAAAGCACACACTGACACTCTGTGGTTAAACGGAAGCTTAAACAGACGGGAAAATAAGGAGTGCACTCTGTGCAACCTTAGGGAAGTCGAGGATATAACACACTTCCTAGGCAGATGTCCCGTTTTCAGAGAGTTTTCGTGCAGATCTCTTGGAAGAACGGAACTTAAGGAGCAGGAGATAATATGCGTATTAAACGGTTGAAGGGATCTTTTCAATTGGATCATGCTTACGGAGTATATGGAAATGGCCATAAATTATAGGAAATGAATTATAAACGAGTTTATTTTATAAATGTCAGTATTATTTGATGTGTGTTAAATCTTGATGTCACTAAATTATTTATATATAATATGTCAATTAATGTCAACTTATAATTGTAAAGTGAGTCCAGCCAACTGTGTTGTTGAGGAGGAACGATCTGGTATTCGGTGTCGAGCCGGGCAGCCAGGTGTAGCAGTCCGAGACAGCACTTTGAGTGGGCACACTGCCGACTGACGATTTTAAAACCAGGAATATATGCAAAAACAAAATTTTGTTCGTATTGATTAATATGTGATCATAAATATTTATAATACCTTAAACAAACAAGAAAGAAAGTCGTTCAAGCCCGACTATAACATACTCTGCACCCTTACACTCGCATTTGCTCAGGAGTCAAACGGCCAGTTAACACCCCGCGCATAACGCGGTGCGCTCTCTAAGTTTCTGTCTCTCTCTCTCTTTCTTTCTCGCACTAAGATTGCCTGTGTTGAACGGTTAGGGTATGTTGCTATGGTTGTTGGTGGGGGGGGTGGTTGGTGTTAACTGGCCGTTTTTTGCCCATAACTTGAGTATCGTTCATCCGATCTTTATCATTCCTTCAGCGAATCGATAAATAATTTTTTACAAGGTATCTCTAGAAGGAACGAACGATTTATCTCCAAAACTGTAGGAGATATGAAGTTTTTTCCAAATTGCGGGGGCGGGAGGGGGCGTGGCAAAAATTGAAAATAAACTTGATCTGCCTGCAAGTATAAGAAATATATGTCCCATACATGTCAAACCTCTATCTCTTACCATCTCTGAGATCTCTTCGTTCATACGGACGGACAGACAGACAGACAGACAGACGGACATGGCTATATCGACTCGGCTGTTGATGCTGATCAAGAATATATATACTTTATAGGGTCGGAAACGATTCCTTCTCCCTGTTACATACTTTTGCACAAACTTAATATACTCTATGTACCTTCGGTACAGAGTATAAAAATAAGAAGAAACATCTTATCTATAGATAATTTAAGATATCTATCTATCTATCTACTGACTGGTCATATCTTAATCAAGTTCATTGTGTTAAAACAGAAACCAATCTGTTCTATTCTAAACTGTACGATCTATTGGATATCTCCATTCCTCAGGAGATTGTACGAAGCGGTCATAAAAATGTTCCATATAGTTATGCCAGCCTGAGACACTTGAAAAATGTGAAGTGTCGCCTTTTCAAAACTTACAAAAGATCTGGAAAAGCAACGGACTTCTCCAAATACTCGACTGCAGGGGCAAAATTTTAAGCCCTAAATCGTATTTGCTATAAAAACTACCTGTCTCGAGTACAGAGTAACTTTTGTAACGATCCGAAGAGCTTCTACCAACTCGTGAATACCAAACGTCGTTCCTATGCCTTAACTTCTTCTCTTTACTTTAAACATGAAAATTCCTCGTCTGAAATTGATATTGCAAATCTCTTCGCAAAGTTCTTTCAATCAACTTACTCGTCGTCCGATGCCAGCAAAGGCTATTCTTATCCTATGTCCTCATAAGATTTCATAAGCTGCCACTCGATTTCTTTTTCTTCTGTCCTGAATGGTTTACTTTCGCTAAAATTTAACCTTTTTTCTGACCCAGATAATGTGTCATCGTGCATATTTAAGCAATGCGCAGAATCGCTTGCCTATCACTTGAGAAGTCAAGGTTTCCAACTCCATGGAAAGAATCTTTCATTATTCCCTTACATTCGTTCTTATCAACTTGAACAAGTTGAATTTGAACTTTCTGTAAATAAGGCCATGGGTTTGTTAGGTTTTATTAAACGTTGGTCGAAGGACTTCAATGATCCTTACACGACCAAGCTTTCGTTTATATCCCTAGTGAGGCCTATTTTGGAGTTTGGTTCGTGTATTTGGAACCCTCAATCGCTTACCATGTGTAAACGTATCGAATCTGTCCAGAAGCAGTTCCTTTTGTTTGCCCTTCGCAACCTGGGTTGGGGCCCACAGTTGAGACTTCCTCCTTATATTTCCAGACTTAAGCTTTTAGACTTACCTTCACTTGAGCATAGAAGTACTATGTTGGGTATAATGTTTCTAAACAAGCTTATAAAGGGTAATTGTTGCTACTACTTTATATGCCTCTAATTGTCCATTTCGCATTCTGTTTAGGGATTACAATAATATCTTTCCACTTCTCAGCGGTGACCTTTCCGACGAAGGCGACGAAGGAAAATAAATTACCCCCACCGGAAGGCGTTTCTTCTATTTTCTCTTTTAGTTTTCCTTTTCTACCCCCGCCCCCTTATTTTGTATCGTTTTGTAATTTCTTATTGTGGCTGTGTCTTTTAGACGAAGCGGCAATCGAAATAAATAAATAAAACAAGAAAGAAAGTCGGTCAAGCCCGACTATAACATACTCTGTTCCCTTAATGTCGCAGCTCGCATTTGCTCACGAGTTATACGCGCTCATCTCTAAGTTTGTCTCTCTCTTTCTCTCTCTCACTAAGATTGCTTCTGTTGAACGGAATGCTGTGGTTATGGGTGGGGGTGTTAACTGGCCGTTTTTTGCTCATAACTTGAGTATCGTTCATCCGATCTTTATCATTCCTTCAGCAAATCGATAAATAATTTTGATTACTAGATATCTCTAGAAGGTACGTAATAATCTATCATCAAAACTGTGGGAGATATGACGTTTTTTCCAAATTGTGGGGGCGGGAGGGGCTTGGCAAAAATTGAAAATAAACTTGATCTGCCTGCAAGTATAAGAAATATATGTCCCATACATGTCAAGCCTCTGTCTCTTACCATCTCTGAGATCTGTTTGTTCATACAGACAGACAGACGGACATGGCTATATCGACTCGGCTGTTGATGCTGATCAAGAATTTATATGCTTTATAGGGTCGGAAACGATTCCTTCTGGCTGTTACATACTTTTGCACAAGCTTAATATACTCTGTGTACCTTTGGTAGAGAGTATAACAATAAGGAACTGTTTGCTTATTCCGGCTCTCCAATCAGCAGATTTCGCTATAACTGCAGTTTTAAATGCATTCATCAATTCTGGTCAAACTTTCAGACTTAACTACTTAGGTTGAGTTTCAAAACTTTTAACAATTCATTTTCCCCCTTTTCAACTTCGTCTAGAAGCTATTCGATTACCCTAAAGCCAGTCGAAAATACAAAATCAGCCACATAACAATTCTCTTGGCAAAACTTGCGCATGCAGTTAAGCATAATTCAATTATCCAAATAGTTCGAAAATGGAAATTGGCAACTTCGACATTGGCTGCAGGACAGTTGGGCAAACTAATTACTGCATTAGCTCAGTTGACGGCAACGGCTGCTGCGGCAGGGAGTTTGGGGTTCTAGAAAGCATTCAACACTGGCCTCTACACCTAGATAAATCAATCAATAATTTCGCCACTGGAATTTTTAACATTTCCTCTGGTTGGTGGGAGGAAAAGGTAAGGCTCTCTCTTATCAAAGGACTCCTTTCATTCACACCACTTCACACTTCATTAGACAGGGTGAGGCTTTTTATCTCACATCTCTGTGTGGAGAGTGTGTTTAAAAATAACAATGTGCTGGCAACATTTCTTCTACCTCAATTCATTGAACAATTAATTAATTCAGCGTTAATAATATTCACTCGTCCATGGTTTGAGTCTCGGCTAAAAAAGAAAAGGTAAAGCCACAAATTGTGGCTATTTTTAACAACAGCATCATCGACATCATCAAAGTCCTGTCTTCTTCTGCAAAGGAAGTTCATCAAAGTCAGGCACAGAGACTGCTCAGAAAAAGTGTCTACCTGCCAAGGAAGTTGACACATGTGACAGCTCTGTGTGCGTGTGTGCAAAGGAAATTTATTTTCATTACAATTCAGCACTCAGCACAGGACACACGTCGATAGGTTTCACTATTTGACTGGCAAGTTTCCGCCTCGTTTTCCTCTGTTCTATCTATGGAAAAATTCTGCAATTGGAGCACGTGTCGAGCCGAGCAAATAAAAATCAATTAACTTAAATTAATTCAACGGAATAGTGATGCTTGTTAAAAACTTGTGCTGCTCTTCCTCCACATACCACGTCACATATATGTACGTACTGATGTCTGTACATATCGACTCGCACACATACATATTTGAGAGCTTAGTATTGTAAATTTGTTTGCGCCTGGTTGGGCTAAGCTCATTGGCTGAGAGCTTTGTGAGTGTGCGTGTGTCTGAGTGTGTAATACTTACCAAATGCTCTGACAATTTAATTTGCATTTTACGTGCCCAACCAAACCTGCTACTCAATCGGTTTGGTGGATGCGTACAAATGGATTTTTGGCTGATGATATTTGCCGCATTAGATGAAGGTTTGGAGTGGTAAATTTAGCAGCTTTCTGCAAAAAGGATTTTCTATGAATCAGAAAGCAAAAGGGGATTATGTTAATTCTTTCGTAGTAAATTATTAAAATTTTAAATAACTTGGCTGAAATTCGATGAATGAATGTCCTTCCAGGGAATGAAAAAGATTTTTAATAATTGCTTCAGAAGAAAAAGCTATGAAAACTGTCTTGATATGATAGTCAAAAGTCAGCAAATAAGAAAAAACTGAGTTTTTTTTGCTATTTGTATTAAGCAATTCAAACTCCGGTTGGTGCGAGAATTTGCGGGGGCGTAAATAAAACTTGGGCAAACATTAAGTTGGCTTTCCCTCGTCGTTTTAAAATTAACTTTAGCTGTTCACTGCTGGCCTGAATGTAAATGAAGGGCGTAGCATTGATGTCAACAATGTGTCTCCAGCTGTTCAAAGTAAGAAATGTATTTAATTATTTTAATTTTTTAATATATTTATTAAAGTTTTAAAATTAAGTTTTTGTAGCATTTTTAATGAGGGACTCAGGGGAGAAATATTAACACAGCATTGACAGTTTGTTAAACTAGCAGACTGAAAGTAAGCCAACAATTAGATTCAAGAATTTTTAGTTTTACCCAATATCTTCGTTATTTATAACCTGATCATGAAGAAAAATAAGCAGACTATAGATAATATAATCTGTACATTAGGGTGTACGCCGATAAGGTACCATGCGAAAACTTAACAGATACCGTCATGAATGATTGCTTTTAGAATGAATATAATAAATCAAAAAACTATAATTTAAGTTTTAACCTCTGCGAAAAGCCTTTAAAATTTCCACAAATATAACGTATACGTAGTCAACGAATTTTCCGTATCATTTTAGGTTAGGTTGAAATGGATAGGGACAGTAAGACTGTCCCTACACTTAGGCCAAGATAGGCCCATTGCGATAACTTATAATTCCCTATTTACGGCAGGGGCGGTTCCCCCCAACTGAACCATTGTGACAAAGTTAAAAATTTCAGTAGTAGAGTAGAAAGGGGTGACCAAGAGTTCAGAGTCTCCTTCTACTAAGAACTGGGCAATGGGAAAGAAGATGCAGTAATGTTTCCTCCTCTTCCTCACACTAAGAAAGACTATTGGTTCGATTCAGGTTAAACGAGGGCCACGTGACCTAGCTACATCGCAAACCGGAAGGTTATTCCATCATTTTAAAAGTTGTCAAGTTTGAATGTATTGTTGGTAGGAAATTTAAGAACAAATTTTGAGGCCTTATGGCCCATTGCGATGCCTGATAGTGGATTAAAAAGAGAAATGGGAAAAGATATGGTGGGTTGGTGGGTTCCATGGCGTTAAAAACCACAGTATAATATATACAATTTAATTTTCAAATTCGCTTTCTCACTTTCTTGCATAATTAAATAAAATAAAGATAGCAAAATTAATTACAAATTACAATTTGTAATTTCTCACACAAAAAGGGATGACTTTTATACTCTTTACCAATGGTACAAAGAGTAAATTGGGTTTGTGCAAAGTAACAATGAGAAGAAAGCAAGTCGGCAGAGCCATGTCCGTCAGTCCGCATTAACGCACTCTTAGTGTTCGGCAAAAACTGGATTTTATCTAGAAGTGAACAGCACAGAATAGTAAAAATGGTGCAGTAATATACGAATTCGCATAAATATATATTTAGTAAATATTATGTACATATTGTCTTGGCTATATTAAAAACAATTTATTCAATGGTCATGGTGCCCTTTTGTCAAAAGTTATGACTTCAAACCAAGTCTACTACAACTACTTAAGAATTAAATATGTAAGCAAGGGCAACAGTACGTATGAGTGATAAACTTTGAAACCAATTCACAGACACTAAAACCCATTTAAAAAATTTTGCATACCCTTGTAGAAGGTATGTTAAAATTGTCTAGATGTTTGTAATGCATTGAAGGAAGCATCTCCGACCACATAAAGTATAATTGTTCTTAATCAGCATGACGAGCTGAGTTGATATAGTCATGTCCGTCTGTTTCTATGCTATCTCCGAAAGTTTTAAAGCTATCTTCAACAAACTGCACAAAATCTTTTAGTGCAAATACGCTGCACATTAGTCGGAACCGGCTGGATCGAATGACTATAGCATATAGCTGCCACAGGAACGATCGGTCGAAAAACTAGTTTTTGTTTTCAATGCAAACATCCCAAAACCTAGTATTTATAAGTTTTCTTTGCTTTTACATAATTTCACCAAGCTTAATGAAAATCGGACAACTATTTAGTATAACTGCCATACATAAGTCAGGTCTGAAAAAAAGTCTTAGTGAGAAAAACTTTTGTTTTCAGAGCTATTGCTCCAAAACTTGTTACTGATCAGTATTATATGCTACCAGACAATTCTGTCAAGTTCGATCCATAGGAAAGATCTGTCGAAAAAGAAGTTCTAGTGAGAAAAACTTTTTTGTGGTTAATGGTAGCGTGTTTATACTTTCTAGTTATGAATATTATCGGTTTCCACACAACTTTGGGGGGTTTGATCAAAATTAGATGAATATATCGTATAGCTGTCATTTAAAAAAATGGCAAAAAAATGGTCAAAGTTTTGGCGCCATCTTTAGCTACGAGGGTTTTAATGTGTAACTAACTTTATTGAATATCACTTTAGCTAACAATTGTCGTCAAGTCGAACGGAGCGATGCAGGCGCGTGCTGCGCTGGCCGAAGCCAAGCCAGAAACTGAGCGCCAGGGATGGCGCGTGTCTTGTCGTTCTGCTATCGCGTTAGGGATGGTGATCGATGAATGGTGTGACCAGAGGTGGCCAGGGCTGCCACACATCTATCGCTAAGGCGCCATCTATTGCTGAGATTGGGAAATAACTCAGTTAAGAATGTTCGACGAAAATCATTTAAAACCTTAATTTACATAAATTATACAAGCGGCAAGGTTATATAAACTTCGTTCGAGCCGAAGTTAGCTTTCCTCTACTTTTTTTTGTTATGCCTATTTGTTCGAACTTGAACATGATATTCAACTCGGCCCACACGTAGTGTAAATCTCATATTTAAATATTTAGCCTATGTCGCCAATGTCATAAATAGACATCGGATTTAATGCACTTTTTATACTCTGTACCGAAGGTACATAGAGTATATTAAGTTTGTGCAAAAGTATGTAACAGGGAGAAGGAATCGTTTCCGACCCTATAAAGTATATATATTCTTGATCAGCATCAACAGCCGAGTCGATATAGCCATGTCCGTCTGTCCGTCTGTCCGTCTGTCCGTCCGTCCGTCCGTCCGTATGAACGAAGAGATCTCAGAGATGGTAAGAGATAGAGGTTTGACATGTATGGGGCATATATTTCTTATACTTGCAGGCAGATCAAGTTTATTTTCAATTTTTGCCACGCCCCCTCCCGCCCCCGCAATTCGGAAAAAACGTCATATCTCCTACAGTTTTGAAGATAGATCGTTCGTACCTTCTAGAGATACCTTGTAAAATTATTTATCGATTTGCCGAAGGAATGATAAAGATCGGATGAACGATACTCAAGTTATGAGCATAAAACGGCCAGTAAACACCCACCACCCCCCACCCATCACTACAGCATTATATTGAACGGCAATCTTAGTGAGAGAGAGAGAGAAAGAGAGAGAGAGAAAGAGAGAGAGTGAAACTTAGAGATGAGCGAGTATAACTCGTGAGCAAATGCGAGCTGCGACGTTAAGGGTCCGAGTATGTTATAGTCGGGCTTGACCGACTTTCTTTCTTGTTTAAATGAAGGTTGATTGAGGTGAAAATTTGGAATTATTATAATTTAATAACCCACTTTCCATTGGAAACTGCATATTCAATATATGCAAATTTTGCATATTTGATATGCAAAATATGTAAAAAAAAATATGAAAAATATGCAATAAATATGCGAAATATGTAATTGTATAAAAAATGTATAAAAATGGCGAAATTTACAAAAATTATCATTCTTGAGCTTAGATTATTATAAAGAATATATAGATGGCATATAAAGACGGTTAAATGAAAGTTGTAGACCGAGCATAGCTCGTAAATAACTCTCAACCCTTTTTTCAGTTCGCTCTGCTCACGTCACTGACCGAAAAACCAAATATAAAAGGCGCCCGGGCTTCCCGCAACCGAATGTGTTCTGTTATCGCGCTCACTGTTAAGTGGCAGTGGTTGACCACACAGCACTGATCGGTCTGACAGCAACCGAAAAACAGGCCCAACTCAGTCAATTGGTCTTCAATTGCGTGATTCTCAAAGACCAAACTCTCAAAATTTTATTTGAAAAGGTTGCAGACTCAAGAGTTCCGCCAGTGTTTAACATAAGCAGAGAGAGAGTCTATGCGAGAGAGAACGAGAAAGCGCGTTTAGTTCGTCGCATACATTCATATCGTTAGCCGAGCCTTACATACCGATGCATACATACGAAGAAGACCTTTTCAATTCGGGAATTCGGCCAAACGGTCCCAAAAAGACCTAAGAGGAAAAAGATCAAAAAAATGTGTTTCTCTCCTCTCACTACCAAATAGAAGCAGAGAGCGTAGTTAAAGGTTATTTCAGTACCTCTTTTCAATGTGGTCGCACGAAAGCTGTCGTTTTCTGACAAAGGCAAACGGGGGACCGATTTTTGCGACCTCTGAGACCGAGCAAATGAAAAGTGTGCCTTGAAAGTTCTAAAATATTGGGAAATTTCTAAATTGTTCATTAATTTCAGATTTTTTTTGAAGATTTTATAGATGGCTAGAGAGCACGGTTAAAGAAAGGAGATGTGGAACAAATGGTCGAAAAAATCGTGAAATTTCTAAATTTGCCAAATTTTCAAAGAACCTAAGATAACTATGAAGGTTGGATAGATGGCATTTATAAGAGGCTTAGACCAAAACCGCGAAATTTGTCAAACTTTCATTTGAGTATTTTCGAAAACGCAGGCGTTGGTAAATAAGAGGTGTGGATTGAACAGGTAAAAATTTGCCAATTTTTCATATGACCAAAGATTATATGAAGACTTCATAAACGGCAATAGTAGACGGGTAAATGTAGGAAGTGCAGATCAAACTGTTAAAGAAATCGCGAAAATTTAAAATTATTATTTGAATCAAATTCTTCGCGAAATTTGCAAAATTGTATGAGTTTTGGGAATCATTAAGATGTGATAGATGGCAATTTTGGACGCGTAAATGGTTAAATCCAACGGACCAAAGAGTTGCGAAATATATAATGTAGACAGGTAAATTGACGGGTCAAGATCAAGCGGACCAAAAATCCGGATATATACAAAATTGTATGATTAGATCAGATTATCGTGAAGATTTAATAGTTGGCAATTAAGGAAAGGTAAATAGGAGGCGTCGGTCAATCGGTTTAAAGAAATTTTAACATTTACGAAATTCTTATATGAGTTTAGTTTGACACGAAGACGGGTATATCGACTGGTAAATAGGAGGCGAAGATCATACGAACCAAAAACTCGTGAAATTAGAAAAAAATTTAGCAAGTTTAGATTATAATAAAGATTTGATAGATGGCAATTGTATATTAAGCTTTACTTCTTCGTATTGTGTTTAAAATTATAAAGGGGACGCAGCAATGCACTCCGGGTACCTGCTATGTATATATAAATTGCAAAACAGTTTGATGGCAAATCTCTTAGACATTTTTGAATTAAAATGTGTTTTTATCACTCATTTTCGGCATTTAAATTGTTTACAAATCGAATTGGTGAAGTTGATTTACAAGTTCAAACAGATTTGCAACAAAATCAGAAAATTGTTAGCACTGAAACATTATGTAATTTCATAAAAACAGGTTTTTTGCATAATTTGCATATTTTGCATATTCAGCATATTTTGCTTATTTTTTTATGCAAATATTCAATTTATGCAAAATTGTTTTTAGCGGACTTAGATCATTAATCGATAAAAATAAAATGTATGCAATCAGAACTTAAATCGGACATGCGGTTCAAAATATGCAAATATGCAAAATCCGATGTCTAGTAATGAGGATATCTACACAATCTAAATTAAGTTGTCCAATTTACATAAGGTGACAGAAAATTTACAAGCAAAATAAATAATAGAGTTCAAAAAACAAAAGTGTTCAGCACACGAAAATCATCTAGAAACACCACCAACCCTTCAATATACTGGACCTTGTTGCCTAGTGTTATTTGATTTGGTTTGTGGATAAGCATTTGGAAACCTTTCCACTTTTTTTGGCGTTTCATTTGTGAACATTTAGTTGGGTATATATTATATGATGAATACTTTCCTCGTTCAAACCCGGTTTCAAGCTGGTTCGCATAGGACTCAAATCGCTTCTAAGTTCATGAACTCTCTTAAAATAGTTTTCATGAAAGTCGATATGATAAGATGTTGCAAGATAGAGTCCACGACCACTCTACCCGCTGCACCACTAACGGCACATATGATTGTATTAAATTGTGTTATCCGTTGAAAGGCTAGGAATATTTTATAATATTGCGAATAAACTGAACCAAACTATTACACAAATTTAAGGACATATTCTTAACGTCTTATAAGTTGCTGTTTGATGCTTACTAAGTAAGTAAGAAAGAATAATTAAATATTTACTGTGTCGAGAAATGTGTAGAGTTTTTAGTTCCACTGTACAATAGACTGGTCCAGATTTAAAAAATTCTGGAAATTTAAAAATCGTTGTTGAAAACCCCATGGCAAGATCCCTCTACAGTTCGAAAATTTGACTTAATTCTGTTGGCCACGGCTTAATCGGTAGAAAGCTGAAATTTAGCCTAGTTGTCTTTATTATGGTCCGGCTATAACATAGTTTTTTATTTTCCTCTTATCCTCTATCAATAAGCTACCATAGAGACAATTGCTCTTAAAAAAAGTGCTCTTATGATGGCACTTAAGCCTAAATTTATACGTATTGATATTGGAATGGACTCCAAAAAATATGAAAAATTCTGAAGAAACACATACCTATATGACATCAGCAACAAGTTGGATGAACATTTCTTCTATGAAAATCTCTTACTCTTTGTAGTAAGCAACAACTACCAAATTACATATTTATCAGTTCTAAATATAGTTTATATCATCGATTTATTTGAGTTCGATTTGAAGCAACTTTAAGCTGAAATTTCCGAAAATCGAATCTTTTCTGGACTTACTAGCTTACTATCTAAAAAAAATCTTAAGAAAATTGTTCCTTTTGTTGACACAACAATGAATAGCATAAACAAAAATGGGGGAAAAATTGATTTTCCTCTTACAAAGGACTCACTAAAATTTTTATGACCCCATTATGTTGAGGAATCTTAAACATAAGCTAAAAATAGCCATAAGTTCCTACCAAAAAAAAAATATACCTATATATGCCATTAAAAATGTGCAAAAATATGAATCAATGGCGCACAAAAGCCGAGAGCCCAAACCGGATGCCACAAAAGGCAGCTGCCAAAGGCAAAGGCGAAACTTACCGGCAAGACTAAGAACAACAACTACAAACAATGAACATAATGACAAATCCCCGGCAAAAGTGAAAGTGGTAGGCCATTAAAGTCATAAAAGTCGCGTGGACTAAATTAGAAAGAATTCTCTCGGCCCCCCTGCAGCCGGTACGTGTATTTTATGTACACAACAATTTTAAATGACTTTGAGCAGACGACCCAAGATAGCGCACACATACACCTACAGAACAGCAGCGGCAGCCGAAAGTAACAGATAAGATTAGAGGCCCAAGCCCAGTGACAACAGGCAGAAGTCGTCGAAGTCGTCGTCGTCCTTCTCATCGTCAAGATGGCGCTCCACATCCTCCCTATTGAGTGTGCGCGCTCGTGTATGCCATAAGCGAGTCAAGGTTAAGCTCCAAAAATTGCTCAGCTGCCATCGAAGTCGTTGAGGAACTGCAAACGAAGCTCAGCCCTCAATGGCACAGATATAAGAAGAAATTCCATTCGCTCCGTTCCAGTTTGAATTTTCGCTTAAGCAAATAAATTGCTAGCTATTCTGTAGATGGAAACGCAAATCGGAACGCTTGGCAAGGAAAACAGCTGGCTGCGCTCGTAATGATTGCGAGAATTTTATGAAAGAAAAATAGATGCAGGTCTTGTACAACAAACGACTTCCTAAACCAACCCACCCATCCGCTTCAACGCGCTCTTTATCATTTGCACATCGTTGGCAAAAGTTTTTCGGCTCCGGGTTTGTCGAAACAACAAGAAGAAAATATTGCTCGAGGATGAAATAAAAGTTCGCATTTATGCGAGCTGCCTAGAAGTAGGCAACAATTTTGTTGGCCTTTAGCAATATTGAGACGAGCCTTATCGAGGTTTTGGCTTGTAGATTAGAATAAAAATACCATTAAATATTAACGGGAGGAACTGGAGAGGAAGAAGTGCCATGTGGTCTCAGATAAAACGTTTAACATACAGATTATAATCTTCCTTTGTTATATTTATATGAAAAAGTGGGTGGATGCCTACATAATACGTTGCAAAATTATTACGACGATACTAAAATCAATCGTATTTCAGTAATACCAACTGCAATTGGTACGTGGGTTGCGCTTAAACTACGTTAAGTTAACTGATTTTCATGTGCCTGAACTGCTTATTAAATTGGAAACTAACATTTATTATACACTTGAAAAGTGTATTATAATTTTGCCCAGAAGTGTGCATCGCATAGAAGGAGTCATCTCCGACCTCATGTAGCATGCAACATACACGGGTATACGCGGCAATGGTGTAGAGCAGAAGAGGGTGTAGGAGCGATTATGGAGCACGCGCTAGCTTCCGGCTTGTTGTGGTCGGCAACGGGGGGGTGCGACAGGAGAGAGCCGCTGCTCTCTACAAGCTCTCGTTTAGGCTGAATTTTAATTTTGCGTCGCGTGCTAGAGTTTCAGATTCAGCGACAGATCAGAATATCGACCTCAAGGATTGTTACACGATGGACAGAGAATAAGAGAGCGATGGAAAGAGATAGAGAGCTATATTCGAGCAAAATATGGAGAAAGAGAAATAAAGACCGAGAGAATGAGAAAGATAGGTTGTTCGAGAAAGTAGAAGAGAAAGCGAAGGAGGAAGAGAACTTCTGGATGGTATCTCTGGATGTGTTGGCAAGCTCGTTCAGATGTTATGCATCGCTAGCTATCCCCACCCAACCTTGGTCATTATGTTGCTTCATTTGAGAAACGACCCCTTTTTACAGAGATAATTACGACATCGGGTCACTTAGGGTTGGCATGGCTTCCATCACTAAACACTTTAGTTCATATTCAATTCCATTATTTATTCACAAAATTTAACTAAACGTTAACCAGGTTTCATTAAACAAAAACCAAAACGAGTGCGAAAGTGAAAGGGCAAGGAAGCTGAAAGTTAACATTAATAATAATAACAAGAAAGAAAGTCGGTCAAGCCCGACTATAACATACTCTGTACCCTTACACTCGCATTTGCTCAGGAGTCAAACGGCCAGTTAACACCCCTCGCACAACGCGGTGCGCTCTCTAAGTTTCTCTCTCTCTCTCTCTCGTTCTCTCTCGCACTAAGATTGCCTGTGTTGAACGGTTAGGGTATGTTGCTGTGGTTGTTGGTGGGGGGGTGGGTGGTGTTAACTGGCCGTTTAACCGTTGCCCATAACTTGAGTATCGTTCATCCGATCCTTATCATTCCTTCAGCAAATCGATAAATAATTTTGTTTACAAGGTATCTCTTGAGGGAACGACCGATCTATCTTCAAAACTGTAGGAGATATGAAGTTTTTTCCAAATTACGGGGGCGGTAGGGGGCGTGGCAAAAATTGAAAATAAACTTGATCTGCCTGCAAGTATAAGAAATATATGTCCCATACATGTCAAACCTCTATCTCTTACCATCTCTGAGATCTCTTCGTTCATACGGACAGACAGACGGACAGACGGACGGACGGACAGACGGACATGGCTATATCGAATTGGCTGTTGATGCTGATCAAGAATATATATACTTTATAGGGTCGGAAACGATTCCTTCTCCCTGTTACATACTTTTGCACAAACTTAATATACTCTATGTACCTTCGGTACAGAGTATAATAATAGTGATAATAAGTCAAAGTCGGCTCTAACCGATTTCGATATACCCGTTACTCATGGAATGAAATGTTTAACATCCTTCCTGTGTGCCTGAGGTGGGACAGCCGAAAAGTATGCAACATTTTATAACTCGGCTATTTTTCATCCGATCTTGATGAATTTCAGGGCTTGCGAATATAAATGTAAGTTTTAGATTTGAGATCGATATCTTAAAAAATTGTGGGAGTTATTTAACATTTTTTATTGTGGGGGCGGGGGTGGGCGTGTTAAAAATTTGAAATAAACTTGATCTGCGTGCAGACCATAGAAGTCTACATTTCAAATTTGGTTCCTCCATCTCTTCTGGTCTTTGAGATCTAGGTGTTCATACAGACAGACGGACAAACGGACGGACGTACGGACAGACGGACATGGCTATATCGACTCGGTTTTTGATGCTGATCAAGAATATATATACTTTATATTGTCGGAAATAATTCCTTCTGCCTGTTACATACATTTGCACGACTTTAGTATACCCTTTTACTATACGAGTAACGGGTATAATAATATAATATAACAATAGGGAGTATAAAAGACACTCAAAAAGAAAATTTAGTAAAATAAAAAGAAACAAAATGAAAACATAACTTGCTATAGCGGTTTCACTCTACAAAATCCTAGGGTATGCACTAGGCCACACTTTCCTCACTGTTCGTCGCGACACACATGGGACTACGTGCTTTGCTGTTGCTATGAGAAGTGTAGGCTTAAAGTGAGACTCCAAGAGGGCGTTTATATGTGCACGTGAATTGAGACTCCACTGGGAGCTTGGTATGAGACATCTGGAGGCACATGTAAGAGACTCCAATGGTCGCTCGAGGTGAGTCTCCTATGGACAGCTGGATTGTGACTTCTATGGTATATTTTAGGACTCTTCTCGTGGCTCGATCACCGCATGACCACTTGACCATTGGATGCACAATTGAGGTTATCTCCGCTATCTCCTGTGGCCAATCCCTGCAAATATGCATGAACGGAAGGTGCCTTTCAGCGCCGTCGCAACTAGAAACATTTTCCACTCTTTATTTACCCTTTTGGGGACTGGCACGCCCCTAACTGAATTGCTCTTTCCGATCGAATGGACCAATTGATAGGCGAGTTCGGTACGAATTTAATCTCATGTTTTGGCCCAGTCCATAGGCCGCCAAGATCATGTGATTTGACCCCACTAGACTCATTTTTGTGGGGCTACATGGAGTCTCTCGTGTAAAGGGACAAGCCAGCCACAATTGCAGCCCTGGACGACAACATTACAGCTGCCATTGGTGAGATAACGGTCGAACGGCTGGAATTAGAATGCCAAAATTCGAGCCACCTTAGGCAACATTAACATTATCTCCAACAGTTTGGCAGATAGATGGTTAGTACCTTCTAGGCCAATTAAGTAATCAGTATTATTTATCGATCCGCCAAAGAAATAATAAAGATCGAATGAACAATAGTCGAGTTATAAGGAAAACAAAAAATTATGATGGGTAGCACCGGCCGCAACAGTGATTGGCAGCACTTCACACACTTTATGGCTTCTTTACCACTTTGTGTGGCTTCCAACTTAAATTTGGAGGGTACAGAGTATATTATAGTCGCGCTTGACCGACTGTCTTACCTGTTATGATTTTATAATATAAAATTTTTCATATCCTTTGGACAATTTTCAGTTCCATTGGATGAAAATCTAAGATCAGTTTGACATTAAATGGATTTTATTAATATCCGTTTAACGACATTAACACTATCCCGTCCAAATGGAAACCAAAATCATCTGTGCAGATTTTGTACCTCAATTAAATATTGTCATGGAAAAGCCAAAATTAAATGAGATTTTTTATGCGTAACATTTTTCTTTTGTGCTGTGTCAACCTAGGACTTTTCTACTAATTTATATTGTCCTGTTATACACTTATTCTTGAAATCCTTTTTTACACTCTCCCGCTTTAAGCAAATTTTAGTAAATTTACGAACGACTTTCATTATTTTTAATTAACAAACTCAGCTGCCAAAAAAACATAAAAAAGCAAAGTTAAGAAGAATTGTCTACCGCAAATGTTGTTGTAGCCTCTCATACTCGTCACTAAGCCAACTGGGGCACGAAAATTGTTTTTGCGAGGCAACAAAAGGGCCAAAGTTTTCCCTTTCAGCAGTTGGCGCTGAGGCCAACCCGCCGGCGACGTCAACAAAAAGTTTCAGCTTCGTTGAATTTTTGCAGCTTCTGCTTGTTGAAGCGGCTTGTTGCATGTTGCAACGTGTCAGCAACACAGCCGCTCCCACAGCCAGCGCTTGAAGGGCGGGATCGGACGGGCTGTGCGTTTGACAAACGCCTCCATTGACGTCATTAGAGTTAACCGTTGGCAATGGATAGGCATTTGGGTTTGGCGATGCCAGGTGGTGAGAGCAAGGGAGCAAGGGGAAATAACGTCAGAGCAGCAAAATGCTTTTGTGGCTTAACTTTGCCCAGAGTCCAAGCGAATGGGGCTATCGAAGCGTGCCAGGGACATGAGGATGCCCAACCATTGTAGTCCAGGCCAGTGTGTCGACATTGCACTTTTTCGATGAAGGGATCCCCTCGCCGGTTTTGTTGACGCGTTTTTGTTCACGCGCAAATCGAAAGACAAATGCCTACTCCCCTCTCCATCCGCCATGCTTTGGGCATGGGCAAACAATAGAGCAGGCAGAATTGGTCAACAGCAGCCTCGGCTGATTGATTGTGAATTGAAAAGAGTTTAAGTTGCTGTGGCATGACTGGGATCGATGGCCCTTCGCTGGATTGCATTGGCGCTAACGGGTAGCCAGTACAAACAAATAAAATAAATGAGGGCGAAGCATTTTTCACTTTCTTTATAAGGATTTTATACCAAATGTACTTAAGAGTTTTGGTGGTTTTATCACTTCTCATTTTTAGTAACATCAAAGGCTGCACTTAGAAAAAAAAGGGGAAAAAGCAACGCTAACTTTGTCTGATTGCTCAAAATCTGATTCTTTACTTCAAATTTTGAGCGCGCACCCATCAAAAATAAAGTTTTATTTCACATAGGCTAATTTTTAGGGCTTACTATGGCAGCATTAAGATGAAGTCATTCGATTTCGACCAAATATTGCAGATCTGTTTGTCCCATGGCAGCCATAAGATATAGTCAACCGATCCGGGCGGTTCCGACACAGAAAAAAAGATCAAATTCATTTTAATATTCACCTGATTAAAATGAACTTTTCAAATATATCAATTTATTAAGTTTTATTTGGCAAGAAAATAATACCTTTCTGATTCAAAATAGTTTCAGAATCATACTGAAAGTGTAATAATGATATGTAAATAATTAGTTTTTATCATATCAATTTGATAAATGGTCATATCGGAGTAAAATTCACGCTCGAGATTGATCTTCCACACTCAATAGAAACACAGCCTCTCTCTAACTTAAAACAAAATCCTTTAGTACTAATTTTGAGAATTCGAAAAATTATAAATTGATTAAAGTATTTAATGGACTTTAATAAAGAATATTTTGTACTTGTTTTAGGTATTGAAATTCTTGATTCAAGCTTTAATCGGGTATTGTTCAAGCCTATTTAGACCCAAAAATTAAGGTTTAAATTAGAAACTAAGACCGAAACGAGTGCGGAATCGGTACCTTCATATAATATGCTTGCTATCGGTCATTTGATTTTGTCCTCGCCAGAGATTAAAACTGTAACCGAAACCTTTTACCGCTAAAAACATTTTAAATTTTGTAATCGAAACCGTAACCGTAAGTGAACAAAATTTTGTTTTTATAATTGTAACGCAACCTGTTATCAGTTTCCTCTACGATGAAGTTAAAATTTCGATAAACGTTCTATAAAGCGTTCTTTTCTAAACACGATTTTCAACATGTGAAGTTCTTTGCAAAACATGGCTCAAAAAATGCAGTTTATTTTATAGAAACTGTAACTAACATCCAAAATCAGATATTTTAAGTTAAGCCCCGCGAATACTTTAAAACAGAGTTGGGCATGCACACATATCGTCACACTTTTCACACGCATACAAGCACAATTTGCGTGCGCCGCATTCGTCTTCTATAAATAGCTTTCAATGCTTAAAGCGTACGTGTGATTTTGTGCAGTCGGCCGCTGCAGAGGTCCTATGCACACGCTGCCTCGTGTGCATTGGAACGTTGCGACGCGCCCATCTCTGCTTTAAAACATCAAATTTACCCTTAATATATCTTTGAGCTATCAACGTAGGCATTGCCCTTTTACAAATTCAAGGCAGGTACGACCTAATGTACATTAATCATTTTACATACATACATTGCACTGCACTGTTACTAACGGGGACCAATGGGATGAGAGCGAACGAGAAAGAGACAGTGCAGCTAACCAAAATCTGTACTTTTCTCATCTTTCCTTATACATATGAAATATTACACATTACACTGTTAATTTGGCGAATGCTGGCAAGTTTAGTCGATTTAATATTAGCAGCAAATTAGCAGCAGCTAGTTCTGATTTTGTTTTACAGTTTTTTTTTCTTACTGTTTTAGCACCAGCAAAAGTTGCAACAAGAAGAATTCAGAGCGAACTATTAGTCTTTGGTGATTTTTATTGTAGTGGTAGTAGTAGTAGTGGTTTTTAATTATAATACTGTACAAGTAAATCTTAAACTACAGCTGGCTAACCTGATTACAATTGTAAAAAGTAATTAAAATATACAAAGTTTTTCAGTCTAATTTATTCTTTCTTGTTTTCAACATGGTTATATAAAAGCCGTCCGTTGAAATTAGCATAATGTAGCTGCTGAAAGATGCCTGTTATAGGTTGGTAGGGCCTAGAACAATTCGCTTATGATGCTGTTGCGATATTGCAAAGCGTTTTTGATGAACGCTGCAAGGGCTATCCAATTTACTCCGTTGAGCAGTTCGTGAAGATCGTTTTCCGATAGACAAAAACACTGAAAGTGCAACATACGTATCTCCTTTAAGATGGGCCAGATTCCGACAAAGTGAGCCACATCTTACTTGTTACACATATTGCAGAGGGTACATTCTTGCCGAGTGTTACTCCTGTGAGGTAGAAAAATTGAGGCTTAGAGTTTCACATCTCGCCCTGAAAGTAGCGTTTATCCTCTCCACACCTAGACTGTCAGTGAAGTAATTTTTATACCCGTTACTCGTAGAGTAAAAGGGTCTACTAAAGTCGTGCAAATGTATGTAACAGGCAGAAGGAATCATTTCCGACCATATAAAGTATATATATTCTTGATCAGCATCAACAGCCGAGTCGATATAGCCATGTCCGTCTGTCCGTCTGTCTGTATGAACACCTAGATCTCAGAGACTAGAAGAGCTAGAGCAACCAAATTTGAAATGTAGACTCCTATTGTCTGCACGCAGATCAAGTATATTTTCAATTTTTGCCACGCCCCCTCACGCCCCCGCAATTTGGAAAAAACGTCATATCTCCTACAGTTTTGATGATAGATGGTTCGTACTGTCTAGAGATATCTAGTACTCAAAATTATTTATCGATTTGCTGAAGGAATGATAAAGATCGGATGAACGATACTCAAGTTATGAGCAAAAAACGATCAGTTAACACCCACCACCCACCCCACCCATAACCTAAGCATTGCGTTCAGCAGCAATCTTAGTGAGAGAGAGAGAGAGAGAGAGAGAGAGAGAGAGAGAGACTTAGAGAGCGCACTGCGTTGTGCGTTGTGTGTTAACTGGCCGTTTGACTCGTGACCAAATTCGATCTGCGACATTAAGGGTGCAGAGTATGTAATAGTCGGGCTTGACCGACTTTCTTTCTTGTTTTTATTAGGAAAGGTGATACGTTTTCAAAAGTTTTGTTGTCTGATCTGTTTATCGTGATGAATTTGGAGTCATTTATGTTGGATTTAGTAATTGACAAATATCTATTAATATCTGGCGGATAATAAATAGCCGAGTTAAAAAATGTTGCATACTTTTCGGCTGACCCACCTCAGGCATACAGGAAGGCTATTAAACATTTGTTTCCATGAGTAACGGGTATATCGAAGTCGGTTAGAGCCGACTTTAACTTACGCTCTCGTTTGCTCCGAAGTTGAGATCCAGGGTTTTTTAGACAGAGTCCTCTCTGTGCTCCTTTTTGCTTGCGCAATAAATCCGTCCCTTTCTACTTCGAAGATTTTGGCAATGATTTGTGCGTGGGCTTGTTGCCACAGCAGATGGTTTTCAAGGTCGATACTGACGCAGCACTCGTTAGCGATGGTAGACTATATTTCAAAGAACTGGGATCTTTCGCCCTGAAGTTGCCTCGCTATGATCTTCGGCAATCTTGAGCTATCCATCTTCATTATTATGTTTACGTAGTTGAAATGGGTATGCAGAGTGTACGCGAACAGCGAGGGCAGACCAGTTTCTATAAATATTGCGTAATTTGGGGAAATTCAGGGGAGCCTAAATACTATTTTGTTGAAGAAGGTGAGGAGGCGCTCGATATATTCATAGGATGAGTGACCCCATTCTTGCGATCCATATCACAGGATTGAACGTACAGCCGCTTGGAAGACTGCGTATTTTGTGCTTGGCTTGACGTTTTTCCTACTAAGCAGAGTTTTCCATGACGCGTTTAAGGCCACTTTTGCATCTTTCAGTTTCTCGCAGAGGTGAGCTTTAAATGACATATTGTGAGTCACTAGTACTCTTAGGTATTTGTAGCTCTTCACCCTTTGAAGGGTAACACCGTCTATCGTCCAGTCTTCTAATCGTGAGTAACGACCGCCGCCCTGTCTAATTATCATGATTTTTGATTTGTCCGTGTTGATTTGAAGGCACCATTCTCTACAATATTCGTGAAGCTTATCAATCATTTCCTGGAGCATTTGCGGAGAATCGGCAAAGAGACACATGTCGTCGGCATACATCAACACTTTAAACACAGTTAGTGTTAAACCAGATTCAATTATCTGGATTTAATGAAAAATTGAAATCGAAAGCAACTCAGCGTTGACCAAACTAATGTCTCACGAGTTAAGTTTTAGATAACGTTGTCTCTTCGAAAATATTGCTAACCTATAAGGAATATTTCATGATCCGAGATATAATATTGGATAACACTAATTCGATTGAATTATCAGGGGAAAACATTCCAAAATCATGTTTGTTGGAAATTTGCAGTGATGTAGACGCTTATTTGTAAAATAAGTCAGTTCTTCATTAAATAAATTTCTGAAACAAAAAAAGATTGCTTAGCAAGGTAGACATATTGGAATGGTGGGGAAAAAATTCTACAATATTTCCAGATCTTTTCGAATTATCAAAAGTTGTGCCAGCAGTACCACCCACACAAGTAAGCGTTGAGAGGAATAAATTTTATAATCAATCTACGCAGGAGTCGCCTTCATTATCAAGCTCTAAGTGCTATTATGCTATTTAGATCTAATTACCATTTCGATTAAAATGTCATTTCAGAGAATAAACCTTTGTTCGTGAAGGTACATAACGACAAGTTGTATGTACGTTGAACAATGTATAAGTATATTTATCTTAGTAATTAAACTTAGCATAAATGAAGTGGTTTCGTGTATTTAGTAAAAACTTATCATCTTAATCTTTAAAATAGGCGAAAATACTTTTGTTTAAGAAATTTGAACTTAGTCCTCTTACTGAATAAATGAGATTCCAAATGGGACCGCTTTTTTATACTACTAACCTAAACCGTAACCGAAACCTGAAACAGAAGAAGGTTAACAACCGTAGCCCGTACCGTAACCCAAATCTCACAACCGTAATATAACCGTAACCGGAAACGAGAAGGCCAAGCTAACTTCGTCTGTGCCGAAGTTTTTATACCCTTGCAAAAGCTGTTTTTGAAATGACAGAGTTTAGAACGCTTAGATAAAAATCAAAAACTTTTGTAACTAAAATCCATTTTCCGTCAGATGAACGTCTGATTTCGACCAAATTTCGCGAATCTTTTTGAAAACATATCAAATTAACAATCGCCAAGTTTAAGAACGATTAAATTTAAAACAAAAAAGTTTTTCTCACTAAGACTCATTTTCCGACCGATAAGTCCCATGGCAGCCTGAAGATATAGTCATCTGATTTCGACCAAATTTTTCAAATTAGTTTGAAAGCGTTTAATATTAATAGTCACCGACCTTAAGACCGATTTACTTGAAAAAAAATATTTTTTTTTCACTAAGACCCATTTTCCGACCGATCGGTCCTATGGCAGCTATATGTTATAGTCATCCGATTTTGACCAAAGTTTGCAAATCTGTTTGAAAGCATATAATATTATTAAGGGACGAGTTTGAGGACGCTAACAGTGAAACCAAAAAAGTTTTTCTCAGTAAGACCCATTTTCCGACCGATCGGTCCTATGGCAGCTATAGGATATGGTCATCCGATTTTGACCAAAGTTTGCAAATCTCTTTGAAAGCATATAATATTAATAATGACCGTGTTTGGGAACGCTAACATTAAGAACAAAAAAGTTTTTCTCACTAAGACCCATTTTTTGACCGATGGTTCCTATGGCAGCTATAAGATATAGTCATCCGATCCGGTCGGTTCCGACATATTAGCAGCGTGCAGTAAAAAGAAGACTCTGTGCAAAATTTCAGCTCGATAGCTTTAAAACTGAGAGACTAGTTTGCGTAGAAACAGACGGACAGACAGACGGACAGACAGACGGACAGACAGACGGACAGACAGACGGATAGACAGACAGACAGACAGACAGACGGACGGACAAAGCTCAATCGACTCAGCTCGTCGCCCTGATCAAGAATATATATAGTTTATGGGGTCGGAAAAGAATATTTCTATGCGTTGCAAGCTTCTGGGCAAAATTATAATACCCTTTGCAAGGGTATAAAAAGCGAACTGCCAAAACATTAACCGTAACTCTAACCGTTACTCATTTCGGTTTTAAAATCTGGTTCTCGCTTTTTGGTCTTTAAGTCGAATCATTGCACTCTTGGCAATGGCCTTTAGGCTTCCGTCAGCTGCATGGGTGCAAAAGGCGCTTGCACTTTAACAATCAGTTTAAAACAAGCGGTTCTAAGCCGAGAACTTATCTTAACTATTGCATGAGTTTCAGAGCTTTTCAGTCTACGCGAAGTCTCGGAACAGTGCTTCACTCGAATAGAAACAATTTTGAGCAGTTTTGAAATTTGATTGATATTGTACGGCAGTCTTATTTAAATGAATCATTGTGACGATATAAATCCTTATCTCATCTGAGAACTTTGAAGCAAATCGTTTTTGTTTTCGATATGTTTCAGAATTGCAGGGGGAGTGGTCAAACTTCTAAATAAAATTTATCAGGCTGCAGTTACATATAAGGACTTCTTACTAAGGAGTATTCGTTCCATGCCTCTAGTTCTTACCATCTCTGAAATAAGTTTGCTCATACCCACAAAGACACAGAATGGCAGACGGGCATGGCAATATCGTTTCATCTTGTTGATGCTGATCAAGAATATATATACTTTATAGGGTCGGCGATGCTTCCTTCTTGCTATTACACACATTTGCACCAAATTAATATACTCTGTGTACCTTTGGTACAGAGTATAAAAATCTCAAATAAAATGAGAATTTCTACTATATTGAAGTATTCTCAGTACTACACAGAAAAAAAAAGGACCAAATATCAGCCCTACCTTTAATAATATCAAAATAATATCAATTTTTCATATCAATGTCATACTATTTCCACCTAAACACATGGACGCGATAATATCATCATATTTTTTTCAGATGAAGGCTGATTCGATAATCAAAATACCCGTATGAAACTAAATATCGTGATCTTTTTTTCCTGTGTATTAATACAATTAGTACCTTTTTTCTGAGTGTATGCATAAATTTACGGATTTTGTAACTCTTAGTGAGATCATAAAAAGTTATTCACAACAAAAAGTTTTTCCCAAAAATAAATCCGCTCGTTACATTTGTTTGTTTGTTTGCCACGTCGACTCCCCCATTGGGCTCGTTCTGTCTTAATAACAATTACCGGAGCAAGATACTGCCTCGTGACTGTCATAAAACGAGCGACACACTATGAATTCGCGTAGTAGGCGCCACTTGGGCAGCAGCCAAAACCCATAAATGAATGGGAATGATGCAATGAAGCCGGTAGCCCAAGTTTAAGGTAACGAGAGCCAAATATGAATAAGAAAATTGAATATTTTCAAGGCAATTACTACAAATTTTACCTTATCCATAACCCATATGTATGGGGAGCGGGGGAGTCAATTAGAGAAATCAATTCTGTGGTTTTCTTGTGTCAGCAAATTGTATGTTCAATTATCAAAAAGGATATCAAGTTAACCTTTTGGCATTTGGCATCTGTAAAATTTTGCCATATTCTCATAAATTTTCAACAAAACCAATTTTGCTTGCCCAAATGCCGAGATTGTCGAACTATTTCCAATGACAATTGTAAAATGAAATATTTGTGTAAAACAAAATCTAAATTAAAAGCTCAAGCAAACTGAAGGTCTCTTAAAGGGAACCGCAGAGTTATGTTTGTGTAAAACCAAAGGGTCATTATTTATGCATGTAAAACTCTTTTGAAAAGGCTAACAAGATTAGTGAAAACCTCAACAGCCACACTTGCACATACCATAAAGAGCACCTACATAAAAGGACATGAAAAGAGCTGGGAAAATTTGTTGTAATGCAATAACAACATTACTCTGCAGTGCAATAGCTTATTTAATTAGTGGATAAAAATAGTTTCTGCTAGTTTACAGCATTTTCTATTCGAAATATATGGGAAACCATATAAAAACTCCGCCCACCGCAAAAATAATTTGATTTATTTTGAAATATGTAATAACTTAAGGAAAATTGTAAAGCTTAATGATATGAGGCTGCAGAGGATATTGATACATTACACAGTGCGATAAAATATAACTTTTGGTAAGGCCTGAAAACCGGACTAATAAATTGTGAAAAAGAGGCATCCTTTGGTGAGTTTATAGCCTATATGAACTCGATAATGGGTTCTAAGATTGACCTCTATGGGCGGGCTACTAACCACTAGTCCATTGGAGGAGGAAATTTGGTATAACAATTGTGCTGCCTCCCTTCATTATTAATGAATTTTTCAAAATGTTAGCTCTTATCTTTTTTTAACTAGAAACAGATGTTGTTGCTGTGTGTTGCCAGTATAAACGTACCCATTAAACGCGAACTCGACGTGATCTTGAAAAACAGGGTATGAGGTGTTACTACCTGATGACTCTAGTTTCACTATTAGAGGCCTATTTCCAGAACGAATTAAAAATTATGTCACGAAATTGCCAGTAATTTATGTTAAGTGGATTGTAAGCTATAGAGGGACCACAAAATCTTACAAATCCCTAAAAAATACCCAAAACGGCTGCCAAAAAGAAGGTTCACACTGAGTAGTCAGACTATTGTATTCAAAATGTGTTTATCAAATTAAAGTTCAAGCAACTAAGAAATCTCCTAACTATATATATGGCCGCTAAGCGGGGGGACTGAGCTTCGCCAAGAAAAGTTTCTTTAGAAAAATGTGAATATCTTAAGTTTTGGCTTGTTGATTTTAAAACGGACAAATTTTATTAAAAGGTTATTGAATATCCTAAGCGACTGTCCTTGAATACAAGTTAATTAATGCTTTTATCTGGAATTTTGATTTTAATTGATCAGTTATTGGAAAATCGCTACATTTTAAGTGAAATTTTTACCAAGAATAAAAATGTATATTATTTTTTTCTCTGGTATAGGTATAATGTGTTATATTTTATTAGAATAAATTGAATAATTTAGAAGTTATTGGCCTAAAAGCGAAAAATTAAATGCCTGGATTGGTTCTTTGTGACTAAAGTGTGACTGAGGTTTTTAATAGAATCTAATAGAAAACGCTTTTCTACAGCAAGTTTGAGCTAAGTCCAAATGGCGGGCCGCTTTTGTTTGACGTGATTTGGCTCAGAGACGTTTCAATATTTCATACTAATAACTGTAACTGAAACTCAAAAGAAGTTAGGTTAAGAGTCGTTACCCGTTCCTTAATCCGTACCCCAAAACTGTAATATAGCTGAAACCGAAATAAAGCGATCGGCAAAAACAGTTATCGTAACCATAGATGTTAGTCGTTTCGGTTTTAGTCCCGGTTAACATTTATCACAGGCCGGTTGAAGTGCAGAGGCTGTGTGTGCCGGCTGTGAAAGAGGTCGTGGGTTCGGTCCCGCCGCGGAATAATTAATAAAAGTTTTTTCATTCAAAGCTAGGTCTATACAGTTCCCACATCAAGTTTGTTTCAAACATGGAAAATTCGCCCTTCTCCTCCTTTTAACCGCAAAAAACTGTCAGAGCCACAATTTTAAAATTAAACTTCGTGACTGACTGCAGCAATAAGGAATAACAGCACAAGTATGTTTTTCCTAGAAAGAAATTATTATCTTTAACAGATATTCCATCAATTTAGTTAATTATCATTGTGGAACTGAAAGTAAAAATATCAATTCTGGGATAAGGTAGATTAAGAATAGGAAAGAATGATACAACTTAGTTATGTTTTTCCTTTTGTAAACTAAAGCAATCAAGACTTATGTGATTTTGTTTTGCTGTTACATATTTGTAACCACTCATCCGATTGGTGTGAAATTTTGACACAAAACTTATAGAATAGAAACTGGAAGAAGCCTTTGGTATTAATAACTCAATTCAGACATAGCTCGAGTTATGCTTTTATTCCTTATTGGAACAAAATATTTTAAGTTAGGGCCAATATCTATCTATTTTGAATACCACAATAGGATCACAGCAAATACCACGAAGTTATGGAAGTGCACCGACCCATTTATTTGAAATATATTTATATTATTTTAAAATAAAAAGCTAGCCTATCAAAAACAGTAAATTCAAAATTGTGAAAAGCCAGTCCAAGAAGTTAACTCAATATTAACTTAGGAACTCAAAGCCATAAGAACAACATCACTTGGTACAGGTTATTTTGCAGTCGGGGCACTCGACTGCAGCACTCTTACTTGTTTAACAATAACTTGAAGGCTCTATGCATGGATATATGTAAAGGCTTTTTTCAAATTTATTTCGCTGAGGAATATTTAAGTCGCTCAGGGTGGATTACTAGATTACAAGACTGATTGTAATTTCAAGAATTTTGCCAAAATCTGCAAAAAGAAAATCGCGCCTTATATTCTCATACATCTCTCAAAACTTGCACAACAACTTCAATGGTAAAATCGCAACCTAAAGCAAAACAGAAGCACTGCTCAAGGGTCAAACTTGGCATACTTTTCAGCGCGTGGCGGCGGGCAATGCTGCGTATACGCAACATGCAATTTACTGTCTGAGGGGGCAGGCAACATGCTACAACTAGATGAAGTATACAAAGAAATGTGCGTGCCAGCTAGTGTCTAAGTAAGCACTGACACGTACTAAAACGAGCGTATAACTTTAAGAAGAGGGTGATGTGTGAGTGTGTGCGTATGCATGCACGTGTGCGCGAGTGCCAAATCAGCACAGCAAGAAAATGCCAAGCACTGAGCTATGGGGACAACTATAAAACGCGTGGCAAAGGTCACGAACACAACCTTTTGGCTGCTGCTGCTGAACAAAAAATTGAGATATTTTTCTCAGTTTTATTTTCTTTCTCGCATCAGCGAGTTTAGCTCAACGCTGATAGTTGGTTCACTTTTGCTCGGGGAAGGTAAAATGGTCCGAGTCCAAAAGTAGCTAGGAACTGCTGCTACCGGCGGCCAAGGACAAACATTGTAAAAGACCAAAAAAAAAAAAAAAATCATGGGCATTGATTAGCTACGCATTGAGTGGAAGTGCGATGGAGGAAAAAAGTAAAGTTTAAGCTGCATTTGGCTTTGGGTTGTGGATAAAAAAGGATTTATATAAAAGTTTTGCCAGCCATTTATTTGGAGTCACGATAAATTCACTATGAATTTCAAGTGCGATTTATAGTTCTAACTAAACTAGATCGATGAAACTAATCTTTGGACTGAACTACTGACCCTTGAATATAACAAATCAGGCAAAATAACTAAAGCCCCATTCCTAGCAACGACTACAGAATGAAGAACTGAACCAAAAGTAAATACTAACATGATTCTTAAATTATAATGAATTACACAACACAGTTTTAACTAAATTTGAACTATTTTTTTTTGATTTTGGGAGTTTAAATGTTCTACTTTTGGTTAAGCTCACTTTTGTTGGCCAAAAAAAAAACTGTGCTACTGGTGTCAGCTATGAATCAAGCACACAAATGCTTCTCATAAACAAGCGAAATGACTGAAAGCCTTTTAGTGTCGCAAGACCTTTAATATCTCAATCTAAACCGAAGTTAAAAACAGTTGTCTATCTATTTTGCCTGCCATTATTCTTTGCTTGTGCCAAAATATATACAGAAAATACGTGTCTAGCATTTTCAAGGTTTGTATTTTAGTGCCAACACACCACACATAATTGCAAGTACACAGACACACACAAACACACATCTTATGCAAATATCCAAATGATAACAGCACACTTCATATTAAAGGACCTTGAATGCGTTTGGAATCATAAGGAATAGAAATTGGTAAGGGATATGTGTGCTTCTACGTTTCAAATGCCCTTCATTTAACATAATATTTAAATATGGCAAACACGTAACGTGGCTGTATACTACATATATACACGCATTATATAGAGGTATACCTGACTCAGTAAATGCGTGAGTCTGTGTGTGTGTTTGTCTTTGATTTATGAGTTTTTATGGCTATTTTTGCACGCAAACAAATCTGAAAAGCGAAAGAAAATATGAAACATGAGATATTTTTAGCTATAGACAACAACAACCTGGTGGCGCCAGATTTTTGGGCGACAATAACTAAAAGAGTACAGAAAAATTTTAATGAAATAAATTTAACAAATTTACTCGAAAGAATCCTATGGTTTAATTTTAAATATTTATCAAACTATGGTTTGAAAGGGAAATAACCACTTTTGCTTAATTTTGATACACAGAGGAAAAAATTCAAGAGCGCTGAACTCAAGAAGAGCCCAAAAGTTGTCCTCATTTGTAGTACAATGTTGAAGAAGAATTTTTCTCCAATCGAGTTGAACTTACTTCATTTCAAGAACATTCAGAACAATTGTTCTCATAAAATTTGTGTCTAAGGATCGGTTCTCGGACCGGTTCCTCTATTTATCGAACCTTAGGTTTTGGTTCGAAGATTGGTTCATGGATTATAAGATAAGTAGTTGAGACATGTGTATTAGTGTTGGGTAAAGGTTGTTCTTTTCACTGAACATGTTCACTTGTTCTTTTTTTTTAAGTGAGTCAGCTCACTCAAATTTCCCACTTGTTCAGTTGTTCTTCGGTTGCACTGACCGCGTTGTTGTTTTGGTTTTTTCAGCATCCATTTTTTTTTTTGTACACACATACGAAATTTGCGTCTTTTACTCTCGCGCTAACTCTCCCGCTCTCTCTCGAGCGCTTAAGCGCCCCATACACCCCACAAATTTTTGCGCCAAATGCTAATGTGTGTTAGTGAAATATGGGTGTATGCGTCACACGCATGCAATGCGTGTTCTTATAACTAACACACATTAGCGTTTTACGCAAAAATTTGAAAGGTGTATTCGGCGCTTTAGTTCAAAATGTTGGCGCCATACTTGTTATAGTTGTACGTACAGCCAAAGACACTACATATATGTAGTAGATACCGCAACTCATACAAACTTTTTTATTTTTCGTTTTTGGGATCCAATGTCAGCTCCCAAGAACAACCGGTTTTTGCGTCTCATGCGTCATCTACAATATCTATATATCTTTGGTAAAGCCCAAAACAAACTCTTAAACCAAGCTCACAAAGCGAGACACACAAAACAACTCACCCAGCAAGAGAGACTGAGCAGCACAAAGAACGCTGAACAACACTTAGAGCAAGACAGAGCAAGCTCACAAAGCGAGGCAGACGTAACAACTCTCTGAGCAAAAGAGACCGAACAGCTCTTAGAACAACTCAAGAACAACTTAGAGCAAGATAAACTCAGAACAAGATGGATTGAACAAGATAGACTGAACAAGACTCGCTGAACAAAAATGAATAATTGAAGAAGAACATGTTCACTTGTTCAGTTTAAAGAACAACTCAATTTTGTTCACTGACTCATGATCAACCCAACACTAATTTATATGGATAGGGGGTTTAGTGACCTGTTTTTGATTTTAGTCAAAGCTTGCATCTGGCTGGCTCAAGGTCAATGGTTAATTATTATTCAGTATAATCAACACAAATCAACAGATATTAATTACAACATTTTGGAATAGCAATGGTATGTCCGTACAACGATCGCTGTTTCGAGAATAACCAATTTCTTTAATTAGGGAACTTTTTTTTGCTGTTCACGCTTTAAACAACCTACCAGTTGGTATTTATGCTACTTCAGTTGGCGAATAAAGGCATGGGAATTCGCAGCCTGAAAATTGGCTATGGTTTTTTGAAGGTGTTTGTTTACCAATTTGCTGTAATTAATTCGGTTGCTTCAGACTATTTAGACTATTTGGTAAAAACAGACAAATTTTTATTGAGAATTTAGCGTTCAGCTAACGAACCTATTAAAAACGTTAATCAATACCCGAATGAAGCTAATGTATTATGATTATCATTCAAACGTTCTCTAACACAGCGTACAAAAAGGCCTGGACTTTAAAATGACGAGCTTGCCTCACCTTCTAAGTTCACAATTATAAGAATTTGAGTTTCCATTTAGCTATTTGACTTGTGCTTAGTTTTTTTCTCAAAGTCGTAATATAGATGAATATGATTTTGAAATGATAATGATCCGATTCAGCACTACAAAATTATTTGTATCCGATCAATATATTATTAAAGTTACATAAGTTCTAAAAGCAACTGACTTATGTTGTTCCTTTACATTTCATACCTTTTTTAAGCAAAAGCGGTCAGGTTCGAGTCCTGGTTCAGAAAGTTAATTATTAAAAAGGTGCAGTTCTGGGTCCGGTTCGAAGGACCCAGAAATCCTACTAAGGATATGTAACATGTTTAAGTTGTATAGGGGTAGTTAAAGAAACTTTCATCGGCATTGTGCAAATCTAAATCAGCGGTGCACATGAAATTTGAATTTGGGAGCAGCCGAACCACAACAACAGAAACGAGAGCGTAAGTTAAAGTCGGCTCTAACCGACTTCGATATACCCGTTACTCATGGAAACAAATGTTTAATAGCCTTCCTGTATGCCTGAGGTGGGTATGCAACATTTTTTTAACTCGGCTGTTTATTATCCGCCAGATATTAATAGACATTTGTCAATTACTAAATCCATTATAAATGACTCCAAATTCATCACGATAAACAGATCAGACAACAAAACTTTTGAAAACGTATCACCTTTCCTAATAAAAACGAGAGCGTAAGTTAAAGTCGGCTCTAACCGACTTCGATATACCCGTTACTCATGGAAACAAATGTTTAATAGCCTTACTGTATGCCTGAGGTGGGTCAGCCGAAAAGTATGCAACATTTTTTAACTCGTCTCTCTCTCTCTCTCTCTCTCTCTCTCACTAAGATTGCTGCTGAACGCAATGCTTAGGTTATGAGTGGGGTGGGTGGTGGGTGTTAACTGATCGTTTTTTGCTCATAACTTGAGTATCGTTCATCCGATCTTTATCATTCCTTCAGCAAATCGATAAATAATTTTAAGAACTAGATATCTCTAGAAAGTACGAACCATCTATCATCAAAACTGTAGGAGATATGACGTTTTTTCCAAATTGCGGGGGCGTGAGGGGGCGTGGCAAAAATTGAAAATAAACTTGATCTGCGTGCAGACAATAGGAGTCTACATTTCAAAATTGGTTGCTCTAGCTCTTCTAGTCTCTGAGATCTAGGTGTTCATACAGACAGACGGACGGACGGACGGACGGACGGACGGACGGACGGACAGACGGACAGACGGACAGACGGACATGGCTATATCGACTCGGCTGTTGATGCTGATCAAGAATATATATACTTTATATGGTCGGAAATGATTCCTTCTGCCTGTTACATACATTTGCACGACTTTAGTAGACCCTTTTACTCTACGAGTAACGGGTATAACAAGAAAGAAAGTCGGTCAAGCCCGACTATTACATACTCTGCAACCTTAATGTCGCAGCTCGAATTTGGTCACGAGTCAAACGGCCAGTTAACACACAACGCACAACGCAGTGCGCTCTCTAAGTCTCTCTCTCTCTCTCTCTCTCTCTCTCTCTCTCTCACTAAGATTGCTGCTGAACGCAATGCTTAGATTATGCTTAGGGTGGGTGGTGGGTGTTAACTGACCGTTTTTTGCTCATAACTTGAGTATCGTTCATCCGATCTTTATTATTCCTTCAGCAAATCGATAAATAATTTTGAGTACTAGATATCTCTAGAAAATACGAACCATCTATCATCAAAACTGTAGGAGATATGACGTTTTTTCCAAATTGCGGGGGCGTGAGGGGGCGTGGCAAAAATTGAAAATAAACTTGATCTGCGTGCAGACAATAGGAGTCTACATTTCAAATTTGGTTGCTCTAGCTCTTCTAGTCTCTGAGATCTAGGTGTTCATACAGACAGACGGACAGACGGACATGGCTATATCGAATCGGCTGTTGATGCTGATCAAGGATATATATACTTTATATGGTCGGAAATGATTCCTTCTGGCTGTTACATACATTTGCACGACTTTAGTATACCCTTTTACTCTACGAGTAACGGGTATAAAAACAACTGTTATCAGCGAGTCTCGATCGCCCAAAATGCAGCTAGTGCGCCGTCTGTATGCGCGTCTTGTAGGCACCGTGCTCCGATTTGAGTTAATTGCGACGCAGTTTATTATGAAACTGACGCGCCAATTGCCAAAAAATAAATCTCGGAGCAAGGGCTTGCCCACAGCTGATATAAATCATTATTTATCTAAACCTCATTAATATATATTACACAGTTAAAAAAGTCTAATCCATATAGCTTAAAAACTTGATAAGGAGATATATCATCTACCAGAGTCACCTTCTATATTCCTAGCCTTGGCCTCTTTAAGTCAGGGCACTATAGAAGAGTTTCCCAATTTTCAGGCATTATTCAATATCTTCACAATTGACCAAAGTTTTTGGACCTTAGTCATTTAAAAGTCATTTGGAAGTGTTTTTGGCTATTTTTAAAAATTTATGATTGGTTCCCATGTCCGGCCCATATCAGTTTATTGTCTGAGGAATCGTCTCGAGCTTTTAAGCAGATAATTGACTTTATTTGTAACAGAATTTTATTTATTTGTTAAAACATCCACTGAGACAATCAAGAGCCAGTTGTCACAATCATATTGGGTTTAGTTATCCGGCAACATTGCAAAGAAGTCAACTTTGTCAAAATTGAGGGCAATCTCATACAAATTAAAACTTCGCAAAGGATGGGCAAAAGTGCACGTTCAGATAAAGTGAAACGGAAACGAAATTTATGCTCTACAAATTCCAAAAGTCTCAGCCTTCACAAATCTTTAAAAAAAAAATTTGGTAGATTTGCAAAGATGATTTTTTTCACAAATTTTTTTTTTTGTAAGATGGCATAAAATTACCGCTAATTTCTACAGACCAAAGGATTAAACATATACTGCCATGTTCCGATTTTCACTAAAGTGAATTCGAATATTTTACAAGTTCTCTTTTCTATTAAACAATCAGGGAATTCCGTATCAAACCTTTAGTTTCTAACTCTTAACTGAATGGATTTAGATTAAAATGTTTTTACCTGATAAGCCCAATCAATTTAATACAACAGCACATTTAACAAATTCGACAATTTTTGTCGAAAGTGAAAATCGGAACAGGCCTGATAGTACACACCATAATGATTAGATTCTATCAAAATTATTTGATCAAAACTATTGATTGAAATGAATGTTTGGACCCAGGTAAGATAAAAGCTACTCGAATTTGATTTATACATAATATATAAAGTTATACACAAACGGTCACAATTGGCACCACTTGTGAAGGAACTAGGCATGAAAAATCTTCTCTAACTTTGCCGGTCCGAATTCGGTGTTCAACTGTAGGTACACGCCAAGAGGTTGAAAGAAGCTCGGTTTATGGATTTTTGAGCTGTGTAATGCCAAATAATTTGTTATTTTTATACCCGTTACTCGTACAGTAAAAGGGTATACTAAAGTCGTGCAAATGTATGTAACAGGGAGAAGGAATCATTTCCGACCCTAAAAAATATATATTCTTGATCAGCATCAACAGCCGAGTCGATATAGCCATGTCCGTCTGTCCGTCTGTCCGTCTGACCGTCTGTCCGTCTGTCCGTCTGTCCGTCTGTCCGTCTGTCTGTATGAACACCTAGATCTCAGAGACTAGAAGAGCTAGAGCAACCAATTTTGAAATGTAGACTCCTATTGTCTGCACGCAGATCAAGTTTATTTCAAATTTTTGCCACGCCCACCCCCGCCCCCACAATGAAAAATGTTGAATAACTCCCACAATTTTTGAGATATCGATCTCAAATTTAAAACTTAAGTTTATATTCGCTACATCTATTAGCCCTCCAATTTTCATCAAGATGCTAAATAGCCGAGTTAAAAAATGTTGCATACTTTTCGGCTGTCTCACCTCAGGCACACAGGATGGCTATTAAACATTACTATGCATGAGTAACGGGTATGTCGAAGTCGGTTAGAGCCGACTTTAACTTACGCTCTCGTTTAATTATATTAAAGTGAATGTACTTTTTGTATGTTTGTATAATTATTCCTAGGCGGCTAAACGGATCTTTACGAAATTTTCACCGAATTCTCATGTCGATCACGAAAGAAAAATATGCTATTTCCAATGTCAGTGAACCGATTCGTAAGTGGTGTTAGCCGGTTTTAAAGTGGTTCAGATCCAAAACTCCATTTAGTTATTTATTAGTTCTTGCTTAATCGATATACAATCTAGACGATAAGTTTTAAATCACACAGTCGATAAGTTCTAGCAATGATCAATATACTCAAGCCGACTCAGTCCTGCGCCAGCATCGAAAGTGATTAAAATCGTGTGCTTAAAGTTCTGCCCCAAGAGTCACTTGTCTCCCACAAAATTGATGTCTTTAAACCCGCACGTTTAAGTGTTTTCTCGCTTGTTTAATAGACTTAACACGTACAATTAAGGTACACGTAATTTAATCCGGCTGCCAAAAACCACTTAACTCCATGCTCTCAAGTCAATTGGCCATATCATATGCCATTTTTGAATTATTGATCCCCACCCCCTTTAATACCATACATATCTCAGACTGCTGGACGTGTGCATATTTTGTGGTTTTCAAAGTACATCAACGCTTATGCCAAGGCAAAAGCGAGCCAGACATTCAATCATTTTTGGCATTTTACATTACAACTGGGGAAGAAAAGTTCAAGGACAATTTCAAACACCCGTAATGGAAGACGTTTCAGTTTAAAAACAATATTTTTATTCTTTATACACACATACATACATACTATATATATTTTGGCCCTGGTCATGGCGTATTATCAATAAAAAAAAAGGTTTTCTTTTATGCGTCGCAGCCTGAAAGTAGGCAACACAAAATTCTAAAAATAAAAGCCCCCAAAATGAATGACGCATAAAACGGCAGCCGTTTTGAACGAAAAAAGTGATGCTGATGATGTTGAATAGGGGGGTGTGTAGTGTTCGGATAGCTCACAGTTTTTTTGATTTTTCATAAACAAGCAAACTCGTTTAGTGCGGAAATGCGGCTGCCAGTAGTGGAAAAATTATGCAAAACAAAAACCTGCCCAAATGCACATTTAATTGCCCACTCAGAGGGAAATCCCCACCCCCATTCACCCAGCAGGATGGAGAACTATGCAGGAATAAAGACAGAGAACATAAAAGAGCAGGTCTGGCGTGCTGCGCTTTTAAGTCACAGAACAAAAGCGACGAATTTCTTTGACCAGTCAACAATTTTGTGGATTTAGTAATGGGAAAATGCTTTTAGCGAACATAAATAAAGGGTTTTATTTTCCACAATATCTAAATTAAAAAAGCCAATTGGTAATTTGTGGTAAAAAAGTCTTAAATGAATAGAAACGAATTTCTTACTTTAAGTTGTAACTTCACCAGAACTAAAATATTTGGGGCTGGAGAGTTGCTCTCACAGACGACTCTAACAGTTCGATTCGGTAATCGCCCTTGGAGTTGGGTTTTTAAAGCTCGGAGAGATAATCTGATATGTTGTATCGTATATTAATTGTTGTGCTTAAAAAACAGAGAAATTAAAATTTGTAGACCAGGTGTGCCCAATCGTTTATTATGACAGTGCATTTTTTCAATCAATCAATAGCAGCGAGCTTTTTTCAAACGAAATGACAGTAATAAAACAGCGGAAAACTAACTTCGGGTCGACCGAAGTTTATATACCCTTGCAGCTTGCATAATTTATTAAAATTAATAGACTTTCTTCACCCAATTTCTATAGCCGCTATACAATATAGTTGTCCAATCAAACTTGGTGGAAATATGTGAAAGCAGAGAAAACTTATACATAAAAGGTTTGGGGACGTTTGAGTTGAAGACAAAAAAGTTTTTCTCACTAAAACTACTTTTTCGACCAATCGTTCCTATGGCAGCTCTATGCTACAGTCATCCGATCCCGCCGGTTCCGACAAATGTCGAAAAGAAGCAAAATGACAGACGGACGGACGGACATGGCTATAAGTATGTCCCATTCATGTCAAACCTCTATCTCTTACCATCTCTGAGATACCATCATAGAGACAGACGGACATGGCTTTATCGACTCGGCTGTTGACGCTGATCAAGAATATAGATACTTTATGTGGTCGGAGATGCTTCCTTCTATGCGTTACAAACATCTGGACAATTTTAATATACCCTCTACAAGGGTACAAAGGTGTTGAATAACTCCCACTATTTTTTAAATATCGATCTCAATTTTAAAAGTGCATTTATATTCGAAATATCTATAATCTCTCAAATTTTCATAAATATCGGATAATAAATAGCGTTACTTTTTTAATCAGGAATACAACTTTTTTCAAATGTTTGGTTAGCATGCGCTGTCTGCTAACATTATGTTAATATGTTAGCCATAATGTTAATGCTTTGTTAATTAACATAATTCCCTGATTCACGAATATATCGAAGTCGGGCAGCACCGACTTTTATGTGTTAGAATTATGTGTGATCACCAGTACAAAGCAGAGAATCAAACCGTATCGTATTTCGGTTCCGGTTCTGGTACGAACCGAAACTTATGTTTCGGTAAAAGGTTCTGTTTTGGTTCTAAAATGATTTCGGTATTCGGTAACTGAATTTTTATTTCGGTATACCGGTGCGTATCGGTATGTACCGGAAAAATAAATATAAAAAAAAAAAAAGATCGGTCATTGGTTTCTTGTCTCTCTGATTTCTTAGCGAAATACCACCCGGAAAAAAACGTTCTACGCTTACTGGCCCTTTTCAAAGGCATACATACTATTGTGGAAACTTTGTTGATTTTTCTGCCCACCATTAAACAGACTCCATAAAGAAGGCAGCCGAAACGCTAAGGAGAACAGCTCAGTTCAAAAATATTTGAGCTGCAGCAAAAAAGGACGGCCCCAAATAACCCCAGTGGAAGAACATATAACAAACGAAACGGCCTATATCAAAACCAACACCATTTAAGTACGTCAGATTTATTTTGTTAACGTTTGAAGTTCAGAAAAATTGATCATGATTGATGCCATTCAACTGTTTTGGGAAAATACTGAACCGTTAGAATAGTCCTGTTTTTTATTCATACAAGTACATGTATGAATCGACTTAGCCTCCACTTTCAGCTAATGGATTTGTGTCAGAGCTGCTTGCCTCATTAAATTTTACTTCCACAGAAATGGATAACGTTACACTTAACAATATAGCTAGATATGTTTACGATAAAAGACGAACTGAACATATAACACACCTTGCTATTCAAATATACGGTGTTGACTTTAAATCATTTACAATATACAGATCGCTTATTTTCCGCTTAAGATAATAAATACTAGAGAACCATCATATTTGTATGACAAGATTAGTTTTGCCACATCGATAAGGACTATGAACTTAATACCAGTACGCCATAAACTTGCTAGTTCGGAGCGACAATTCTTTGTTAGGTTGTGGAACGAACTACCAACCAATATAAACAATATCAGTAGTGCAACGCAATTTAGGGAAAAGTTTGAAAATACACTTGCAAACTAGATCTTTAAATTACCGAAATGCTATTCCAAAATGTTGTAATTAATATCTGTTGGTTTGTGTTGGTTATAAAAGACTTATAATCAACCAAAAGACCTTGAGCTAGCCAGTTGTATCATTGACTAAAATCAAAAAAACAGGTCACTAAACCCCACATATAAATTAAGAAATTATTGTTTGTTTGATAATATTTAAATAATAGATGATAAGATGTAAACCATAGAATTAAGCAGGATAAGTCAATTTAAAATCAAATGTCTTGCTGTTGTGACTGGTGAAATAATTGCTAAGTATGTATATACTTGTAGCACAAGGAGTTTTTGTCGAATAAATCTAAATCTAAAGTACTTTTCTGTATAAAGGATATATTAAGGATCGAAGAATAAAGAATCACAATACAAAAGTTTTGCTTAGCCAGACTCTTTTTTTGAAAGCCTACGATTTAATCAAATTGCGTAAAAGTGCCCATAAATTAAGTGCCAGCTTTGCAGTGTAGTTCTTGCACTCAAAACCGAAACTGTACCGTTACAACGTTTGGGTTCCTTTCGGTCTTTTCGGTTCCAAGAATATCGATCTCGAATAACGGTATAAAAAAATAAAATATCGGTTCCGGTTCTGGCTCTGAGTTTTAATCCGTTCCTTTCGGTATACGATTCCGGTTCTGGTTTGATTTCCTGGTACAAAGAAAAAGTACGCTTTTCAAATTTGTTCTAATCTTTCTAAATTAATCAGGCCTGTTCCCAATTCCGAAAACGAGTGGAATTGTCAAAAGTTGCGCAGTAGAATTGGCAGAATTAAAAGTAATTGATATTTGAGACATTAAAACCAACATTAAAAACAAGAAAGAAAGTCGGTCAAGCCCGACTGTAACATACTCTGTACCCTTAACGTCGCAGCTCTGATTTGCTCAAGAGTTATACGCGCTCATCTCTAAGTTTCACTCTCTCTCTCTCTCTCTCTCTCTCTCTCTCTCTCTCTCTCTCTCTCTCTCTCTCTCTCTCTCTCTCTCTCTCACTAAGATTGCCGTTCAATAGAATGCTGCGGTGGTGGGTGGGGGGGTGGGGGGTGTTTACTGGCCGTTTTTTGCTCATAACTTGAGTATCGTTCATCCGATCTTTATCATTCCTTCAGCAAATCGATAAATAATTTTGTTTTCAAGGTATCTCTATGATCGATCTATCTTCAAAACTGTAGGAGATATGACGTTTTTTCCAAATTGCGGGGGCGGGAGGGGGCGTGGCAAAAATTTAAAATAAACTTGATCTGCCTGCAAGTATAAGAAATATATGCCCCATACATGTCAAACCTCTATCTCTTATTATCTCTGAGATCTCTTCGTTTATACGGACGGACGGACAGACAGACAGGCGGACAGACGGACAGACAGACAGACGGACAGACGGACATGGCTATATCGACTCGGCTGTTGATGCTGATCAAGAATATATATACTTTATAGGGTTGGAAACGATTCCTTCTCCCTGTTACATACTTTTGCACAAACTTAATATACTCTATGTACCTTCGGTACAGAGTATAATAATAATAATTCACCGTGAAAAAATTGATAAAAAATGGCACTCAATTCGAAATTTGTATACCCTTGTAGAGGGTATATTAAAATTGTATAGGAACTATCGGTCGAAAAATAAGTTCTAGTGAGAAAACCTTTTTTGTTTGCAATGGTAACGTCTTTTACTTTCCAATTATGAATATTTTCAGTTTCCACACAATTTTGGGAAGTTTGGTAAAAATCGGATGAATATATCGTATAGCTGCCATATAACCAAGTGGCAAGCAAATGGTCAAACTAATGGCGCCATCTATAGCCGAGTTTGGGAAATAACTCAGCTAAGAATGTTCGTCGAAAATCATTTAAGACCTTAATTTCATAAATTATACAACCTACAAGGGTATATAAACTACGGTCGAGCCGAAGTTAGCTTTCCTCTATTTTTTGTATCAATTTTACTCCGATATGACTAAGATTAAATTAATATGTTCGAAAATATATCTACGATATTTTCAAACAAATATTAAAAAAAAAATTGTTCCGAGGCGGGATTCAACCCTCGTAGAAAAGCTATGTGCTGCGTGGGCAAAAGCAAAGTCTACTCGACAAAAGAAAATCAGTTTGTTTCCAAATAACTTCAACATTTTTCATGCAGCAATCGGAATACCACACGAACGTTTAGGTTTTCTACATTAACGTTTGGATATTGAAATGCTACATACATGTGGAAATTCTCAAGCGGAAAATGTAGCTCTAATTCAGTACTGAATTCTAATACTTTGTCATTTAGAAAACTGCTCTCCACACGCGAGATGTAGATTTTCTAAATAAACGTTTAGAATTACAAATGCTGAATGCTACATGTTGGAAATCTACACAAAACGTGTGCAAATTTCAGTCCCATATATAAATGAGCAGAGCAATGAATTCGAACTTAAGAATTACAAGCAAGCAAAAATTGGTGTGTGTTTTCAATACAAGTACATCTTACTCAATACAAGTAACACATTAGATGCATTGCCTTAGACGCGCAGCGTAGCTCAGCCGTCTAAGACGTCGTCAGAATCGAGTTCCAAGTCCCCCCAGAGTAAGTAAAAAAAGACAAGTGAGAAAGTCGGTCAAGCCCGACTATGACATACTCTGTACCAGTTCATTTGCCCTCGACTATAATATTATAATACATCCATAGGAGTATTCGCTCATCTCTAAGGCTAGCTCTCTGTCTCTCTCACTATGTTGGAGAGGAAGAGGCACTCGCCTTTTTCATATTTTGTTACTTCTTTGCTGCATATAAAAAACAGTTGCAGCATTCTCTCTCTGGCTCTCTCTCTCTCTCTCTCTCTCCCAAAGAGTGTGTTTGTTTGAATACAGAGGTGGTTGGCTTGGTGGGTGTGGGGGGTGGTGTCGGATACCTTTTTTGCTCATAACTTGTGTATCGTTCATCCGATCTTTATCATTACTTCAGCAAATCGATAAATAAAATCAGCAAATTAAAAATTTTGGTTACTATATATCTCTAGAACGTACAATAAATCTATCATCAAAACTGTGGGAGATATGACGTTTTTTCCAAACTCCGGGGGCGGGAGGGGACGTGGCAAAAATTAAAAATAAACTTGATCCGCCAGCAAGTATAAGAAATATATATCCCATACATGTCAATCCTCTATCTCTTACCATCTCTGAGATCTGTGCGTTCATACAGACGGACGGACGGACGGACAGATTTGCTGAAGGAATGATGAAGATCGGATGAACGATACTCAAGTTATGAGCAAAAAACGACCAGTTAACGCCAGTTAACCCTTTCGCTCATTCTTTTTCCTTCGGAAAAGGCGCTTCTCCTCTCTCCTTTTCTTCCAGTATCGCTCTTTAACAGCCCGCGTTGCTCGCAACTGCAGAGTTCTCCTGTAGGCAGCGTCTTTCTCTGCAGTAGCGTCGCGGCAGTCCTCATCATACCAAGTCTGCTTTCGAGGGTGCTCGGCGTATCCGAATATCTCCTTGGCAGCCGTACTCATGAAGTGTGATATATAATATGATTTCACTGTTCGCATACACCAGAAGGGAATGATGACTGTCATCAGTCACAGTCATTTGTCATCCCAGCAATATAGAAGTTCCTTTTTGAGGTCCGCTATAGAGAATAAAACAAGACATTCTACATGCCAAGAATATTAATACACTTGTTTTTCTAGCCTGCTGAAAAAAACTTATAAAGCTTGCTTTATATTATTGCTAAGACAATTTTATTTTTTTATGGAATTTTTCATTTCGGTAGCATTTCTTTCAAACTTCCACATTAATTTACAAGTAAAATGACAATAAAGAAAATGAACCCTTTTCTCTGCATATTAGGCAAGCAAATCGAACATTTTAAGCAGCGTCTTTCATTTGTCTTTCTTGCTTTTTTTTACGAGCTCCGTTTGCTCCTTTTCATTGCTTTATTTATGCCTGGCCACAAAATGGTGATGCGTATGCTAAACCTTTTCGTTTTTGTGTGCCTTTGTTTTGGTGCTCATCATCATCAACAGCAGGAGCAGGAGCACCAGCAGTGCACATTGGGTCCAAAGTTTCAAAGTAGACATTGGTTAAAGTTACACCATAAATAGAAAGTTAAAAGTCTAAACTACAATAAATTCAAAATTTAGTATAAATGTAACTTAAAGATCTTTTGGGAAATCATTAGAAGAACTTTTGGTTTTTGTTTAGTAAATTTTCAAAAGATAATAAAATAAATGTTTATAATTTTTAATGTGAATTTTTTTCAGCTGCGACATATTTCATCTTGAATTGCAAAAGCCAATGCTTGACTCGGATGCTAGCATTATTTTTGCAAAGCTTTCTGTACTATTCCCATTTAGCCCCTGCAGCCGTCAATACAGTTGCCGTAAATAGACTTCTAAATTTTGGCATTCGGATTAAATGTAGTTTGTAGCTCAAAAAACTAATTTTCTGGCCCACTGTACAGTGGCAGCAACAGCAGAAACAAGAACAGTCCCTTCCATAATTTCGGGTGGGCTACGCATTTTAAATGCCTGACAGTCTATTTGTTTGTATGTATATGTCTGTTGGCCTGCACGTGTCAGGGATTAGGACAGGCTGCGGTTCAGCTTCAACAATTGCTTTAGCTTTAAGTCAAACGTTTTATCGGTACCAACCAGCCAAGCACTAAAATGGCTTAAAGGATGCAGAAAAACCGCAGAGCATATGCAGCCATGTCAGTGTATGTCTGTCTGTCTGCCTGGCCGACTGTGCGTCTGCCTGGCTCCATTCCGATTTTATCTCCCTCTTGCCTGTGATACATCCGCTTCTGCTGAATGCAACTGCCATGTCAGCTGCCCTTAGCCTTTACCTACCTCTCGTTTTTACGGTGGACCTTGTGGGCTGCAGTTGATCATTTCTGCTTGACTGCAGCTGAGGCCAAGGATGCATTCTCCAACAAAGTTTTGTAATTCTTTTTGGCAAGCTTTAAATTCTGATTTATTCGAGGAGAGAATTTTATTTGCCCCAAATTGATTTCTGTGAATTATGAGGGAAAATTCTAGAAAAAAAATAGACAGTTATAAACTATAATTATTTGCAAACACCTTGAACCACATTACTGGCAAATTGCGCACACAATGCAAAATAGAATCAAAATAGAAAGCAGCCAAAGGCAAGTTTTAAAACTGTCATAGATTTCAATCAAAAGGCAGCTCGTGCCTAGCTGACATGCAACAAGATGTATCCATTTGTATATAGTAGACGACTTAAGCACGGCATCCTAAAGCAGCCTCAGTAATATACACTTCTATTCTCTTTTTTTTCAGCTTTTCAACACGCCATTCTATGCAAGCATTATAACTAGCGCCTCTCTCGGATGGTTACAGATACATTCCCATTTTCATTTATATGCTGCTGTGTGTGTGTGTGTGTGAATTTTTGTAGTATTTTTTACGTTTATTTATTGCTGTTGTTGTTTAAGTTTAATGCAGTTGTAGCTGTATCTGCCGGCGTTAGCAATTTGCGAATATTTGTTACAAGGTCGCTGCGTTAAATAAAAAAGTGCGAGAGAAAAATAATGCAAATTAAATTCTGTCTAATTTGTTGATGATCATTCGAAAAACGTAGCTTTAATTTGTTGATTGATAAACTTATTTTAAAGCAGAAGTTTACAGTTTCAATTATGCAATTTATTTTGATAATCTGATTGATTTTATGTAAATGAGTTTCAGAATAACCATCCTGACATGAAAAAAAAAACTATTTTATTCTCTGTAAAGAGATGGGTGAAGGATACAAAGATCTATCACTTAAGCTTGTGATCCTGATCAAGCATATTTGTACATACTTTAAGGGGTCGGAAAACAGGAAACTTGTTTGGTGACTTGCAAAAATTAATGTGTAACAATTATAAACTGTTTATATTTAAAAATAGCTCGACATTATAGCTTGAGCTTAGTTAAATCTGATGCAATAAAAAGATTAGTTGTAGATCAAGATAAGCGAACCGTGGGCCAACTCTTTGCATTTGCCCCTTCCAAATGTATAAATGTAGTTGCTTGACATCTTTCAATCATTAGATTAAATAGAAAAAAAATCGGATTACTATTTATACTAAACTAAGGACAATTCCTAATTGGATTTCCATGGAAAGAAACTTAAGTGGAGGCACTTACACACAGCAACTGGAACAGAACTTCAGATGTCAGCAGATTTCAGTGGAAAAATGAAAAGCGTTGGCGTCCTGCTGTCATAAAGTGCTGAGTTTCACATTTGCCTGCTGCTATTATTCTACTTTTCCACATTGTAATAATATTTTTACTTCTAGCTTAATTTGTTTGTGACTATTTTTTTTGTTTTTTATGATTGCATTTTACAGTTTTTATCAAGTGCTTGCGGTCAACAATGGTTACTTATGCATTACTTATTGAGTAAGATTACTCATACGCCAAGTGGGTTTAGGGTAAATGATGATGATGATGATGATGACTTTACCGACTGCTGTGCTGAGAGAAGTTTGCAAATTGTTTTACACACTTAATTAAGTTTAAGTGCATTTGAGCTGCAGCTCTTGAAACAGAAACAGACGAATCTAGTTTTTATACACTTGCAGAGGGTATATTATAATTCACCAGATGTTTGTAACGCACAGAAGGAAGCATCTCCGACCACATAAAGTTATTTTATTCTCGATGAACAAGTATAAGTTTATGTCAGTTTTAAAGCTGCCATAGAAAAGATAGGTCTGAAAAATTTTCTAAGTAAGAAAAACTGTTTTGTTCTCAATGGAAACATCTGTAAACACCTAAATGTACTGAACTGGCTTTGAGCCTCTGGATGAACTAGTCTGAAATACTCCAATAACAATACCGAACTAGAGCTAATGGTTCAGAGGATGGTCACACTGGTAGATGATGCGAGCATAGAAGGAGGCGTTAGTGGATTGTGAGGAGTAGAAGATGGACGCTGCTCGAGACGGACATGTGTATATAAATCAGAGATGGGCATGCACACATATCGTCACACTTTTCACACGCATACAAGCACAATTTGCGTGCGCCGCATTCGTGTTCTATAAATAGCTTTCAATGCTTATAGCGTACGTGTGATTTTGTGCAGTCGGCCGCGGCAGAGGTCCTATACACGGTCGCGCTGCCTCGTGTGCATTGGAACGTCGCGACGCGCCCATCTCTAATATAAATGGACAGAGACCGTATTGATAATGACTATGTATTGTGTAAATAATGTCTATATAAGAACCGAAAAACACCGAAGAGTCGGTGGTTTACACATCTTTAAATGTTGCATAAAAAAAAAATCGGATGACAATACCATGCAGCGTTGGATGAAAATCGGATAAATATATCGTAAAGCTTTCCTACAACAAACTGTCCAGCTAAATGGTAACTGAGATGTAGGGTTTCCAGGTATTTAGAAAATATCTATATCATTATTTTTCCGGTTTTAAAAAAGCATCATTTCGATATTGATATTCTGTTTTAAAAACATCGATATTTTCGATGTTTTCAATAAACAGACACTTTAAAAAGCAGAACTATTAAGGTTATTAAGGTGTCATTTGACTATTTTAAAAACCACATACTGATTGCACTTGAAATCCCAAAATCGGAGCTTCAAAACAAGAAAAAATATAGATTTAGCAACAATTTCTCTTCTTCCAGATAGCTGCTATGTGTCAGATAAACTTACAGTTTACTTTGTTATTTGTTAGTTTTTGTCAGAAATATGTAGTAGATGGGATATTGGCCCTAAATGTTTACTCTGTTATTTGTTAGTTTTTGTCAGAAATAGCTCTATGTAGTAGATGGGATATTGGCATTAAATGTATTTTTATAAGTTTAGCAAGAGATATGTATTTCGAACTAGCTAGTTTTAACCGACTCGAGGTCATATTATGTTTGCACATAACTTGAACACAGAACACCACAAAGAATGCTGGTCTCATGCTGTTGGTTTTTGCACTTATGCTGACTTGGAATTCCAGCAAAGCTGTCTGCTGCTTTGCAGTTGATTTGCAAATACTACTGAGGATAGAACCAAATGTGCGTTTAAAAACTGTATAGTCGGGCTGCCTCCTTTTCAGTGTTGTTCAGTGTTCCTGTTAAAAGTTATTTGAAAAAATAACATAACCTCAAGCCGGCTGAAAATTGCTAATTTAAATATTATAAAGGTCCTAAAAACAGACACAATATTTATTTTATTTCATTCAGATTAAAAGAAGTTACATCGATAGTATTTCCAGCATCCCTACTGAGAAGGCGAAATTTTTTGGTCAGTTTGGGAAATCTTCAAAGCGAAAATGAAATTGTTGTATAACAGAGCCGAAGCTAGCTTTTCTTCATTATACACTTGAAAAGTGCATTATAATTTTGCCCAGAAGTTTGTAACGCATAGAAGGAATCATCTTCGACCACATAAAGAAAATATTCTTGATCAACATGACGAGCTGAGTGGATTGACCTTTGTCTGTCCGTCTGTTTCTACGCGAACTAGTCCCCCAATTTAAAAGCTTAAGGCTTGGGCATATCTTAAGCACATTCTGTGCTAGAATTAGAAATGTAGAAAAAAAATTTCAATTTTATTTTTCGGTTTTTATACTCTTTACCAAAGGTACACAGAGTATATTAAGTTTATGCAAAAGTATGTAACAGAAAACGGAATCATTTCCGACCCTATAAAATATATGTATTCTTGATCAGCATCAACAGCCAAGTCGATATAGCTATGTCCGTAATGGTAAGAGATAGAGGTTTGACATGTAATGGACATATACTTCTTATACTTGCAGGCAGGTCAAGTTTATTTTGAATTTTAATCACGCCCCCTCCCTCCCCCGCAATTGAGAAAAATCCTCATATCTCCCACAGTTTTCTGGATAGATGCCTTGCATCTTGTAGAAATATTTAGTAATCAGTATTGTTTGCAGAAGGAATAATAAAGATCGGAAGAACTATAGTTGAGTTATAAGGAAAACAAAAAATTATGATGGGTAGCACCGGTCGCAACGGCGATGGGCCGCACTTCACACTTTATGGCTTCTTTACCACTTTGTGTGGCTTCTAACTTAAATTGATGATATATATACTTACTTTGGGGGTACAGATTACGTTATAGTCGGGCTTGACCGACTTTCTTGCTTGATTTAAAAGTAAATTCATTTTAAATTTTATTTTATATTACATAAATGATCTTTAACTTTGCCCTCCTCTTCTGGGGATCGAAATCGTGACTTCGTTCCTGAACGCAAGAGTTGGCATCTCTACGCTCACGACTGTCGACCTCACTCGAAACGTTGCGGTGAATCGCAGTAAAGAACGCAGGCACAAGGCAAAGCGTTCAGCAACCAAGAAGCTAAGGCCGGCGAAATCAAAGGTTCGAATCAGCGTGGTCCCGAAGATTTGTTTGCTGTTTACACTCTGTACCCACTAAAAATGGGTAAAAGGGGATCATGAAGTTGTGTAACAGGGAGAAGAAATCATTTCCGATGCTTTAAAGTAAATACATAAATTTTTGATCAGCATCAACAGCCGAGTTGATATAGCCATGTCCGTCCGTCCGTCTGTCTATCCGTATGAACGAAAAGATCTCAGAGATCGTAAGAGAAAGAGGTTTGACAAGTATGGTACATAACCTTCTTATACTTGCAGGCAGATCAAGTTTATTTTCAATTTTTGCCACGCGACTGCCGCCCCCGCAATTTAGAAAAAACTTCATATCTCTCACAGTTTTGCAGATAGATTATTTGTATCGTCTAGAGACATTGAGTAATGAAGATTATTTATCGATTTGCCGAAGAAACGATTCAGATAGGATGAACTGTGCTCAAGCTATAACCAAAGGAAAGTTACCTCAATGGCTGTAGTGGCGTCATCTATTGGCCAGTTTTGAAAATCTCTCATTGTTCAATGCAAGTAGTGGCGCTATTGTTCAGAAGCTTTCAGCTGCTACTCCAGGTACCGGACATATTACAGTCGGGCTTGGCCGACTTTCTTACATGTTTTGTAAAGGACATATACTTTTGCTTTGACTCTCTTTGATGATATCGGATGGTTCTATTTCAAACAATTCTAGGATTTTCTTATGCGAAGATATACCATTTCGAATATCTGTGCTACATGTGACATTATTTTGTACAGCCCATAAGTATGCAATAGGTGTTGTTGAAAATTTACATAAATTTGCAAGGCATTACTTTGGGCAGTAGACATTTTTGTAATATCCAGCACTTGTATTCAAAATCGTATATCTTCGCTTAAAAAAATCGTAAAACTGTTTGGGATAGTTTATTTCCAAGTTAAGGAATACTACTTACTGATAATATCAAAGAGAGTCAAAATAAAAGTATATTCTTCCCACAAAACGCTTCTAAATAGGATCAAAATAGACATTTTGTGCAGCTTTAAGCTCTAATTACTAAAAATCTAAACGTGATGGACCATTTCTGAAAACAAATTCGGTTTCGGCACATAAAAATCATCTAGAAATCATCCACCAACTTTTTAGTATACTGGACCTGGTTGCCTAGTGATATTGTAGAATGTAAGCATGCATCTTGCAAAATAGCCGGGGGAGGTAAGCAAACTAGCGCGCCATGACATGGCCAAACCCTTTCCTCAATTTCTGGTATAATCTATCTTTCGTCATCGTGGGAGAAATCACTGCCTTTAGTGCCAACTTTAAGGATATGATTTTCTTATTATTCGCCTAGGGGTTACATGGATTTGCCAAGGTCATCAGACTTATCTTTGGAATAGCAAAGAGCGCTGTCTGACCCATTCTGTCGCTTTTACAACCACGTTATCTGCAAAACTTTTACTTCCTGAGCACTCAATTTTATATTGAGTTTCTTGTTTGCAGATTTTTTTGGTAATCTTCTACTTTATATAGCACAGGTTGCCAAAAGCTTAAGTACCAAAATAAAGAAAAAAATCAGCTCCTGCGCCTGTTCTGCCTAATATGTCTTTGAAAAGAAATTGATGTCAAAGCAACGGCCTCAGCTCTCGCGCTCCACTGTGTAGCTTGTAACTATTTCAAGTTTGACACCGAAAAAAGTTACTGCACATGCCTCAGCTGAGGCAGGGTTTTGATTTCCAATTGCTTTATGACAAACCCGAAGGCGCATTGCCATACATTGTCACGTCGTTATAGTGGACAACGCCAAGATGATCCCACCAAATGCTTAGCAAAAGCATAATGATTGAAAATAATTCCTTTTTCTGCCGTTCCTTCCTTGCGTCTATATAATTTCTAATGGTTGGCCCATTAACTCCTTAGATTTCTACAATTTGACATTGCGTTTGACATGGGGCTAAGTAAAGTAATGCTGCCAATTTGATATATTTGTAAATTTTTTGTTGTCCATTGACAAGTTTGACTACCATAAGCTTTCAAATCAAATAATTCTTCGCTTGACCTAGTGCGACGTGGTTCAAAGGCTTACACAGGCAATCCTTAGCCCTATATGTATTCCATTTTCTATTGCACATAGCTTAAACCCTTCAAGGGGTAATTACTATCGATTGCTGGCAAAGCCTTAGGAAATTTACACACACACACACACACACCCAAGACAAGTGCCCACCCACACATACGTACTGTGCGTGAATTGTGTGCGCTTTAGTTTGTCATACATTGCATTCGGTTATGTCATCATGATTGCACGCACACAGCCTCCACTTTGACTTTGTCTTTGCACAGCAATTTGCCGCTTAATAGGAAAATTAGTTGCCGACCAGAGAGAGGTAAAATGTAATTTTCCACTTTCATGTCATCAAAAACTGAACGCAAAGTCGAAGAAGAAAAAAAATCAAAAAGTGTTTTGCATCTCATGGGCCACCGTGCACTTAGTGAGAGAGTCCGAAACGAATTTGGCCACAAAAATTAATTTGCTAGAGCGGCACAGACTGAGACAGACAAGAAGTCATTTGCGTCAGCCATCCGTCCTGGCAGCTGACAGCAAATTCAATTTGTAAATTTGTTGTTGTAGACGGGGGCAGCCCCCACACTCCCCCCTCCCAAATGGCTGCAGCTGTTGGCAAAATTCAAACAGCAGCAGCATCCACTTTAACAGCAGCAGCAGCAGCGAGAAGGCAAAAAGGTTTGCTCAGAGGCCAATTCAGTTTTGATATTTTTTTAACTAACTTTTAATAGTTTGCTAAATATTTTACTACCATGCCAATCATTTCTAAATTTGTATTTCGAATATAGTTTAATCTGGTTTATATGGTTAAATAAAGTTACAAAATGGTAAAAAAGAAATGCTTAAACTGTTTGGCAAGCCTAACGCCAATGTGAAATTATTCGCGTGGTGTTCAGGTAGTCTAAGGGCCGTTTTCTCATGTTCATGTTTTTGCTCAAATCGAAATCCATCTAGATTTGGCTTCTAGATGGTTTTTGTGCAATTGGTTGTCTCATGCAGGTTGATTATAAATTCGGGCATTTGTGCCACGGTCACACCGGGAGGGCTGGAATGGTCTAATACTAGGTTGGCAGCACCTCTCCATTCGGCTGAATTTTGTCTTTTTTATTGCGCGCCAATTTTAAAAATTAAAGCAAGAATTTTACAGAGAAGGAGAAGGTTTTTCTTTCGGAACGACTTGTTACTATGATGGAAGATTAAGCAGTAGGTCGAAAGCCATGTTCACACACTAAATATGCCAAATTGTGGAACTTTCCGGCCATATTTGATCAAATTATTTGCGTATGGAACCACAGTTTAAGTTCTTAATCCTGTAAAATCTTTAATCCTGGCTTTTTAATCAAAATTTAGCCAAATTAATTGGATGTGTAAACTTAGCTTAAGCAATGAACTAGGGGAATTAGAATGTGCATCTGTAATTTCAGCAATGTCTGCAGGTGTTCTTATATATTAAAGGCACATCCAATATTTTCCATTTTTGGTTTACTTAATAACAATTCAGACTTTAATGTTTTTAGCAGCAGTTGTTTTTTGTTTTCAAATATTTTCCAGTGTGGCCATATGCGCGGATACACAAAAATACTAAATTTGCATAAGAATGTACATGGATTTGAAATCAATGAGGTTGAAGTAGATTGCTACGAAATTCATCTAGATGGTTAGCATTGAACATGAGCAAAGCAAATGCAGCAAATCCACCTAGATTTGCAAAAACACCAACATGAGAAAACGGCCCAAAGTCTTTTGAAGTTAAAAACCGTTAGATTGTTTTGAAGAGATTGGGTCTACACCCAGAAAATAATTTTTCTATATTTAAGAAAATCGCCCTAGAATCGAAATCGCCTTAAAATTTAGAAAAATTTTATATTTTTATGAAAACTGATGTTTAATTAGTGAGTTTAGCTGGCTCTAGGTCCGAAAAAGTTGCGTTTGCTCACAACTGTAAACAACTTATGCATTGTACCACCAAAAAGAGCTGGTTACCTATACAGAACTGAATTTAGAAAAATATATTTATTTTTAAACTTTCAAATTTTTTGCCGGCTCTAGGTCTCGTTATGTTGGTACATAACTTTCTTTTTTAAAAAAAATTAGAGCGAAAATATCACTTTTTTAGAGTTTAGGTTACCTGAGTACGTTTGCTAGCGCTCTTATGCGTACTAATGTATCTCTAACTTTTACGAAGTTGTAAAGTAATGAGAAGTAATGAGAATGTCAAAATTTCATAGATAATATTTAAAGGGGAAGCAGACGTCAAATTTGTTGAATAAGATCTTGACATTACATTGCATTACTTCACAACTCTGTATAAGGGCTAAAGCAGTCTTTACACTTGTCATATAACTCTAAAGAGTCTATCTAAAGACACGATATTATAGTGTAATAGGCAAACATATAACTCTGACGAGAAACTTTTGCCTTCTCTTTATACAAATATGATGAAATAGAACCGGTTCTATTTGATAAAAGTAACTCTGTTGAGACAAAGCTGTCATTTTTGTGGCGTTGCCATTTCCCAAAAAATATTCAACATTTTTATTCGATTTTATTTATCGATTAATCTAAATTGAGAACTCTGAAAGATGATTACATCTGTCATTCGAGTGGTTAATTTGAATGCATCATCGGCAACTATAACAAATGGCACATTCCCTGTACCACCAGGTAAAACATCAATATCCGGGAAATTAAGATTATCTTCAATGCCTGTGCATAGAATGGAATTGCCTGGCGGCGTCGTTTGCTCTTCCACTGCAGAGCAAGAAGCACAATGCTGCGGAATCCTTTATAATTGTAATGAAATGCTCCGTCATTCCTTCTAGCGCGAAATGCAATATGTTTGCCATCTAAAGAAAACATGTTGAAAAATGGAATTTTGAAATTCTATATCTTAATAGCACAAACTTAGCGGACCGAGGCAAATAGGAAGGTTCCACATTTTGTCGAAATTTTGCGCAATGGTTCGCCATTCCTGCTGTGGTTGTCGCATCTAGAAAATAAAACTACATTTTAGAAGCGATTGACTTTATATGCTGTAAAAGAATGAACTACCTTTATATAAATTGATTTTAGGTCGGTAATTGCATTAATGACTTCTGGCACAATTTTTGAAATTTTCGGTTGGAAAATTCTGAATACAACAGATAGGGAAGCAATTAAGTCTCCGGTAGCAAAAAATCGCAGTGTCATAAGAAGGCTGAAAGAGCAAAACTTTAGCTATCTTTGGAAAAAGTAGTTGTTTGTCTACCGTGTTTGTGTGGGAATGGCTTCTCTTAAGAATGTATCTCTTTTTTTTAATTTTGGGTCTTACAAACTCTAGCCACTTGTGAAAAGTTGAGTTGTTCATGTGATTAAAATTTCTGAATGGTTCGTCATCCTCGTACTGGAGCTCACATAAGACATGCTGCGCCATGTCTCTGCTTTCACAGCGACGCAAAAGTCCATTTCGACTTCACATGGAACGCTTTTTACAATGTCGTTCTCTTTGTGGTTCTGGATCATCCGTTTCGTAGTCAGCCAAAATGTTATTTAATTGTTATCTATTTTCACACAAACAAGTCTCACTTTTTATACTCTGTACCGAAGGTACATAGAGTATATTAAGTTTGTGCAAAAGTATGTAACAGGGAGAAGGAATCGTTTCCGACCCTATAAAGTATATATATTCTTGATCAGCATCAACAGCCGAGTCGATATAGCCATGTCCGTCTGTCCGTCCGTCCGTCTGTCCGTCCGTCCGTCCGTACGAACGAAGAGATCTCAGAGATGGTAAGAGATAGAGGTTTGACATGTATGGGGCATATATTTCTTATACTTGCAGGCAGATCAAGTTTATTTTCAATTTTTGCCACGCCCCCTCCCGCCCCCGCAATTTGGAAAAAACGTCATATCTCCTACAGTTTTGAAGATAGATCGTTCGTACCTTCTAGAGATACCTTGTAAACAAAATTATTTATCGTTTTGCTGAAGGAATGATAAAGATCGGATGAACGATACTTAAGTTACGAGCAAAAAACGGCCAGTAAACACAGAACACCACCCCACCCACCACCGCAGCATTCTATTGAATGACAATCTTAGTGAGAGAGAGAGAGAGAGAGAGAGAGAGAGAGAGAGAGAGAGAGAGAGAGTGAAACTTAGAGATGAGCGCGTATAACTCGTGAGCAAATGCGAGCTGCGACGTTAAGGGTACAGAGTATGTTATAGTCGGGCTTGACCGACTTTCTTTCTTGTTTTTTCTTGGGCTATGTGTCAAAAATTGCTGAACCAGCTCTCAACATCTAGTTCAAGATTCTCTGTTATTAAAAGTGTTGGAAATCATAATCATAGCTTTTCTTTAGAGAATTTTGACAAGCGGCTCCTTAGAGAAATATGATAAGTGTAAAGGCTGCTTTAATCCTTAACATGCAAATTTTGAACAATTTCAATCTAGATGACAAGATAAATTTCTAAGCCACCGACAGGCAACTAGTGAAATTGCAGCCTTCTTCTGCTCAAAAAACAATGCGCAAAATTTTTAAATTTCCCGGTGTGAGTAGAAGAAGACTAAATACACTGTGCATAACTTAACAGTTTATCGCGTAGAGACCTAAAAATTCTGAAAGGGTATGATGGTAGTACAAAAACCATGTCTGGGTTTAGTCTGGTTAGCTGCCGTTTTCTTTTTCTGATTGGGATATTCAACTCCATGTCTCGTAAACCATTTGAAATTTCGCATTGACGTCTTAGAGTTGCTCTTGGCTTGGCTTACAAAACATTCTTAAGTAGCAAGTCAAAAAAGTCACATCTTTACATATTATATATTCAAAATTACAAAAATGTCGTAAAATCATCATGTTTTCCCCTCACTTAAAACTAATTTTTCAACTTTGTCTTGAAAACTGTAACAAATCTGACTAGGCAATACAGGACAAAAACGTAGCTTAGACTTAAATAAACAAACGGTTGTAACATACAAACGTCATTCGATTGGCACTTTATATAGTTACGCTCCCTTAAGCATGTAGAATTTTAACCATAACTCGAAAAATGTAAATTTTTGGTGGCAATTGGCTGACACAGTGAAAATTTCGAGTGTTTTGTACTAAATCAATGAAATAGTAAAAAAAAAACATAACTAAAGAATTTCGTGTTTAAGACTACTTATGAAAGAGTAATTAAATGGAGTTGGTTTGTTTATTTTGGTCTAAGCCACAACTTTGTTCTGTATTACTTGTCTAAATTTGAAACGGGTTCCAAGATAAAGTTGAAGAACTCTAAAAAAGTGGTCAATGCTTGGTTTTTTTGGGCAACTTTTGTAATTTCGAGTATGAAGATGTAATTTTTTTCATTTGCTACAAAGAAATGTTTTGTAGGCCAAGCCAAGAGTAACAACTTTGCTACAGATATAAAAGCAAAACTCTAAATTGTTTACGAGATATGGAATCGTAAATCCTACTCTGAAGTTGAATAGTTCAAAGTGCAATAAAAAGAAAACGCCAGCTAATCAGACCAAACACAAAAAGGGTTTTTGTACTACCATTACACCCTTTCAGAATTTTTTGGCCTCGACGCGGTCAACTGTTTTGAGTTCTAAAATGTGTCACAGTGATAAACCTGGTCATCCTGTACAACTCAAACTCTCAGAGATATCCACGCTCTATTTATGTTAAAATATTTAAACGCAGCACTCAAATACCGTAAGCTATTATTTCTTCATTCATCCAGATTCTCAGAATAGCTCCACAATTTTACAAATGGAATACCTGTCAAATGTTTGGGTTCGTAAGCACACACCTCAATACATCTGAGCTAAAAATACTTGAACCCCATTAATTTAAACAGAATTTTTTCACGGGAGAATTTAGCATCTTCCATTTTTATTATGCGCACAATTTGAAGACCTTTCACAGACACCATTCATTCGCATTATGTAGAGCAAACAATTTCATTTGCCACACAATTTCAGCTTTATATAAATACTTATCATTATACTAGGTTGTAAGTACGTAAATAAATTGGATGATTATACCTTGTACCAAAGGTATTAAGAGTATACTTAGTTTATGCAAATGTATGTAACAGAGAGAAGGAAGTATTTTCGACCGTATAAAGTATATATATATTCTTGATCAGCATCAACAGATCTCAACGATGGTAAGAGCTAGACCCCAGCCTCCCCCGCAATTTGGAAAGAACGTAATTTCTCCTACTGTTTTGAAGATAGAAAGTTCGGATTTTCTAGACAAGTTTAGTAACAAGAAATATTTATCGATCCGCCAAAAGATTGGTAAAGATCGCATGAAAGATACTTTCATTGGAAATTTGGCTGCGGCAGCGCTGCTGCTGCGCTCTTACTGCTACTCCATTAATTTGAACAGTGAACATACACTTAAGAAGGTACAGAGTCTATCACATTCGGGCTTGACCGACTTTATTACACAGAAAAAAAAATTGTTCTAGAGTTTAATATTACATACATTTGATGGAAAATGACTGGAAATTGACCTGTCAGAAAATATCTAAGTGATACTTTCGAGCTTTTTAGAATATATTTATAGCCTCGAAAAGGGTATTATAATTTTTCCCAGAAGTTTGCAACGCAAAGAAATATTCATTTCCGACCCCATAAACTATATATATTCTCGATCAGGGCGACGAGCTGAGTCGATTCAGCTTTGTTCCTACGTCGGTCTATCCTTCTGTCTGTATGTTTCTACTCAAACAATCTCTCAGACTTGAAGCTATCGAGTTAAAATTTAGCACAGAGTCTTCTATTTACTGCACGCTGCTAATATATCAAATCGGATGACTATGTCTTATGTATATGTATATGTATATGTATATGTATGAATATGTCTTATTGAGAACATTTTTTTGTTTTCAATGTTATCGTCCAAAAACTCTACCATTTTTTAGTATTAAAAAAATCTAAAAAGATTTTGAAAAATTTGTGCAAAATTGGATGATTATACCATATAGCTGCCATAGGTCTTAGTCAGAAAAACTTTTTTGGTTGTTTATTTTTTTATGCTTTCAAACAGATCCGCAAAATTTGGTCGAATTTAGATGGAGATAGAAAGTAAGAAAAATTTTTGATTTAAGTGTTAGCTTTCTTAATCTCTGATATTTTTATACTCTGTACCGAAGGGAAATATTATATGAACGCACAGATGGTAAGAGATAGAGGTTTGACAACTATGAAACATAAACTTTTTATACTTGCAGGCAGATCAAGTTAATTTTCAATTTTAGCCACGCCCCCTCCCGCCCCTGCCATTTGAAAAAAACGTCATATCTCCCACAGTTATTTAGATAGATGGTTCGTACCTTCAAAAGATATTTAGTAATCAAGATTATTTATCGATATCTTTGTCACTTTGTGTGGCTTCTAACTTAAATTGATCAGATATATACATGCTTTGGGGCATAGATTATACTCTTGTATACTCTTATTGTCGGGCTTGACAGACTTTATTACTTATAAATTTATTTTATTAAATTTATCGATTTGCCGAAGAGATGATAAAGATCGGATGAGCGATACTCAAGTTATGATCAAAGGAAAGTTCGTTGCCGCAGCGCAGCAGCAACGCTGCCTTCAGCTACTACTGCATGTACAGAGTATATAACATTCGGGCTTGACCGACTTTCTTTCTTGTTAAAACCATCATTTGCAAGAGTATACAAATTCGGCTCAGACAAAAATAGCTTAGCCTCTCGTTGTTCCCTGGAAGAGAGCATATTCAAAGTGTCCAGATGTTTGTAACGCATAGAAGGAAACATCTCCGACCACATAAAATATATATATATTCTTGATCAGCATGACGAGCTGATTTGATATAGTCATGTCCGTCTGTTTCTATGAAATATCAAACTATCTGTCTATCAAACTATGCTCTCTTCATAAAACTTAGCACGAAGTATTTTGGTACCAATACGCTGCACAACATTTGTTGGAACCGGCCGGATCGGATGACTATAGCATATAGCTGCCGTAGGTACTATAGGTCGAAAAACTAGATTTAGAGAGAAAAACTTTTTTGTTTTCAACACGAACGTCCCCAAACCTCGATTTTCTTAGTTTGCTTTTTCATGCTTTTTCAAAAGTCCGCCAAGTTTGATGAGAATCGGAAAATTATATAGTATAGCTGCCATACAAACATAGGTTTGAAAAAAGTCAGTAGGAAAAATTTCTTTGTTTTCATTGCTATCGCTCCCAAACTTGTCATTGATTAATATTAAGTGCTTTTACATAATTCTGCCAAGTTTGAATTAAATCGGATGACTATAGCATATAGCTGCCATAGGAACGATCGGTCAATAAAGTAGTTCTAGTGAGAAAAACTTTTGTTTGGTAGCGTCTTTATACTCTCCAGTTATGAATATTATCTGTTTCCACACAATTTTGGGAAGTTTGATCAAAATCGGATGAATATATCGTAGAGCTGCCATATAACAAACTGGCAAGCAAATGGTCAAACTAGTGGCGTCATCTATTGCTCAGCTTGGGAAACTCGACTGACATTGCAATGCACTGTTTACTGCGAAAATTAAATTGTTGAATGAAAATCAATTAATACCTTCTTTTACATAAATTATAGGAGCTGCAAGAGTATAAAACTACGACCGAGCCGAAGTTAGCTTTCCTTTATTTTTATGAACTCAATTTTAACTAAAAGCAGTCATTATATATAAAAATTTTGCCAATATTTAGCAGAAAAAAGCTAGAATTAAAATTAATACGAATTCTGGAGCAAAAATTTCATTCACGAAACATATTTCGAGTTGGAATTTGTATACAATTTATCATTTAGCCCACTGTGCGTGGCACAACAAAAAAAACATCTGTACAATAAAATTTTTTATCATATAGACAGATATAACTCGCCCATAAGTATTATTTCTCAAACCAACGTGAGCGTCATATTAATTTATGAGCGCTAAACCAAAAAAAAAAGTGAAAAATAACAAATGACAGACGAGAATTGAGTGAGTGCACAATATTTTTTTTTATAAATGCCAGCAAAATTCATATACATAAGCAAAGTGTGTAAATATAAGTGTGTCTTTCGAGTTGAAGCCATTTTTGGCGAATGCACGTTACGCACTCGCATGTTGAAATCATTGTGCTCGCCCACAGAAATCCAATCGTGGTCTTGAGTCTGTGAGTATTTTCAGTTTTTTTGTGGGCGCGTCACAACTTTCAAAATAATTGCAACTCAACCAACCTTATTCCACAATACATACAGTAGCCACAGCAGATATAATCACACAGGAAGCTTTAATAAAATTAGAGGCAGCTGTGAAATTTAAGATAAGCCCCCACACACACATACGCACACTATTACGTATACGTAATATCATGTGAAATGTTGTGCGAAGAGACAAAAAAAGACAAATAGCCCATGAAAAAAAAAGTTACAAAATGAAATGGGTGGAAAAATGGCATTAAGCTGCAATCATTTATACAGAATTTATAAAATTTGTTTTACATTTAAGGTAAATTTAAAATGTAGTTCTTTAACCATAGTTATAGAACTCCCTAGATAACAACATATTTAATGACATTTATATAATTGTAGTTAAAAGTGGAAAACGCAGCGACAAAATTAAAAGGTCATAGGAAAATAAAATGAAGCGAATGTCTGGAGAGGATATATTTTGGAGTGGTATATGTAGTGGCATTTACTAGAGATCGACGAGGGAGAGTAAATTGGATTCCATCCCATGGGAAACAACCAAACTTTCATGGCAAATAGCAATTTCAGAAAAACAAAAGAACCCTTTTTACCCCTTTAAGACCCAGAATTGAAAATTTAGTTGGAGTTGACAAATAAATTTGAAATTATTCATTTTCCTGTATTTTTCCGTGTAGGCAGATTTTTCAAAATTTCCAATTATTTGGCTTTGAAGTCGATCGGATGAAAAATAAATACTTGACCTTACAAACTTTCCCCGCCATTTTAAGCCTCTTTCGGAAAAGAGTTTTCCCAATTTCCTATACCTTCTCAAAGGTCTATGTAAACCGAAAATTTCTATGTTAAAAGCCTGTCCTCAGAAGCGCGGAAAATAAATTTTTAGAAAGTTTGAGCCGAGTGGAAACTATAAGCATAGGGCCACAAATCAGCCCAAGAAAATTACAAAATTCGCACTATCGCGACTTACCCTGAAAACCGTCTCCAATGCCAAGGGACCCAAGCGTCCGCACTTGGTGCTGACCATACCCAACCCGGTCATCAAGTTTACCACCACCACAGTAAAAACTGTGTCGGCCACGGCCGGCTCCCCCTCTCTGGAAGTCAAAAATGAACCCAATGCGGACCAGCTGAAAATGGAGTTGGATAGCAATGCGACTGCTGTGGGCAGCATTGCCAGCTTCAGAGGTGTGGGCGTGACTGTCAAACGTGACGCTAAGATGAGTATTTTGATATTACGGCAAATAAAACAAAAATGTTGGATGAAAACTAAAAATATATTTTCCATTCTCTAGCGTTAAGTTTCACTTGAGATCCAAAATGATGGCTCTGCCAAAATCCATGATTTGCAGATACTCTGAGCTGCCGTGCAAAGAAATGCGCAGTCAACCAACTTGCAATATAGTCTCAAAAGTGCTACTACCCACCTCCATCTTGTCGCATATCTGGGCATCCGTTAGGGCCGTATGAAGCACTATGTACTTTACAAACTGCTTCATCTGCCGCACATTGTAGGCCGATGAGCCAATCTCTTTTACAAACTTCTCAAAACCATTATAGTTGCCCGAACGGCAGACATCCAAATAATCCTTCAAGTAGTAGTCCGGGATAATGCCCGAAATCTCAAATAGGTCAATCATGCTCGGAACCTTGAGACGATAGCAGGACTGCAAAGTGGTAATGGTTCTAGCATATCACCGCCCGATATCTATACAATTGACTTGTAGGCCTCCTGCTCGATCTGCACCTGCTCCAAGTTACAGATGTGTCTCAAACGGGCAAATTTTTGCTCCTCGCCAACACCTTGAACCGGAATCTGGTGCATCGCGATGCCGCTACCGCCATCAACAAATTTGTATTCCTGTTGCGCAGCATAATTAAATTATTTTTGGAAAATTTTTAATTTCTTACACAAAAAGGGATGTCTTTTTATCGTTTTTACCAAAGGTACCAAGCCGGAAGGAAGCATCTCCGACCCTATAAAGTACATATATTCTTAATCAGACGAGTCGACAGAGCCATGTTCATCAGTCGGCATGTGAAAACCACTTTAAGTGACCATTTAAGCTACCATTGGCTATTCGAACTCCAGTGACCGCTCCGTCGACAGCGTTTTGAATCGATGGAAGAGATAGAAACCGAAACGAAGAAGCAATTAAAGACTATACCGGAAGAGGACTTTTGCAGCATGTTTTGAAAATTGGAAAAAACGTTGGCATAAGTATAATGCACCCGGGGGAGATTTATAAACAATTTTATTTTTTGATCCTTAAAGTTTGGGAAGCAGCACCGTACTATGCGTAACAACGGCCCCAACCAGTTCACTCGTGTGACGCCTCACATAAAGAGTATCCTAATAGCCTCTTAGGGCCGTTTTCTTATGTTACTGTTTTTGCTCAAATCGAAATCCACCTAGATTTTGCAACTAGGTGGTTTTTGTGCAATTGGTTGTCTCATGTAGGTTGATTATCAATTTGGGCAATTGCGCCACGGTCACAGCGGCAGGGCTGAAAAGCCTAATAGTAGATTGTCAGCACCTCTGCACAGAGGAGGACAAGGATATTCTTCCGAAAAAACTTGTTTCTATGATGGGAGATTAAGCAATAGGTCTAAAGCTAAGTTCACGCAGGCAAATAATTTGGACAAATTTTGATGAAAATTTTGCTATATAGGCCAAATTGGGTAACTTTCTGGCCATATTTTATCAATTCATTTGCGTATGAAACAATAGTTTTAGTTTTAAATCCTGTAAAATCATCAATCATGACTATTTTAATCATCATTGTCCCAAATTATTTGCCTGTGTGAACTTAGCTTAAGCAATGAACTAGTAGAATTAGTATGCGCGTCTGTCTCTTCAGCAACGTCTGCAGGTGTTGTTATATATTAAAGGCACATCCAATATTTCCAATATGAACGCAAACATAAAAATACATAATTGGCATTAACATGTACATGGTTTTGAAATCAATGAGGATGAAGTTGATGGCTTCGAAATCCACCTAGATGGTTAGCTTTGAACATAAGTCGGCGAGAATTTCAAACTATAAATGGAAGACAAGTTATCAGCAGTCAAACTTTTAACTGCACTTTTTACACCTTTTTGGATCTTTATAAATTTTAGGATGTTTTTATGCGGGAAACATAGAACTCCGGAGGAAAAGGCAGTAATGCCATTTTTAAAAGCAGTCGGATATCGTTGCAGAAAAGTAGCTTACGCTTAATCAGAAATCAAAAGTGGATTGGACCATTTCTGAAACTCTTGTTACGATTATGTCTCCCTCGCCAAGGGCCTTCTCCCAGCAATATTCAAACAATTAATACAGCCACGGGCATTTTTGAATTTATATTTGTGCACTCCACTCACTTGTAAGCAACAGGGTTGTCAATACAAAATAGTTTTTTTGCCGGGTCAGCGTTCTCTTCAATTTTTTTCCGATAGATGAATCGGGCTTTTTATAGATTAATATCCAAAAAAGAACCCTTAGAAGACCCAATAATGCACTTAAAACTACTAAAATTAATGGAGATCAAAGCTTCGCTGTTTGAATAAGCATTCAGTACGTCGTAAAGTTACAGTTTCGGCTTACGGTCCGGTTCTTTAAAGCATCGAACCTTACATTTTGGTTCACAGCTTATTGGATCGATCAATTTTACGAACGCTGGAGCGTAAGCATAAGTAGCTATCCGTCGAAGGAGGATGATCGATACTTATACTTTATGGAAATAAAGATTTGCATTGCCATTAAAGTTTAAATTTTGATAAGGCAATTTGTTTCGTCTTAAAATAAAACGAGAAGGCCAAGCTAACTTCGTCTGTGCCGAAGTTTTTATACCCTTGCAAATGCAAATGTCACAGTTTAAGAACGCTTACATAAAAATCAAAAAATGTTGTAACTAAAACCTGTTTTCCGACAGCTAAACGTCTGAAAAAAGTTTTTCTCACTAAGACTCAATTTCCGACCGATCGGCCCTATGGCAGCCTTAAGATATAGTCATCCGATTTCGGCCCAATTTTGCGAATCTATTTGAAAGCATATAAAATAAGTCATCAGCGAGTTTAAGGACGCTAACAAAACTAAACAAAAAAATTTTTTTACCAAGACTCATGTTCGACCGATCGGTCCTATGGCAACCATAAGATATAGTCACCCGATGTCGATCAACTTTTTCAAATTAGTTTGAAAGCGTTTAATATTAATAATCACCGACCTTAAGAACGATTTACTTAAAAACAAAAAAGTTTTTTTTCACTAAGACCCATTTTCCGACCGATGGTTCCTATGGCAGCTATAAGATATAGTCATCCGATTTTGACCAAAATTTGCAAATCTGTTTGAAAGTATATAATATTATTAATGACCGAGTTTAATCACGTTAACATAGAAAACAAAAAAGTTTTTCTCACTAATACCCATTTTTCGACCGATGGTTCCTATGGCAGCTATAAGATATAGTGATCCGATCCGGTCGGTTCAGACATATTAGCAGCGTGCAGTAAAAAGAAGACTCTGTGCTAAATTTCAGCACGATAGCCTTAAAACTGAGAGACTAGTTTGCGTAGAAACAGACGGACAGACAGACAGACGGACAGACGGACAGACGGACAGACAGACAGACAGACAGACAGACAGACAGACGGACAGACAGACAGACGGACGGACAAAGCTCAATGAACTCAGCTCGTCCCCCTGATCAAGAATATATATAGTTTATGGGGTCGGAAATGAATATTTCTATGCGTTGCAAACTTCTGGGCAAAATTATAATACCCTTTGCAAGGGTATAAAAAAAACAAAGTAAGGAGAAACAAAAAATTATTTTCGATTCGTGTCTTTACTAAATGATGCTCTGATGACGGCTTTGGGTCTTAACTGAACGTTAGGGACTTGGACCCCGCAAAGCTCATGGAATTTGTACAGTAGATGTTGCTACTAGGAGAGCTATAAACTAATCATGTCATAAGATCAAGACTCGTGGCGATGCGATGCCAGTCACGAAAAAAAAGTAATAAAACTGTTTCATAAGATGTAAATAACTTAGAGCCGATTTCTCTTCTTCCAGACAGCTGCTATGTGTCAGATAAGCTCACAATTTACTCTGCTATTTGTAAGTTTATGTGACATATAGCTCTATGTAGAAGATGAGAAATCGGCCGTTAGAGTAACGCTAAGTACTTCTATACTTTTCGCATTAAAAAGAAAAAAAAATTATAATCTCTAATTAATATGACAAAAATTAAACAAAAATTCATTCATAAACAGTTTTAAAAAATGAATGTAACAATCAATGCATAAAATAATTAGCTAAATAAACTCAAAAAAATCATTTAAGTATACATTCATTTTTATTTTAAAGTAAATGATTTCCCTAATTGTAGCTCACCCAATCCTCTCCTACAGTATGTATGTTACTCGTATTTTGTGTTCTTTTTTTTCAGCGTTTTAGCTTGGCAATAGACGGCGCTACATTTAATCTAATCTTAAGCAAATAAATGGCCACACGCACACATACGTACATCTATCTATGCACCTACTTTGGCTTTGATATAGGTTTGAGTGTTGTTGTTGTTGTGGGCGTTTAAAGGTTTGTTTTTATTTTTTTATGCTTATTTATTATTCTTTTGGAAGGTGCTAATTGTTTTTTAATTGATAAGCTACGGTTCACCTTTGACATATTTGTTTTGGAAATCGATATATTTAATCAAACCTGAAACCTGCAGGAAAATCGACAATAAATTCGCACCAGCTCTCCGTCTCCTCTCCCTTTACCACATTTCAATTTCCGTTTTTTGTTTTACGACTGAAAGCATCAATTTTCATTTTATTGATTTCGATTTTTTTTGCTGTTGTGGCCGTGTTTGTGTGTGTGTATATTGTCAACAGAAAATGCAGATGGCAGAAAACTTTTATCAAAAATTGCCAAATAAATCCAATTAACGCCTTGTTTTTACTTTTGTCTGCGGGGTTGTTGTCATCGCTAAGCTCTATCCTGGGTTTTTTTTTATTCTAAATTTGCATTTTCTTTTAAGTTTTACTGCGAATTTTCATTCCATTCAACGGAAATGACTGTCTTTGCTCAACCGCCTTCTCTTGCTCAGCTCATTCAGCCATTCATTCCTTTGCTTGGCCATGAGGCACCCTGTCGTGTTTGATATGCCGCCCCGGGGGCTAGCATGACGACTGTTAAGGAGATTAGCGCAGCTGGCTAGCGCCGCCGGCAGCGGCTTCGACTTTGGCTTCGAATTTCTTCGTTGGCGATAGAAATGTAAATTTCCTTTCGTTTTGTTTGTTGCTATTGTTTATGTGCGAGTTTATGTGGATGTAGATATTGGCAGTTGTGTAGATAAATGACATATGAATAGAATAACTAACTGACTGATAAATCAACGCACAGCCCAAACGGCTGAAGCAAAGGAACTGAACTTGTGACTAGACTAAACCAAAAACTTGGCTTCATGGTTTAAGTAAACATTCATTTCCAATTTCTTTTGAAAAAGCATTCTTTCTACCCTATAAGGTAGATCCTATAGATAGATTAGGAAGAGTTTTCTAAAAGAGCTTATATTTATTTCTTTGAGCGAATACCGGTTTTAATGTACCACTAGTACAATGACTTTTGACTTTAAGTAAATCTGCACGAGAGTACGAAAAATACTTGCCCAAATATAATAAACTACATTGAGGTAAAAATGCTCTGAAATTTTAATATTTACACTTTGACCTTAACATTTTCACCATTGTTTTAGTGTTAAATATGGAATGAAATATGAAGTGTGTGAACTTTAATTAAAATTTGAAAATATAAACAATTTTTTTTATTGCAACTATAATTTGCCTGTTTTAAAAGGCTAACGCCTTTTGAGGACAATTTTACGGCTGGTTCACTATAAATTTCATGTAAGTTACTTAAATTTTGTGGGCTCAGAAGCTAATTTAGTTAACTTCTCATAGTGAAACTCGGATTAAGATTGGCAGGATTGTCTTGGACCTTTCAAATTTGTCCATATTAATCCACATTGGCAAAGTAAATATGTATAAACGACGCAAGTCCGTTATGACCAATTTGTAATTAAATTTTACCTTCTAATAGCGTAGGCAGTAGCAGAGGCAGCTCAGCTTCCCTTAGTCAAGTGCTTTTATTGCACTCCCTCAAGTTTGAAGAACAGCCAAAGATGGATTACTGACGGCGCAGCCGTGCCCAAGCAACAGTAGTGTCTCCACTCTGACTCTGAAGGCAGACGTATATCACCAGTCAAACCTGAACGTCAATCCACGCTCCCTAGCAGTGGACATCAACCACCTTTAAAACCTAGTCGAGCAGCGAACAGTGTCTGTGTCATCGTGTCCAAAGATGGAATCTGGGTCTCAGTCACGCCCACTGTAGGGCAGACCTACCAACTCCCCCAGTAAAAGGGGATTCCATAGACGTCTCTGATCAGCCAGTTCGCACAGTGTTTCGTCTAGAACAAGCTAGTTGGACAAAATTATTTGTTTGGCTTTCTGCATAAATTGGCTTTAGAATAAAAAAAAATTGTTCTTAAGTCACGGTCGGAAATGTCCCGTTAAGTCGTTGGGAGTTAATTTATGGTGACTAGAAAGTCTTTCCATTATTCAACGTATAACTTCTAAAGTACTAAAGCTACAAACCCAAATGAATACATTCTAAAAAGAGAATTTAACGCCAAATAAAATAAATAAATAAAGTATGCAGATTTTTAAAACCTTGGGAAGAAGAAAAAAGTCATCGGCCCCCAAAATAGGAAAATTAACGACTTTTTGACATTTTATGTACAAATTATGTATATTCTCAAAAAAAAAAAAATATAAACAAAATCTAAAATTAAGATTGAATCTTTTATTTCATTGTCCATTCTGTTTATTGTGTTCTTATTTTTTGTATTGAAAAGAAAACTTTTTATATAAAATAAATCTAATTTTGTTTAGTCCAAATATAATGTTTTTTTTAGCACGTGCGAAACTTGAATGATGTATTCAGTATTTCTAGAAATTAACGGTTCTTTTCCATGAAACTTTTTTGTTTTGCATTCTCCACATATTTGTTTACGATGTTGCATTGTTGTTTTTGCCAATTGTGAGAATAAATTTTGTCCAGTGTCCTGAAGACCTGTGAAAATTTAACTTGTTTTGGTTCAATTCTCTGAGCAACTCGTATCGAAAATGTCAAATGCATAAAATCAAAATACGCCAAGACCCCTAATCAAGAAAAGGCTTGAAAAGTTATGAAAGTTATGACATCGTACCGAATTTCTGTTGTGCACAACAAATTTACCCTCTAATTTAAAACTTTTAGAAACAAAAACAACATCAACAGAACCAGGAAGGCCTTCGAGGAGTCAGAAGATGGGTGAGTGCTAATAACGGGGATTTGTTTTGGTTAAAACTAGTGTCAAATAAAATAGTGCAATTCCCAAAATGTCATAGAAGTAAAACGTCAACACACAATTATTGCGAAGTGCCTGAGAAGTGCATTTGATTTACCGTCAATGATCATTTATAACTTTTTGAGTTCTAGTTACATTTTGTTTGATATTTGATTTTGTTGCATTTGTTTTTCAAAGTTCCAAATTCTTGATCGTATGAACGATTCTTTTACGGTACAACTGGCGACAAGCATTGCATTTTGGTTCTATTTACATACTCAGCACTAGACGTAACGTAACTTAAACTTGTAATATGTAAAATTGGCTCAAACAGCAACTCCAGGAGGGCCAGGGCCAAGCTTCTCTCTTCTAATTTTAACATAATGATCATTTAACTCCAGTACAGTGGTACCACCTTAGTGAAAATGCAACGAATTTGAAATGAATTTTGATAATAATAGTCCTTTGTAAACATTTACTTAACTTTAAGTTTATATTTCTTTACCTTACAACCCGAAGAAAATAAATTGAGAAGTATCCAAATGAAAACTTATTGCTAATGAAACATAATACAAATTCTTACATTTAAGCATTTAAAACTTATACTGCAAGCATGCAGGTATTTTCCATTATATATCCAAAATGAATAAATTGTATTTCATAATGAATTGCTAATCTAAATATAATTTTCTTGGTAAAGTAAAGGGTGAACAGATGTCGTAAACAACATGGGATGTTCCGGAATCAGTGCGCTAAGGCAAAATCATAGGTAGGGTGGGTGAAGAGCGCCGCTTCAAGAACAATATGAAGCTTAAATCTGGTGTTATAGTGTTTGTCTCTGTCCTTTTCTTTTTCTTTCTTGTAGCTTCTGCATTTCTAGAGCATCAGGAACATTTTATTTTTTAATTAGCAGTGCGAGTTTTGGTGTAGACCATATCAAACGAGCCCCCCACGGACTGATTTTGTTAGCCGATTGCTAAAGTCCATAACCGGTATGATCTGCAACATACCCCTCTCGCACCCGTTAACTGTTGCTATTGTTAAGACTAGCCTTTTGTTAAAACAGGGACGCTACCACCTTAGGCCAAAAGGGACTAGAAATATATCTTGACATTGAAAAAGCTGACACAGTCGCTATGGTCAGTTTATTTTGGAATTAGATTTTGAGAAGTTTAATGCAAAACGAGTAAGGCCACAGTGATTGGTTACCTGATTCTTGTATTTCTTGTATATAGGAAAATTTAGGGAACAACAACCTGTTTGAAATGCTGGACTTAGATACTTTTGAATCTTGGCTGCGCACTTAAAACTATAACTGTTTCTTACATTGCTGCGCCCTACAGTAATATATTTGTAAATGATTAGAATTTGTAGGTCATTGACGCTTACGAAATAGTTCGTACTTAAGCCTTTACAAGTTGAGAATCTAATTTGGCTACAACATTGAACACTCAAAACTATATTACATACACATAGACTACAATACTTCCGGTCAGATATATCAATACTACAAATTCAATGTAAACACCTATGTACACAGCACAATTGAACGCTTTATTTTTATACCCTGTTCCCATTGAAAATGGGAAAAGGGGATCATGAAGTTGTGCAAATGTATGTAACAGCCAGAAGGAAGCTTCTCCGACCCTATAAAGTATATATATTCTTGATCAGCATCAACAGCCGAGTCGATATAGCCATGTCCGTCTGTCTCTCTGTCTGTCTGTCTGTCTGTATGAACGCGTCGATCTGAGAGACTATAAGAGATGGAGACACAAATTTTGGCATGCACATTGGTCTAAACGTACCCAGATCAAGTTTGTTTCAGATTTTGAAAATATCCCCCCTTCCCCCTGAAACCGCAAAAAACTGTCACAGCCACAATTTTAAAGTTAGAACTAGTGGCTTAATATATACTATCCTAGGCCGTATATCTAACTACTCTCAAAAGGAAAATAAGATACGAGCAAAAATACAAAAGTTATTAAACAATTTAGCTTATGGGAGCGGGTGGGGGAGTCAGCCACTTCATGCAGGCAGCGCTGCCTGCGCAGGCCGCGTGTGAGCGTGTGTGTGTTTGTGTGCGCTCGTATGTGTGTATGCGTTTGTATATGTGAGTGTGTTTGTATGTGTGTCTCAATTGAACAGGGTATTTTGTAGTCGGGAAACTCGACTACAGCGCTCTTACTTGTTCATCTTATACATATACATATGCGCCAATCTAACCAACCCGGTGCATGCTACTGCAGAAACATGTCAGCCGAATACAAACAGAAGTGTGTGCCACACGCAGCGTTGCCAATTTAGCTATTTTTCCCACCAGATATAGCTATTTTGTAAGCTCGAAAGCCGGAATCTATTTAATTTTCCATTCCATATCTCGTAAACTATTTGGAATTTCGCTTTGACGTCTTAGAGGAAGTCGTTGCTCTTGGTTTAGCTTACAAGACATTCTAAAGTTGCAAGTCAAAAAAGTCACATCTTTATACTCAAAATTACAAAAACGTCTTAAAATCATCATGTTTTCCCCTCATTTTGTACTATTTTTCAACTTTGTCTTGAAAACTGTAACGAATTTGACTAAGCAATGCAGGACAATTACGTATATTGGACTTAAATGAACAAACGATTGGAACATACCAACTTCATTCGATTGATCCTTTGTATAGTTACGGGCCCTTAAGCGTGTAGATTTGGAACCAAAACTCACAAAATGGCAATTGTTGACAATTGGCCGACACAGTCAAAAATTTCGATTGTTTTGTATTAAATCAAGAAAATAGTAAGAAAACATAACTTAAAAACCGTAATTAAAAAAATGTAATATTTTTACTTTTTTACCAAAAAAGGTTAGTTTTTCGAGTTTTTATGACACGTGTGGGCCTATAACTATATGAAAAAGTAACGGTTTGTTTATTTTGGTCTAAGCTACAACTTTGTGCTGTATTTGAAATTTGAAACGGGTTTCAAGATAAAGTTGAAAAACTGTAGAAAAGTGGTAAAAACTAGGCTTTTTTGGGCAACTTTTGTAATTTTGAGTATGAAGATATAATTTTTTTGATTTGCTGCAAGGCCAAACAAGAGCAACAACTTTTTTAAAGATTTAACAGCAAAATTCACAATAATTCATGAGATATGGAATCGTTAGTTCTAAGAACTAAAGAAAACGGCAGCTAATCAGACCAAACCATGAGAGGGTTTGTATACTACCATCACACCATTTCATAATTTTTTGGTCTCAACGCTATCAACTTTTTTGAGTTCAAAAATATGTCACAGTGTTACAATCTACGTTTTACAGTCTTACAATGTATTTATGCGTCAGGTATATACCTATTGTATTGTAATTTTGTATATATTGGGTAAAACCTGCAACGAACCAAGGTTCAAACCAAAACCAAAGCCCAAAAACCTCGAACCTCAAATTTCCGAACCAACACCGTTGGTAAATTTTGGTTAGAAACTGCAAGCCGGAGGTTCCGAAAAATTTGTTGGGTTTGCAGCCCTGATAATATTATGCGGCCGTTGATACCATAAAGCAGCTAAAAAAAAGTTTTGGTCGCAGAATGGAAGGAGATTAGCTTTTCAAGCCTGAAAAAATAGAGGAAACCTAACTTCGGGTCGACCAAAGTTTATATACCCGTGTAGCTTGTATGATTTTTAGAAATTAGTCGCCCTATTCCACTGACACAAATATGTACATTCGGCCAAATGTACACATTTTTGACAATGCCTCCTATATACATTTTCTACACCTAATTTCTATGGCAGCTGTTCTATATAGTTGTTCTATCAAACTTGTTGGATTTCTGTGAAAGCATAGATAACTTGTAAATACAAGGTTTGGGCACGTTTGCGTTGAAGACAAAAAAGTTTTTCTCACTAAAACAACATTTTCGACCGATGGTTCCAATGGCAGCTATATGCTATAGTCATCCGATCTGGCCGGTTCCGACAAATGTGCAGCGTATTTGTACCAAAAGACTTCGTGGAAAGTTTGGTTAAGATAGCTTAAAAACTGACGGAGGAGATAGCATAGAAACAGACGGACAGACGGACGGACGGACAGACGGACAGACGGACGGACAGACGGACATGGCTATATCAACTCAGCTCGTCATGCTGATCAAGAATATATATACTTTGTGTGGTCGGAGATGCTTCCTTCTATGCGTTACAAACATCTGGACAATTTTAATATACCCTCTACAAGGGTATAAAAACGGCAGTGTGGGATGGATCTAATCTTTCGCCCTGGTTCAAAATAAATCTTGGAGTCAAGCAGGGGTGTATTATTAGCCCTCTGTTGTTCTCCTTATTTGTAAATGGTATCTCCACTGAACTCCATGGCGGAGCGCAATTTGACGGGAATGTATTCAAAATCCTAATGTGCGCGGGCGACATGGTCATCCTCGTTGATTCTTTAAAAAATGTTAAAACAATTTTCATTTCGCGCTAATCGCAGCTACTTGAAAAAATATTAAGCATACGCCATGTTGGGGCTTATAAAATGCAAGCAACAGCAGTCGCAGCAGCAGTTGAAGAAATAATGAATAATTATAGCATAAATATTTATTTTGCGTACAATGCAAGGGGTGGGGAACACAAACACAGCTAGATAAAAAACAAATATCTCTTGACATCTTGAAGTATTAAGGGACATCAAAGCTATCTTGCCCTTCTTTGCCCTCGACCACTTAACGCTAATGTGTTTAGTTTCAAGGATATACACACAAAAGGGATAACAACAGTTGACAGCTGGTCAAGGATTTTAAGGTGTGTTTGTAAGTTGACAACATTCCGCATACGCCACAGCATATTGATTTGCCATTTAACATTTAATAGTGCAGCAACCAAATAATTAAATTAATTCAATATGCAAGCCCCTCTCCTCGCACCGCCCGAGTAGTTGCGTTCATTGATTTATAATCAATGCCAGTTTTAAGCCCGCCACCTGCTCGCAAATCAAACGAAATTGCTGCCGAGCAAAGTTTAAACTTTCGCTTCATTTGCTAAGGAAAGAAGAGTTGAAAACTGCTCGAGCATAAAGGCTGACAGAAGGTCGCAGGGCCAAGGCAAAGGCAAAGCTAATGGCGCCGGCGGTAACAGCTTCCTCGTATTTTTACTTTGGTCTGATGCTCGGCTTTGCTCTGCTCTAGTTGCCTTTGCCTCAAATTGGCACTGAAAGGCTTTTCTGGTGAATAATTGAGTCAATGTGTGCGCGCTTTCAGTTTTTTACAGTTCGATACTTAATTATGCTTCCTCAAAGTTTTCCATATTGTTTAAGAGTTGTAAATTAGTTGGGAACAAAAATTTGATGTAATATTTGTAAAATGGGCACACTCATTGCTCACAGTCGCCCAGAAATTGTTTGATTTCCCAATACGCATCAACATTAACAATTAAATGTTTTCAAAGTTTACAAGAAATTGATTCTCCAAAACTATTATTTGAATTCAATTTACCTATATAAACTTTCTGCATTTCCCAACGTTGACCGTTCCATTTTGTCTTTTGGTTATAGTGTATTAATTTCTGTTGGTAAATAAAGGGTACATAAATGTTAGAGCTGAAAAAAACGTCTATGTTACAATCGATATTTTGCAGAAGTTGCAAACATCGAAGTTTTTTCAACATGATATTTTAAGCACAAGAATTTTACATTTGTTTTATATTTTTAGTATTTCTTCGAAGATATTAACTACACAGACAAAAAAAAAGTCAGGATATTTTCAATCTTTTTAATCTTGGAGTAAGCCCGGCATGAGCTTGAAAATTCAATCTCGATTTACAGGATATTCGACCCAATTCAAGCTTTCAGGGAATGGACCAAGCCTTTCGAACTTGTATTATTCCAAATGTGCTTACTTCAATCCCCTTTGAGATCACATGTTCATAATTAAGAGAGCGAGAGCGACAAAATTTAAGTAGCATTTTTGATATGCGACAACAAACGATGGCGATGGTCGTGAGCGATGAGATGCCATTCCATTCGTGTTCAGTAGTCCGTATGGTCGTCCGTTCGAATCCCAGTTGAGCCCAATAAATTTGTATATTTCTTTGTTTTTCAGAAGTTTAAAAAGAACCAAAACTAGTGGGGGTCCTTTTTTTTTTTTTTAATTCCTTTATTGTTACATTAAAAAGCTACTATATACATACAAGCACTCTGGAACAACATAATATAAAAAGTTAGACAGAAACGTCTTAAACCTGCGAGACGGCCGCAAGGCATTGCTTCGAAGATTTCATGCCCCGACTACTCCCTGGTTTTATGTTGCACATCCAGTCTCCGTAGCTTAGCTACCATAATGGTAGCTGCGAACTCGCACGTTGCCTCCCAGTTTTCCTTTGACATCAACATGTATGGGACTAAATTATCTTCGGCTATATCACCGCCCATCACCCTGGATAGTTCCGCCCTTTCAGCCTGAAACCTTTTACACACGAACAAGACGTGCCTGGCGTCCTCCATAGGGCCTTCTTCGCAGCATGTGCACTCCTCGCTATCATCATGGCCGACTCTTTTCAGGTAGCTTCTAAAACAGCCGTGCCCACTGAGAAGCTGAGTTAGGTGAAAGTTCACCTCGCCGTGTTTTCTAGACAGCCATGGCAATAACTTCGGGATTAGGCAATGGGTCCAGCGACCCTTAGTGGATAGGTCCCAACGATGCGGTATAACCCTGTTAGGTTGAAATGCGCCACTCAACCGTGAAGCCCTGTACCTCTCATTTGCTTCTGTGGCCAGCTCGCAAAGTGGAATCATCCCGGCAATGAACAAAGCAGCATCTTCTGACACCGTACGATACGCAGAAGAGATCCTGAGCGCACTCAGCCGGTACGCCCCACTTACGCCCTTTATGTAGCTAGAGAACACCATGGAACGATGCCAGATTATCTCCGCGTATAGAATAGTGGCCTTAGTGACACTCTCCAAAAGTCGTCTTTGCCCCTGTTTTGGTCAGCGTGTGTTCAGCATGATTCTAGCTAAGGCGCTGCTTGATTTTTCTCTCCGATGTAAGCCAGATGTTCTCGGAAACATAGCCTTATGTCAAGCATTACTCCAAGATATTTAATGGCTCTTTTGGATTTGATTGCTGTGCCATTAATTCTGACCCAAGCTGATTCCACCTTCTTACGGCTGCTTATTAGCATCGCCTCTGTCTTTTGCGCCGCTAGCTCGAGACCCGCCACGCTCAATGCCAGCATTTCACGAATCTTCGGTCCGTCGAAGCACTTTGCCTACAGCAACAAGTGCCACATCATCCGCAAAGCCCACTAAGTGCACTCTTGGGGGTAGAGAAAGGCGTAGGACCCCATCGTACATGTCGTTCCATAGAACAGGTCCCAGAACGGAGCCTTGTGGAACACCTGCAGATACCTCATGGGTTACATTTCCTTCTGCCGTGGAATACTTAAGAACTCTGCCACTGAAGTATGATCTTATTATTGCCTGGAGGTAATGCGGAACACCAAATTCACCTAAAGCTCTTAAAATTTGGTTCCAATCAGCGCTGTTAAACGCGTTTTTCACGTCTAGGGTGACCACCAGACAGTACTCTTGGATCCTTGTTTCCAGCTTGAGCCCTTAATAGCACTGCGTGCAATTGTGACCACTTTGTCAATCGCATCCACCGTTGACTTTGCCTTTCTAAAACCGAACTGGTTTGGCAAATGGCCTCGTCGAGTCTTTGACTTAAGAGCTTCTCCAGTACCTTACCGACCGCATCGAGAAGGCAGATAGGTCTATAGGACGGTGCATCGCTTGGTTGACCTCTTGGTTTAGGAAGGAGTAGTTGAATCTTCCAAATGGATGGAAAAATGCCTTCTCGCAGGCACTCGTTGAAAATGTTCACAAACTCTGCTGGATACAATGTCATGGCTAGCTTCAGAGCACGGTTTGGAACACCATCCGGGCCAGGTGCCTTACTGGGCTGGAGGTTCATGGCCGCCGCTAGTATTTCTGCTTCCGTGATAGCCTCTATTGTATTTGGATCAAAAACACAAGGTTGCATTGGTGATTCAGAGAAGTATGTCGGAAAGAGATTTTCGACAATCTTTTTCAGCTCATACAGGTCACTTGGTGTGACCTGTTTATTGGCATAGAGTCGTTTAACGACTATTTTGTATGCCTGCTCCAAGGATCATGGTCGGCGGAGTCACACAGTTGAAGGAAGCACTCCCGCTTACTCGCTCTGCTCTCGTCTTTCTCTAAATGAAAATGCCTTTCTAAATGAAAAGTTCGACCTTTCACCTGACCGCTGGTAGAGCCTCCTGGCGTGGAGGCACACACGTCTGGCATCAGCAATACGCTCGTTCCACCAATAGGTAGGTTCATGTCGTCTATAAGTCTTCCGCCTAGTCATGCTAGCGTCACAGGCTCTTTCCAAATGTAAGGCGATCTGTTGCGCTCTTTCTTCTGCTGTCCCGCCAGAAGTAAAAGATACGAGAGCATTTGAGAACACTTGGGGGTTGAATGTTTCGATCCAGTACTCCTTTTCCCTCATTGATTTTTTAGGTCTCACGTCTGCACGACAGCCAATGGAACATAAAATGGCCTCGTGGTCACTTGCCGTATATATAGTGCCGATTCTCCACGTAAGGTCAATAATTGAGCCACGTGCTGCTCTGCTAAAAGTATGTTGGGAGCCTACATTTAGTAGCGCTATATCTAGGGAGGCGACTGGTGGGGGTCTTGAAGTGTATAAGGATGTCCTATGGAATATGGCGGAGGAAAGGAAGAAGAGAGGTATTTTTTCTGGGATCAAACACAATCTCGAACATGCTTAAAATGATTCTGGATTGAGATTTAATTGTTCTTTAATTTTTTGCATTGTTCAATCTTTTTTAAGATTACCCCGGGATAAATGTAAGCCTTTTTAGGATCAAAAAAGTCGGATCAACTCAATCCTTTTTCGGAAAGTGTCAAGCATATCCGGGATTACGTTGTTTTCATTACCGATTGGGAATGATTTGATCCCGTATGGATTAATCTTTTTTTTTTGAGTGTAGACGAATAGTGGTTGGGACAAATAGAGATTTCCATATGTTCTTCCTACAGCTTTTATTATATGAGTGTTCCAGTTGAGATTTCTATTGAAATAAAAACCCAAATTTCTAGCTTCCTCCACATACATATTCTAACGGCGAATTTTCAATTAAGAGGGGACTTAAGTTGCTTGTGTTAAGGTGCTTTTTATGCATAATTAAACATTTGGATTTAGACGGGCTCAGACAGAGACCATTGCCTGAGATCTTCCTAAGCTCACCACTACAAATATCAATACATTCATCTATTTTACCTAACGGCCGGCTGACATATAATTGGACGTCGTCTGCAAACATATGACAATTACTATTACACAAAATATTTGGCAAATCATTAGCATAAATGGCAAACAGTAAAGGGCCAAGGACAGAGCCTTGAGGTATAACACGTTTAAGAGACTGTGAAGACTGTGAAGGCGGAACAACTGCTTGACACCTATTCGACAGATAAGATTTAGTACTGTGTTAGAAAAGTTATACAATTGGTCAAGTTTTGTGCAAAGTATGTAGTGATTTACAGTGTCGAAAGCCTTACTGTAGTCCAGCAGGATAAGAAAAGTAACTTTGCCATCATCCATCTCACTTCGAATGTCTTCGACCACATTAAGGATAGCTGTGGTGCCTCTTCTATTCTTCCTAAAGCCGGATTGCTTATCATTTAACAGCGAGTTGTCAGACATATGGACTTGAATTTAATCTACCATTAGAACTTTTGATAGGTATGGTAATATAGCTATCGGCCGATAGTTTGTGTTTTATTTACTAACGGGGGCGTAGCAATGCGAGCCCTGGGACAGCCAGTTGTTGATATAAAATTTCATATTCTTACCCAGACATAAAAATAATAACATTTGCTTAGACAGATTTACCATAAACAAAACTCCTCCGGAAATAATAACAAATCTATTGGAAATCTCTGGCCATAAATTTTACACTTGAGCCATGGTATGTACAATGTATATACATAAATACATACGAGTATTTGCATTATCATTTCTATTTTCGTGGGATATTTATAGTTTATTTTTTTCGTTCTTATAATTTTTTTTCGTTTTGTATTTATTTATTTTCTACGCATATTTAGATGCCACTGACGCGTGTGTGGACGGGGATGTTTTCATTTTATTGTTGTTGTTGCTGTTTTTGCTACTGCTGTTGTTGACGCTGTCAGTTTTAGCCGATTTCATGCGGTTCAATGAGTTTAATTTGAGTGACGTATGCAAATGCAATAACAGAGAGAGGACCTCAAAGGGATTACGCTGCAGGGTAAGCGTAGTGCGTGTTAATGCTAAAGCTGTTGACGAGTTTTAATGACAAGTGATATCATATTATGGGAATTTGGAAATTAAGCACTCCAATTTCATGGCAATTTAATAATAACAAAATATTTGAAATAATTGTGAGCTGAGTCAACGATGGAAAATAACTCCTAACATTTTTGCGCTTTCCACAGGAAACATTTTCCAGTAAAATACAATTTCTTTGCTCCATTTAATTTTTTTAACAAATCATTTCGATTAAATCAGTACAAAATCTTGCACTTTACTAATTAACGGGCATTGCGAACATATTTATGAACAATTTAACGCCATCGCCATGAGCTCATCCAAACGAAGAACGAAAAAATTCCCAAAGCTTCAATTAAATCGTTGCCGAAACGCTTCAAATTTCAAAGTTGTCGACGAATCGAGTTGAGTCAAAGCAAATCAAATTAGGGGCAAACACGTTTACCGTTTTAAGCGCTTCAGCACACGAGAGATCTACTCGAGGCAATTACGGCGACATCGTTGTAAGCACGATGGGGACGCGGAGGCGGAGTCGCAATCAACACTCATACGCCGTGTGGTGTGCTGTGCGTTTATCTCAATTTGCGAAATGCTCGTACTTTTTAAGCAACGAGAGTGGCCCGGCCCGGGTGAGACATGTGTATGTACATACATAAATATTAGACAATGTGTGTGTGGGTATATCGACAAAAATAGTCGCGTGTTAACATCATTTCTAATTAAGAGCAATATTTATCTGCGTTGCAAAGATTATGCCCAGCGCCAGAAATGCTACTTGAGTGAGGTCGGCGAGGCAGGGTTGTTGTTTACTTTCAGTTTGAACCTGAGAGCTATAATCTGCGGAATGGGGTTAATGCACTGTTGAACAACAATTTAAACCATGCCATTTGCACCCATGCTGCCAGGCGCAAAAAGCAATAAAATGCATTTACCGTTAAGGGTGTCAATAGATGAAGGAAACAAATCCAGAACTCCAAACAATTTTCCGACCTTAAGACGCACCGCGGTGGCCGGATGTGGTGCAGCGGGAAGTGTGTCAGTCTGCTAAGCAGGAGGCATGGGTTCAATCCCGCCTCAACAAGGAAATGTAACAAAAAGAGTGGGTGTCTTGGGACGCCTGGTACGAGCGAAGCTCGATACTCAGTACATGATTCTTAGTGCTCGATACTCAGTACTTAATACTTTGTACTCAAAACTCAGTATTCGATACTCTATCCTCGATAATCACTATTCGATACTCAGTACTTGATACTCAGTACTCGGTACTCAGTATTCCATACTCAATTCTCGATAATAACTATTTAATACTCAGTACTCGATACTCATTTCTAGATACTCAGTTCTTGACACTCTGTACTTGGTACCAGGGTTCGTAAATATCACTCTTATAAATACAATGTTTGGTAATACCTATAGGTACAAATACCTAGGTACATACCTAGATACATATTTTGTGTACCCTTTACCTTACCTAGGCCTTAATTTTCGTTTACCTTGTCAATAGGTGAGGTACAAGGTACTTTTCGTACTTGATTTTTTTCGTTCCGATTACATTTTCGCCGAGATGCTGGCGCGCTCTGCCATATTTAAAAGAAAAGGACCTGTTTGTGGCTCTAACTGGACGTTCGGTAAACATTCCCTGTTCAAAAGCTATACGATCCATGCTAGATAAGAGGAAGGCGAACTATCAACCGAGCTCCCATTTTCACTTGAGTCAATTTTGCGATTTTTAGACAAATATTGTACTGAAAAACGGTTTTAAATCGCAAAATTTTACATTAAACAAGTTAAAATGGCAGCACGGCTGTATAACAAAAATAACGCCGGTTTTTCAAAATACTCATTTTATATGTACGACTGCCGATATCTAGAGTTGCAATAACAATAGCTACTTTCGTGTAACCGGCCACAATATAGATAACAATCTACATCGTCAAATGTATCCAACTTCTGAAAAGCATTTAAGGTGTACAGTTTTGAAGGAAAGACGAGAAGCCTGAGTTTTTAGACGAGTCTGATTTTAAGTTAATAGAGCGGGATAGTTCAGCTGATGCTGATATTATTTTTCCTTAACTTAGTTGTTACGAAAGATGCTGACCAGGCTCTACCAAACACATTATTCTAGTGGTTGTACAATTCTTCCTTAGCGAAAGCAACGGCAACTTGGAATGCTGTTTGCAGATCCACAGTTGCATCAGATGAAGTTGAGAAGATGGATCAGTGGAGCAAGATGGAAATGTTTTCATGACAGTATTCAGCGACTTTTGGAACTCAAACATAATTTAAAAAGTGTTTGTACAACTTTAAACAAGAAAGAAAGTCGGTCAAGCCCGACTATAATATACTCTGTAATGCCGCCGCTCGCATTTGCTCACGAGTTATACTGTGTTACGCTGTTATACGCTTATCTCTAAGTTTGTCTCTCTCTCTCTCACTAAGATAGCCTTTGTGGAAAGGAATGCTGTGCGGGGTGGGGGGTGTTAACTGGCCGTTTGTTGCTCATAACTTGAGTATCATTCATCTGAACTTTATCATTCCTTCAGCAAATCGATAAATAATTGCTTACTAGATATCTCTAGAAGGTAAGAAACATCTATCTACGAAACTGTGGGAGATATGACGTTTTTTTCCAAGTTACTAGGCGGGAGGGGGCGTGCCGAAAATTGAAAATAAACTTGATCTGCCTAAAAGTATAAGAAATAGATGTCCCATAATCACTATCTCTTACCATCTCTGAGATCTCTTCGTTCATACGGACGGACAGACGGACATGGCTATATCGACTCGGCTGTTGATGCTGATCCAGAATATATTTACTTATTAGGGTCGGAAATGATTCCTTCTCCCTGTTACATACTTTTGCACAAACTTAACATACTCTGTGTACCTTTCGTGCAGAGTATAAAAACCATTATTTAGAAATAAAGAAATTTATTTTTTGCATGAATTGAATAATGCTACTGACATTTTCGCTAAGGCTATTGATCTTTAATTTAATTTATTTATTTCGTCTAGTCCAGTGCTACAAGCTGATACTTTTTTTTAAGGAATTCCGGATACCTTGTACCTTAACTAGGTAGGAGAATTGGGTACCTTTCCAAAATCGTACCAAAAAAATCTATTTCTGAGCTTGTATTGTCCATAGCTTCACACAGAGATAATAAACCAATATCAATGGACTTAAAGAAAACACGAAACAGTGCCAATAATAAAATATGAAGGAGTTTTCTTATGTGGATTTTCGTTCTGGCTACACCGACTTTTTAGCTTGTTTTGAAAATAAAATTTTCAAGTTCAGTAAAAACAGCCATTGCCTTCTCTGAAGCCGATGGTCTATTCCTTTGCCACTGGCTTATAATAAAGAAGTGCATCAGAAATAATTCAATTATTTACCATAAGAAACCTTAATCAAATATTTCTTGCATTTTTTTTTGTATTTAGTCACGTTTTTCGCTGTCTCTATTTGATTTTGCCAAATAAACACAAATTAATTGAATTGTTTTTTTGGTAATTTTGGCCACACCAACAAAAATAAAAACTTGAACCCCACCCAAATTGAGTAGATACACCTCGGGTCGTCTCGGCTATTGGCCCGCCAAGTGCAAACATTTGTAATTTGCCATTAAATTTGTCTGCTTTCTTTTTGCTAAGCTAATGATGTTGTTGTTGCTATCCACGTGCCGTAATTAGTGGATCGTTGCCTACCTGGTGAACTGGACTCTCCGGGCAAATTTCAAGCAGCAGCGAAAAAAAATATTTTGATTAAAATTGTTTTGTTGTTTACCATGATTCGGCATTTTTAACGGCTAAGCCGGCAAATTGCGTCTAAGTAATGGAATTAGAAATAGAATTTGAGAAAGCAAACTAGAACTGATTTTGTTTATCGCGTAAATTACAAAAGTAATTTAATATTTAATATGCTTAAGGGCAGTGCAGCCAAAAAAGTGTTTTGCACATATTTAATTAAATGAAAATTTAGCATTTACCGCAACTAAAATGCGTGAAATTTATACACACAATACAATCAAATCTATATATTTTCACAAACCACAAAAATGAATTTCTATGTTAATTTAATGACACTTAATAAAATTGAATTATGTATATATGTATATTTCGAGCCATAAAATGTTTAAACAAACCAATGCCACAAATGCCGTAACACTTCATATAACCCCCAGACGCCAAAAACGCACAGACATGGTGGACGACGCCCCCGCAACACAAAGAAAGCAGAACAAAATAAACACACGTGTGAGAACATGAATTGAATGGCTGACCAAAAGATGCGCTGCAGATACAGATACAGCACCAGTTGAGATATTTCCTATAGATAAATGAAGAAAATCAGCACAAAAATTGACGTAATTGTCACAATTTGTGCGTGCATGTGTGCGTGTGTGCGGGGCTCAGCAGCAGCTGCTATTTGTATAGAGCCAGATCTGAGGCCAAACAAAGTGGCATATATGGCATGTACAGTAGAAACTGCTATAGAATCACAAAAGCGCTGAATCAAAATACCTTGCATTCGGATTCATAAGCTTGCATACGGATAAATACATACATTCACACACGTCTTACTTCGTAGCTGCTTTAATTGAGATCCCTTTCAGATCCCTTCTCCATAAATTCCGGTTTTCGATAAGATCCTATTGAAATGTTTTATAGTGGAGCGACTTTAGGCCTTGGCAGAGCTTTGAATCAATTTTTAAATAGTAGTACCTAAAAATTTAAGTATTGGTAATCAATAATAATTGTTGCAATTTTGCGCTGCAATTTTTAATTACAAGAAAATAATTTTTATAGTATTAAAACTTTGAATTTCAGAAAAAATACTAATGATAAAACACACAGTGACAAAAAAAAAAAAACACATCTTCTGTGATAAGACATAGCATAGGTTGCAGGTATAGTTAAATAGATTTTTGTGGCATACTAAAATTTTTTGAAACACATCGAAATTTTTAAAAACGGTAAAAAAAAACGTTTTTTCGCATAAGCGCTCATTTATACGCCCATAACTTCGTCAAATATCCATTGATTTCCATTTTCTTACCGGTTTTGGAAAGAAGAATTTTAGGTCTTTAAACAAGTGATGTTTTTGATCACTATTTTGTTAAAAACTCCTTAAATTGGATTCATTATTTAAAAAGAATACATTTTCACCAGTAAAACGTGTGTATTTTTTCTAAAATCGGTCAATAATTATTTTATCGGTCAAAGTTATTTAATATTTTCCGTTAACGAAATTTACGGAATATGTTGATGAGTAGCGCCATTATGGCACTGTCGGCAGTAATATTGTTGAGCACTTTATAGTAAATTCTTAAAGAATTTTTTTTTAGAATGAGTATCAGGCATATTCTCAATTCCATTTCCACGGCTACTTTTCGAAAGTGGAATTGATTAATGTTCTCGCAACACCAAAACGAAAAAGTTTTTTTGTTTTAAAAAGTAATGCTTGTTGATCCATTTAGAAATTGTTAGTGAAATTTTGATTTGCATTTAAGTCTTTAATTGATTTACAAGGATTTTTTTTTGTTTAATGTGCCCAGAATTTGGCATTGCCCAGCCAAACCGAGAAGTGAAACCTAAAAGTCAGACTCTATCATCTTCGACTGTTCCATTTTCGATCGTTTCGCTTGGAATTGTGGTTAAGTTAAAAGAGAGCCATTTCATTCGGAATTGAGAACACAAAACCGAAACCGAAGCGGAATTGCGTTCGATTTACTTTTCAAAAAGTAGTGGAATTGAGAATATGCCTGAATGTCTCTAAGTACTGTAAAATTTAATAAAATATATCAAGCTACTTTAATTTATTTATATTTTTTTAAACATGTTTTGTGACAGTTTAAACTTTAAAGGCATTTGTTCAACTTTAAGTAAGCCGTTTTTGGAAATGCTACTAATAAAATGTTTACTGGATCTTTTTCTTTTAAACTGATTATCAACGGTTTCTGGATTAAGTGACCAGCAGTAATTTGTCCTTATGTTTATTTTATTTTTGCCATCAAAGCAGTTTTATAAAGTAGCGATTTCTTGGTGAAACCGTTCACCTTGTTCGTCGCTGAACTGTCTGAACTAAAAAAAGTGGGAAAGCAAGAAATGGATTTTTATAGACATGTTGCAGCCCATTTTATTGTACGCCCTTAAAAAATTGTTTACAACATAAACATAGTCGGCGCTCCTGTTATTGCCAAGAAAATTATCGCAGACAGGGTCTTGAAATGATCACTTTTTATTAGCTTTCGAATCTGTGGTCCGATAAAAATACCTAAACGTAGCGAAAAAGAATTGAAAAAAGAACACATACCTGCCTTTATTTTTGCTTCACTGAGTCGTGGGAAAGCTGCTTTTAGATGATGAAAAGCTTCGCTGTCTACATCCAACTTCCGAATTGCTTCATATAGCCAAGCTTCAATTGGAGTGGTGGCAAAATTATATTTTCTGAATTCACTAAAGGGATGTTTAATCACCAAATTTGTGAGAAAACATGTGAGAAAATATAGAAATTTACAAATATAGAAATCTTGTCCAAGATAGCGTGCTATCTAAACAATCGACTTGGAAAGCGACCATCGAGTGATCGTGACTTGTCGGATCAAATCTCAAAACAATTAAACCAAAAAATGGATGAAAGTAAATTCGCTAATATTAATATTACTGATGTACTAGACTTCTCCGAATTCTCTAAAAGTGAATTTAAAATTTTTTTCGGAGTTTCTAAACAGTTTTCGCAATCCATTTGCTATTTGGCGGAGATTCAGAATACAGATGATTGCATTAATATGGAGTACTTTAAAGAAAGTCCCAGTATATTGCGAACACACATCAAATTGAGACACATAAATAAAAAAACATATCACATTTTTATTAAATATACACCTTGTGGCAAAACTATTGACTGCACATTGGGGCACTATTGCAAATATATTGACAAATATATTTAAAACAACTGGTGAATGTACCATTATCAACGAAGATTGTGATGATTTTAAAACAAAATTAAACACAAAAATATTTATATTTTTAAGTTTTTTACATACATGACATTGTTGCAACACTTAAAAAAAGACACATCAGCTGTAAAAAATCCGTGGTATTGTCAGATTTGGAAAGTGGTCATTTTAAACTTTAAAAACTTTGACCACCGTTTTTGGACCAAAGGAATAAGAGTAAAAATTCCTGAATTTTGCAGCGGATATGTACATTAAATCTTATTAATTTTCAAGCAACAGTTCATGGTAAAACGTAATATATGACCAGATATATAGATATTAAGGTTTTAGCATTGCTGCAAATTACTTGTCAACCAATGGACCCATTGACTTGAAATTTGGTAGCTACCATCCCTGATTCAAAATTTTAAAAAATCTTCTGGGGTAGTTTTCGCAGGCTTTTGCGGCTATACCCTTTATTTCAATTCTCTCATTCCACTCGTGCTCGGTGTTCTGTTTACAGAATGTTTATTTTATAGTTACTAACAAATTCAAACAAAAATGTCAAAAAGAACTTACTGACTTACTAACTTACACATCACAAATCTAAAATATCGGGAAATTTTTTTTTTTTTTTTCAACAAATAATTTGTTTTATTTATCATCTTCGTGCTACAAGTAATTAATTACTTATTTTTATAACACTAATCACAATGATTCACAATTTCTTATAATTTAGTTTAGTTACTAATAATGGGTCTGCAAACAAAGAAATTATAATCAGTTCAGTTACATATGACCACGACTGAGACAAAAACATAAAGTGTTTCAGATACGTTTATATTAAGTCAAGTACTATTAATTTAATTTAGTATAGTTAAGTTTAAGTAAAAGCACAATTCAATTAATTCTATGTTTTTTAAATGCTTGAATTTTGTTATTGTTGTTGTAAGTGGCTTGTGAGTTTTTCCCTAAATGTCTGTGCGTTCCTAATTGTCTTAAGATCGTGTTGAAGATAATTCCAAAGTCGAATAGCATGCGGAAAGAATTGTCGATCAGAAGTGGAAAGCTTATATTTCGTGCTAATTATCTTTTTGGTCCTTAGCGATGAAGCAAACCTTAACTTATTAAATAGATATGAGGGATGTCCAGAGTTAATAATTTTGTGCAGAAATATTAAGACCCGTAGACATATCCAGGAGTCAAGGTTGATATTATATAATATAATATATCTGTTTAGCAAAAGTTTATATGTGATCGGTCCTTTTTTTGAATAACTCTATCAAATATTACTCGATTTTAATAAACTAAAGTGCAAAAGACGCGAAATTAAATGCTTTTTGAAACTGCATACCAAAAAAAAATAGTTGTAGACAAATTTGACTTATAAATTTTCGGTCAAGGTACGGTGAAGTCGCAAAAATCTGAAAAAAAACAATTTGTCTTTACATATAGCTACCTTAATTTGTATCCGAGATTACAATGTAATACACCGTTTGAAAGGTGTTACTTTTTTCTTTCCAATGACACATTACTTATACTTTACTTTGTATTGTAGAATGCATAGTTTTTAACGGTTATTCAAAATTTTGATGTGCACGAAAAATTTGTGGTATGCCACAATGTTACATTTAACTATATATACAACCTACATGTATGTCGCATCCTAGAAGTTTTTTGACTGTCGCACCCGTGTAATGGTAACAGTAATTTCAATTAACAACCCCTGGACCTTATCTAGGTTTGTAGGTTTAAGTTGTATCTGTTACACAGTCAGTACTTGCATTAATACCCAGAATATTTGCAAAGTAAAAACCTTTAAAAAGTGTGAACTGATTGTTGCAATAAAATTGCTTCAACTATTTGGTAACTTTGTGGACATTTAAAATCATATAAATTTATATATAGAAGGAAAAGGTATGCAGAATGAATAAATGGAAACATTTTTTGATAATGTTCGATACATTTCATTCATGTGTGTTGTCCATATACAGAGAAAACTTAACCGAAGTGCTCGCCTTCTGTGGCGTAAAATCTAACCTTCTGCATGTATGGATCGACAACGGTCGCAACTCTACCGCCCTTGTAAACTGGATATTTGGCCAACTAGGGGAATGTACGCTAGCCGATGAAAAAATGAGTGAAATTAACACAAAAATAAAAAGTTTGGAAATTTTCGTTGCAGTGCAGCCTAAATATGCGGACACTCAGAGATAAACAGTCTCAGTGGCTGTCAAAGCGTAGAGGAATTGTTTTGGACAATCAAGAAGAGATACGCAGTCGTTAAATGAGTAGACTAAAGATATGATGAAGCAGGGCCATGTTTAGAAAGAAAAATAGCATTTAATAATTAAAACTATATATAGCTCGATATCTGCAATATTCGATTTCATGCCAATTATTTGGCGATTCAGCCCACTGTCCAATATTTGTATAAGGGGCTAGAAAATATATTTTTGCAAAAATTTATTTATCCTCCTTCTCGGCTACTTAAAATATGTGCAAAATATCCTTAACTTATGTCCATAATCGTACTCACTCCTAGAAATTCTTTACATGGTTTTGAAAATACAAATTCTATCCTGTTCGTAACTCTCTCACAGTTTTTTTCTGAGTGTGTATTGCTGTAAGCAGTTTGAAGAAGGTCGAAATTCAAAATGCGAAAAATTTTATAATTTTCACGTGTTGCTCAGTCGTGTTACTTGTCTTGGGAATTTTAAAAGATCTTTTATACATCTAGAGATTCAAACATTCTCACCACTTTGCTATAAAAAAAAACTGTACCAAAAAAAAGCTATGGAGAAATTACAAACTGTTTTAAGGTTTTGCTTAAAGAAGTTCTACTGTTTCTATGGTTTTATTTTTTGGTTTTTGAGGTGGGGTATATATGTGTGTACTCTTTTGGCACTTTTCAAATGGCGCAGGCGCATTACCAAACATTTTTGGTCTTTTTTTTTCATTTTGATTGAATGGCCAAATGACCGAGTGACGACTGACAATAAGTCTAGTTGTTGTTGCTGCTAGCTGTATCTGAAATGCTGCGAACTTGTGTCAGCTTTGTCCTCCTCATCAATTAACACCAATTTGCCTCACAGACACACACACACACACTCACACTCGAAAGTAAACACACAAATAAATTAAGAAAATGGAAATACAAACAGAGAGTCAGTCCGAGTCAGACAACATGTCTGATTTCAATAAAAACAATATTATAAACAAATTACCAGAGCTGTAAATTACAAATTTGATTTAAGATCCCATTCGTTGTTCATGTTAAAAATAGCAGCAACATGCCAAACTACAATTAAAAGTTGTTAATTGTTAAACAAAACTAACCAAAGATTTGTAACACTTGAAACAGCTAAATGTCAGAAGTCTACACTTTTTGTAGTTATCTGAGACACAGACACTGAAAAACTAAAACTTAAATTACTTACTTTCCTTTTTTGCATTTTAGTGGAACCTGTTAAAATTTTGAATCCATTTATTCGACTCCAACCTGCTGGTTTATTTATGTCTTAAATATGTACCACAATACATGTTCAAAATGCTTAGCCCTTTTATTACAGATTAAAAATGATATATAAGATATTTGGCCAGCCTAACGGAAATATAAACAACACCAATCTACAGAAAGAATAACAATTTATGATACAATTTTTTTGATACACAAATAGCAAATATTTTGCGACATAAGATACATATATTTTTAGCACAAGATGGTGGGTCAAAAATTTTACGCAAAAAACGCAATATCTATCCGTAATTCGTTTTCAATTTTTCAACACAAAAGGATGCTATGGGGACCTTCTGTGGCTATCCTGAGATAAACAAAAGTGTTGTAACATCCGTACGCCACTTTTTACTCAACAAGTTGGGCGTATATTATCTTGGGTGCATGTAATAACGCCAGCTGACACAACGCCCGCGGGCTTTATGACACTTTTAAGTGTGAGATATTCAGAGTAAGGGATGATGATGGGCTCAAGTAGTGTATGGTAACTTTGCAGCTTTAATAGTAGCCCTGCTGTTCTACAGTTAAGTAACAACTGACAAAATTCTATTTGTATGGTAAAATTATTGTGTACACAGTAAGAAAAGTTACGTACTGTACACATCGGAAATATTACTAACATTGTGGGGTTTTCGGTTAGATTTACTATAGCAATAGTTATCTCTACGTAAGGCTTTTACGGTAAAATTCGGTTAATTTTACCGACTTTGTGGGTTGGCGCATTTCTAACCCACAATATCGGTTAAATTTAACGAAAGATTTCTTTGTGTGTAGGTCCAAATTCTCATTTACCTTGTCAAAAAGTAAGGTATAAGATACTTTAATTTGAATGAGAATTTAATTTCAAATGATAGCCTGGGTGGAAAACTAATCAAATTTTATCATTCTTCCAATTTGGAATTGTCGGTGAGACTATTACAAATATATTGTTTTGAGCTAATAACTGTATTGATCCTCCTCGAGAAAATACAGAGAACTGTTGGCAACTGTTGTCGCAACTACCAATAAGGTATACAAAACTCTCTTTTGAATGGTTTCGAATTGTGATTGCTGTTTTACATTTATATATATTGGTTTAATATCCCAGTGCTAACAGTTACAACTTATGTTTAATCCACCAGTCACATTGACAGATATTTGGAAGTTTGCTTTAGGAACAATTGCTTTAGCTTATTTAACTAATTTTACAATAATTTGTATACTAATTGGTTTCCTTGTAAGTGAGCTTTCAAAGTACTTAAACTTAATTCAGATTGTGTAGATATCCTCATAACTTATCTGTTTATGTAAGTTTGATTTCAGGTGTAATGTGTCTGATTATGGGCGAGTTGTTTTGTGATGTAATAAAATATGTTTGGTGTCAAGTTTATTGAATGGGAGGTAGTTGCTAAGTTAGTATATTTGTCTGTTGGAACGTTCCTTAGGGAAAAGTTTTTTGAGGCGTCGTCTTACTCTACTTCCTGCTTTCTTTCGTCTGCGCAGGAGTCTTCTGGGTAGTGTGTTGGGGTGACTGGTAAGTCTCTCCACGTAATCACCTGCCTGTTTATTGATCTTGGGCACACTGAGGTCACTCTCCAAATCTCTTGTGCACATATACCAGGGTGCTCCCGATAGTCTATGCAGACACCTTGACTGAAGGACTGAAGGCAGAGCTTTCTCAGATACGATTTCGCAGCTATTCCATATACTTGGATCCCATATCTCCAGGCAGGTGCTATGATAGCTTTGTATATATGCACCTTATTTCGGAGTGAGAGCTTGTTTCTGCTAGAGAGAAGCTATCCCACTTTCTATACTCTGCCATATAGTGACCTTACAAGCGCGTTGATATGGGTTCCGAATGTAAGGTACTTGTCCAGATATATTCCCAAGTATTTATGTCCATGTAAGTGACGTAATAGCTGATTGTTGAAGAATACGCCTGGACACTCATCATGACGAAGTGTATATGTTACACTGACACATTTACCTAGGTTAAGTTCAATGTTCCATCGTTTCGCCCATCTGCTAAATCGATACAAATATTGTTGGACGACATCAGTGGCATCATAGATACATGAGTCTCTCGCCATAATAGCTGTCAGCAAATGTTGCAATGAGTAAGTCTTGGGGATCTTCAATGGGTATTGTTCTTCGGATAGGCATATCACAAGTGTAGAGAGAGTAGAGGGTTGGTCCAAGGACACTTCCTTGAGGCACACCAGAGCGTATTACCCTCACGCTGGAAACAGCTCCTTCCAATACTACCGAGAAGGTCCTGTCCGATAAAAAGCTTTTCGCAAGGGTGTATAGTTGAGGCGGTAAGATGTTTTTTACCTTACATAGTAGTCCAGCATGCCACACTCTATCAAAAGTCTGTCTTATGTCCAGGTAGACCGCAACCACGTACTCCTTAGCCTGGAATCCGTCGAGTATGAAATTTGTGACCCTATTCAGCTGCTCAGGAGTTCCGTGTGACTTTCTAAACCCGAACTGATCGATTGCCATGATTCGGGCACCTCTCGAAAATTTTTGCTATTGTGGATAGGAGGCTGATCGGACGGTATGAATCGACCTCAGACGGGCTTTTCCCAGCCTTATGGATCATTACGATCTGAGCCTTTTCTCCATGTCTTCGGAAAGTGACCCAGTCGCAGTGCCGCGTTGAAAATTAATGGACCAGAAAGAGCACCGCTTTTACTGGGAGGGCTTTGATGACCCTATTGTCAAGTCTATCCTTGCCTGGTGCCTTTTTATTGTTAAGGTACTCGATCTGCCCCTGAACCTCCTCCAATGTGATTGGTGGGATTGTGGCGCGTTAGCTGCCCGGGGGTGTCAAGAACCTGATCTACAAGCCTCCTACGGCTGACCGAAGTCGTTTTGAGGGGCGTAAATCTGTCTTCTAAGTTTACCTCAAATGCTTCTGCCTTTTCTTGCGGGGATTTGGCCCAAGTACCGTCAGCTTTGCGGATTGGAAGTTTGGGTGCTGCCTGCTTCTTGTACCTCCTGGTGAGAGACCAGAGGGCAAAATTGGTACTCGCATCAGAAGTAACGCTTTATAGGAAACGGTCTGTGGTATCCTACCTAAACCTTACGAGGAGCTTCTTAGCCCTGTTAGCCACTCTTTTACATACCCTTTCCACATTTGGGTCTCTCGTACGAGTAAGCTGCTTCCGCTGTCTCCTTTTGATGAGCAGTAGAGCATCGAGGGCAGGTGGAAGGCGGGATTGTGGTCGGCGATCCTGTAGAATTTCCGATGGGCGCGCTTTAAGAGCTGCTGCATGCACCTTATTTACGAAGATTACATGCGCATCCTCAATATCCTCGGGAAGGGTAATCTCCAGGTTGAGGTCCAAGGTTCTCTCCAGATAGTAGGTATGAAGAAATGTCACTCTGAGCAAGATAGCATAAATCTGGCGTAATTCAAATTATTTGTTCTCCGAGAGGCAGAGAAATGTTACTTGGAGTACAGATAGTTTGCTTCTTTCGTTACTATAATCTTGTGTGAGAATATTAATGTTCTAAAAACAATCCATTCTTTTAGGCTTAAGTCAAAGAGTAATATGGTCGGAGACTCGACGATTATAAATATACCAACCAATTGAACTAAAAGCTACAGTTATTTTTCTCATGTCATCTACATTGGAGTGTCCAAAGATTTCGATTCCATAAATTAGTGAGGGTATAAGGTATGTCTTTGCGATTAGTAGCTTAATTTGTTCCGGTAGAAACATTTGCGACACTGATAGTTGCCCCAACAGTACATACGTGATACCACACGCTTTAGTAACGTGTTTACTTCACGAAAGTGTGTTATTTAAAATGATCATATTTAATCGGAGTATCATTGATAAATAGTTTTGGCAGCTGTGTCGTATCCAGTGCTTTCTGTTTGTATAACAATACATTTAGATTTAGAAGCGGCTGTTAATCCAAGCCCATTATCCCTATCCCACCTGTCTATTTTTAAAAGTTCGTTGTTACAAACATCGATTCAATTCCAGCTAACGGACGACATAACATATATCTAGACATCATCAGCGTGCATATGAACTTTACAAATAGACAAATTACTTGGAGGAACATTAACATATACAGAAAACAGCAGAGGTCCCAAAATCTATCGTTTCTAATTCTAGCTTTTCTTAATATTAATTTCAATTCTCCATGTTTAAATTGTTCTTTCCAAAGTACTTTTGTGGGATGTATAAATAAATAAATAAATAATGAAAAAAAAAACAGAGCCTTGAGGACCACCTCGCGTAACGATTTTGAAATTAGACGTGGAAGATCCAGAGACCACGGCCTGTAATCTATCTGTTGATAGTAAGACCTGAGAAGTTTGGTAGCAGTACTTGTAAAATTATAAATATTATTGAGTTTTGTCCAAAGAATATCATGATTCACGGTATCAAAAGCCTTGCTGTGATCGAGGAGCGCCAGGAAAACAACATTGCTTTAGTCCAGCTCTTTTCTGACTTCATCAGCTATATTTGGGTTCATTCTTTTATAAACCGAACAGTTACAAAAACTCACCATTTTTGATTTCAATAAAAAAAAAATCCGAAACTAGATCTCGACATGCCCAGGGCATATTTTTTTTTGTTTATAACTTCAAAAATTAATATCTTTTAAACTATAAAAGTCTCCATCTTTTTGAAAACACCGAAATTTAAGTTATGTTTAGGGCAATAAAATGTATGTACTTAGAACCTATATGATGGTGGTAAACACTGAGAAAAAATTATATATAAAATATTTAGCAACAATTACTTAATATTATTAAATAATTTAAAAAGTTATTGATTATTTTAGTAGATACATTAAAATACTATTCAGAAAGACCTGTCCGATAAACCACACCTGAGAAATCCAGTTTTTAAAAAACCCATTTTTTTGCATTTTTCCGTTTTTCACGATTCTTGAAATTGTTTATAAAATTAACAAAAATTTTTTTTTGCAAAACCGCAAATTACGTTCTAGTGGGCATGTCGAGATCTAATTTCGGATTTTTTTTATTGAAATCAAAAATGGTGAGTTTTTTAACTGTTCGGTTTATAAAAGAATGACCCATTTACGAGAGCTGTTGTACAGCTTCTTTTTCCCCAGAATCCTGATTGCACTTCACTCTAAAATGAATTGCTACCAAGAAATTCTTTTATTTATGCAGCCATAATACGCTCAAATGCTTTTGCCAAGAATGGGAGAATGAGAATTAGAATTGATTCTAAGTGACACACAAAAAACGACAACACACAACAAACCAAAATATCTTCAAGGACCCTTTCACCAGTAGACTTAAATCAGCTTAAATAATCAAGTCGCTAATTTTACCATTTAGGAAGTTCTAAAAACTAGGGCAAGATAATCTTTTTTTTTTTAATTTTAAGATAATACTGCCGTTGATTGGATATGTAGAATGTTGTTGGCTGCACCTAGATATAGGCGTTTGTGAAGTTGACGCGAACGTGGAACTTAATGATTGTTAATATTTAGATACGTTTTTTTTTTAATTAGGTCGAAAATATAAAATAACGAAAATTCTAGCGTTTTTTTTTTAACATTTACCTTGTACCTTACCTAGGTAAGAAAAATGAGTACCTTTCCAATTACTCTGCCTCTTACGCATAGTGATATTCTAATTAGTGAATCATTGATGAAATTCGAAAATGTTGATGCTTCCAACCCAGCATAAATCAGATTTTGTAAAATCGCAGGCGTTATGTCAGCTGGCTTTATTAAATGCACCCAAAATCTGAAGCTGCGATGCGCGCCGCGTTTGCTTAAGATAGACAACAGGCGGATACGGCTAATACTCGCCCATAATGCTTGGTTGTTCATAAGAGAGATTTTCCTTAAAAACTTTTACACTTTCAGCAGCTATTGGCGTCATAAGTTGACCCCACGACCTCTACTTTTACTAAGCGAAGGTCTTTTCCACTCGACCACGGCCATTGCTGCTCGCTGAGCGGCAAAGTGCCAACTGCTTACATTCTTAAGTATGATTTTGACGTCAGGTCTCGCTTATGCCTGATAGCCAAGTGAGCTAAGGCACCGTCGTCCGTGTTTTCAGTCTTCGAGGTCCCGAGCTCAAGTCCCAGTAAAGTACACTCAGAAAAAAACAACCGGTAGAGTTCTAGGTCCATCAGGATCAGGGCTGCAAACCGTTTTTGAACCGAACCGGTTCGAACCCGGAATTCCGACTTTTTTTTACTGTGAACCCAAGCTTTCGGTTCGGTTCAAAAAAAAAAATTATACACATTAAAATTTTTTTGGGTACCCTTCTATGTTCGTGACAGCAGAGTCGACAATTAGACTATGATATACTTTGCACATGCGAAAGTGAATATGGGCATTTCGACAGAAAATTCCACCGAGACCAAAAAATTAAAAGTGCTTAAAAACACTTTTTATACCCGTTACTCGTAGAGTCAAAGGGTATACTAAAGTCGTGCAAATGTATGTAACATGCAGAAGGAATCATTTCCGACCATATAAAGTATATATATTCTTGATCAGCATCAACAGCCGAGTCGATATAGCCATGACCGTCTGTCCGTCTGTCTGTATGAACACCTAGATCTCAGAGACTAGAAGAGCTAGAGCAACGAATTTTGAAATGTAGACTCCTATTGTCTGCACGCAGATTTAGTTTATTTCAAATTTTTGCCATGCCCACCCCCGCCCCCACAATAAACGAGAGCGTAATTTAAAGTCGGCTCTAACCGACTTCGATATACCCGTTACTCATGGAAACAAATGTTTAATAGCCTTCCTGTATGCCTGAGGTGGGTCAGCCGAAAAGTATGCAACATTTTTAACTCGTCTCTCTCTCTCTCTCTCTCTCTCTCACTAAGATTGCTGCTGAACGCAATGCTTAGGTTATGAGTGGGGTGGGTGGTGGGTGTTAACTGATCGTTTTTTGCTCATAACTTGAGTATCGTTCATCCGATCTTTATCATTCCTTCAGCAAATCGATAAATAATTTTAAGAACTAGATATCTCTAGAAAGTACGAACCATCTATCATCAAAACTGTAGGAGATATGACGTTTTTTCCAAATTGCGGGGGCGTGAGGGGACGTGGCAAAAATTGAAAACAAACTTGATCTGCGTGCAGACAATAGGAGTCTACATTTCAAATTTGGTTGCTCTAGCTCTTCTAGTCTCTGAGATCTAGGTGTTCATACAGACAGACGGACAGACGGACAGACGGACAGACGGACAGACGGACATGGCTATATCGACTCGGCTGTTGATGCTGATCAAGAATATATATACTTTATATGGTCGGAAATGATTCCTTCTGCCTGTTACATACATTTGCACGACTTTAGTAGACCCATTTACTCTACGAGTAACGGGTATAAAAATGTTGAATAACTCCCACAATTTTTGAGATATCGATCAAATTTAAAACTCAAGTTTATATTCGCAACATCTATAAGCCGTCCAATTTTCATCAAGATCGGATGATAAATAGCCGAGATAAAAAAACGTTGCATACTTTTCGGCTGTCTCACCTCAGGCACACAGGATGGCTATTAAACATTTATATGCATGAGTAACGGGTATATCGAAGTCGGTTAGAGCCGACTTTAACTTACGCTCTCGTTTATAATATTTTCATGAGGAAACAATCAAAATGAAGTAATATAAGACAATTTTAAATATATTCATAGCCCAATTCGAGATTTTCATATGAAAAGTCGCGCAAGCGCCATTTTTATACCCGTTACTCGTAGAGTAAAAGGGTATACTAAAGTCGTGCAAATGTATGTAACAGGCAGAAGGAATCATTTCCGACCATATAAAGTATATATATTCTTGATCAGCATCAACAGCCGAGTCGATATAGCCATGTCCGTCTGTCCGTCTGTCTGTATGAACACCTAGATCTCAGAGACTAGAAGAGCTAGAGCAACCAAATTTGAAATGTAGACTTCTATTGTCTGCACGCAGATCAAGTTTATTTTCAATTTTTGCCACGCCCCCTCACGCCCCCGCAATTTGGAAAAAACGTTATATCTCCTACAGTTTTGATGATAGATGGTTCGTACTTTCTAGAGATATCTAGTACTCCAAATTATTTATCGATTTGCTGAAGGAATGATAAAGATCGGATGAACGATACTCAAGTTATGAGCAAAAAACGGTCAGTTAACACCCACCACCCACCCCACCCATAACCTAAGCATTGCGTTCAGCAGAGAGAGAGAGAGAGAGAGAGAGAGAGAGAGAGAGAGAGAGAGACTTAGAGAGCGCACTGCGTTGTGCGTTGTGTGTTAACTGGCCGTTTGACTCGTGACCAAATTCGAGCTGCGACATTAAGGGTGCAGAGTATGTTATAGTCGGGCTTGACCGACTTTCTTTCTTGTTATACCCGTTACTCGTAGAGTAAAAGGGTATACTAAAGTCGTGCAAATGTATGTAACAGCCAGAAGGAATCATTTCCGACCATATAAAGTATATATATTCTTGATCAGCATCAACAGCCGATTCGATATAGCCATGTCCGTCTGTCCGTCTGTCCGTCCGTCCGTCCGTCCGTCTGTCTGTATGAACACCTAGATCTCAGAGACTAGAAGAGCTAGAGCAACCAAATTTGAAATGTAGACTCCTATTGTCTGCACGCAGATCAAGTTTATTTTCAATTTTTGCCACGCCCCCTCCCGCCCCCGCAATTTGGAAAAAACGTCATATCTCCTACAGTTTTGGAGATAGATCGTTCGTTCCTTCTAGAGATACCTTGTAAACAAAATTATTTATCGATTTGCTGAAGGAATGATAAAGATCGGATGAACGATACTCAAGTTATGTGCAAAAAACGGTCAGTTAACACCCACCACCCACCCCACCCATAACCTAAGCATTGCGTTCAGCAGCAATCTTAGTGAGAGAGAGAGAGAGAGAGAGAGAGAGAGAGAGAGAGAGAGAGACTTAGAGAGCGCACTGCGTTGTGCGTTGTGTGTTAACTGGCCGTTTGACTCGTGACCAAATTCGAGCTGCGACATTAAGGGTGCAGAGTATGTAATAGTCGGGCTTGACCGACGTTTTCAAAAGTTTTGTTGTCTGATCTGTTTATCGTGATGAATTTGGAGTCATTTATGTTGCATTTAGTAATTGACAAATGTCTATTAATATCTGGCGGATAATAAATAGCCGAGTTAAAAAATATTGCATACTTTTCGGCTGACCCACCTCAGGCATACAGGAAGGCTAATAAACATTTGTTTCCATGAGTAACGGGTATATCGAAGTCGGTTAGAGCCGACTTTAACTTACGCTCTCGTTTTTATTAGGAAAGGTGATACGTTTTCAAAAGTTTTGTTGTCTGATCTGTTTATCGTGATGAATTTGGAGTCATTTATGTTGGATTTAGTAATTGACAAATGTCTATTAATATCTGGCGGATAATAAATAGCCGAGTTAAGAAATGTTGCATACTTTTCGGCTGACCCACCTCAGGCATACAGGAAGGCTATTAAACATTTGTTTCCATGAGTAACGGGTATATCGAAGTCGGTTAGAGCCGACTTCAACTTACGCTCTCGTTCTCATTTGGATACGTTTTGTTGTCATAAAAATGCCTTTAGATTGCATTGATTTTTGGTCTCTAAAAAATTTCTTAGGGTACCAAGAGTTCAAAAATATTATATAAGACACCATAAACAAGAAAGAAAGTCGGTCAAGCCCGACTATAACATACTCTGTACCCTCAACGTCGCAGCTAACATTTGCTCACGAGTTATACGCGCTCATCTCTAATTTTCACTCTCTCTCTCTCTCTCTCTCTCTCTCACTAAGATTGCCGTTCAATAGAATGCTGTGGAGATGGGTGGGGGGGTGGTTGGTGTTTACTGGCCGTTTTTTGCTCATAACTTGAGTATCGTTCATCCGATCTTTATCATTCCTTCAGCAAATCGATAAATAATTTTGTTTACAAGGTATCTCTAGAAGGTACGAACGATCTATCTTCAAAAAACTGTAGGAGATATGACGCTTAATCCAAATTGCGGGGGCGGGAGGGGGCGTGGCAAAAATTGAAAATAAACTTGATCTGCCTGCAAGTATAAGAAATATATGCCCCATACATGTCAAACCTCTATCTCTTACCATCTCTGAGATCTCTTCGTTCATACGGACGGACGGACAGACAGACAGACGGACAGACGGACATGGCTATATCGAATCGGCTGTTGATGCCGATCAAGAATATATATACTTTATAGGGTCGGAAACGATTCCTTCTCCCTGTTACATACTTTTGTACAAACTTAATATACTCTATGTACCTTCGGTACAGAGTAAAAAAACTATGTGATTGGAATTAACTGTATGTTTTTGCTTTATATGGTAACAAAAGCAACATAAATAAAATAAGGAAATTTAAGTTACAAAGTAACTAAAGGTAAAAGGTAAAGTCACTTCAGATACTTGTGCAATTAAAAATAAGAAAGAAAGTCGGTCAAGCCCGACTATAACATACTCTGCACCCTTAATGTCGCAGCTCGCATTTGGTCACGAGTCAAACGGCCAGTTAACACACAACGCACAACGCAGTGCGCTCTCTAAGTCTCTCTCTCTCTCTCTCACTAAGATTGCTTCTGCTGAACGCAATGCTTAGGTTATGGGTGGGGTGGGTGGAGGGTGTTAACTGACCGTTTTTTGGTCATAACTTGTGTATCGTTCATCCGATCTTTATCATTCCTTCAGCAAATCGATAAATAATTTTGAGTACTAGATATCTCTAAAAAGTACGAACCATCTATCATCAAAACTGTAGGAGATATGACGTTTTTTCCAAATTGCGGGGGCGCGAGGGGGCGTGGCAAAAATTGAAAATAAACTTGATCTGCCTGCAAGTATAAGAAATATATGTCCCATACATGTCAAACCTCTATCTCTTACCATCTCTGAGATCTCTTCGTTCATACGGACGGACAGACAGACAGACGGACAGACGGACAGACGGACATGGCTATATCGACTCGGCTGTTGATGCTGATCAAGAATATATATACTTTATAGGGTCGGAAATGATTCCTTCTCCCTGTTACATACTTTTGCACAAACTTAATATACTCTATGTACCTTCGGTACAGAGTATACAAATTGAGAAAATATTTTTGAATAAGGTTACCTGGAAAATAAAATTGTATTATTTCAAATCCTATCAAAAAAATGTTATACAAAATGGTTTGCCCAATTTGCAGAGTTTTGCAATTTTCTAAAACAAGTCAAAACTCACTTCCGTTTTGTGTAACGTCACGCCAGCACATATTTTTGCTTATATCTTTAACTCCTTATGATCGATGTATGTCATTATTTTTGCTGATTATCTTCTTCTTCTTCTTTATTGGCCCGATGTTGCATCACAACCGCTTGACGGTCTTGGCCTCTGCAATGAATGCCCTCCACTCGCTTCTGCATTGTGCGAGCTGGCACCAGTTGTTCACACCAAGGTTGGAAATGTCTTTCCGCACTTGATCATCCCATCTTAGTGGTGGGCGACCCCTCCTGCCTTGTCCTCCAAAGTCAGCCGCCTTCGCTTTGTACGTCTTTTTTACGGGAGCTTCTTCATCCATCCGGATTACATGTCCTAAACAGCGCAGCCGCTGTTGCTTTATGCGCTTGACTAGACTGATGTCCTTATAGAGCTCATACAGTTCGTGATTCATTCGAATGCGGTATCCATCGCCAACTTTTAAAGGTCCATATATCCTCCGAAGGATTTTTCGCTCGAAAACGCCAATCGCCTCCTCATCCGCTGCTGTCATTGTCCATGCTTCTGCGCCGTATTGCAGGACTGGGATGATGACCGACTTGTATAGCGCTATTTTTGTTCTTCGAGAAAAGGCTCTGCTCTTGAACTCCCTACTGAGCCCTTAGTAGCATCGGTTTCCAAGAGTAATTCTTCTTCGGATCTCCAGGCTGATGTTGTTGTCGCCGGTAATCATCGTCCCGAGGTAGACAAAATCCTCTACAACCTCAAAGTTGTACTCCCCCATAGTAACAAATTGTCCAAGACGCGTAGACTTCTTGTCCGTGGATACTAGGTACTTTGTCTTGTCCTCGTTTACCGCTAAGCCCATCAGTTTAGACTGCTTCTCTATCTCTGAAAACGCCCTGCTTACCGCCCGTTCGTTTTTGCCGATAATGTCAATATCATCGGCGTATGCGAGTAGCATTAGATCTTTATAAAGAAATGAGTCCGATCTGTTGGCATTTGGGCACTGGCGCAGTATATACTCCATCAGTAGATTAAAGAAGTCACACGATAGGGTGTCACCCTGCCTAAAACCTCTCTTGGTATCAAATGGTTCGGAGAGGTTCTTTCCTATTTTGACGGAGCTTCGAGTGCTTCTCAACGTCATCATGCAAAGTCGAACGTACTTTGCTGGTATACCAAAGGTAGACAGGGCGTCAAAGAACCTTGACCTTATCGGTGTGTCAAAGGCTGATTTATAATCAACAAAAAGATGGTTGGTTTTGATATTTCTCTCATAGGTCTTCTCCAGGGTTTGTCGTAATGTGAATATCTGGTCTGTGGTGGATTTACCAGGTCTGAAGCCACACTGTTAAGGTCCGATCAGTGTGCTAATAAGCGGCTTTAGACGTTCACAAATAATGCACGACAGAATCTTATATGCGATGGGAGGAGACTGATCCCACGGTAGTTGGCGCAAACTTTTTTAAAAAGTGGGCAAATTACACTCAGACTCCAATCTTCGGGCATGCTCTCGTCGGACCATATTCTGCTGATGAGTTGGTGCATGCACCTTACCAACTCCTCGCCTCCAGCCTTAAACAGTTCAGCTGGCAGGTCATGTGCACCTTCTACTACTCCAGAGGCGGTATTGTGTTCGTTGTCGCCTCCCAGCAGGTTGGCGAAATAGCTTCTCCATTTGTCTAGCGCCACTTGCGGATCATTTTCGTCCTTGCATTGTGTGACTCCGGGTTTGAAATCTTCAGTTAGTCGTCTAATCTTTCGATAGAATTTTCGAGTCTCACCCATGCCGAATAGCAACTCGACTTCCTCACGCATGCGTCTTTCTCGCTTTCTTTTTCCTTCAGAAAAGGCGCTTCTCCTCTCTCCTTTTCTTCCGGTATTGCTCTTTAAAAAACCGCGTTGCTCCCGACTGCAGAGTTCTCCTGTAGGCAGCGTCTTTCTCTGCAGTAGCGTCGCGGCACTCCTCATCATACCAAGTCTGCTTTCGAGGGTGCTCGGCGTATCCGAGTATCTCCTCGGCAGCCGAACTCATGGAGTGTGATATATGATTCCTCTGTTCGCATACACCAGAAGGGAATGGTGAGTTTTCACTGAGCAGTTGGGTGAGTTTAGCTGTGTAGGCTTCAGAGGTCCGTTGTGATTGCAGCTTATCGACATTTAGCTTTCGACGTGTACTAGTACGTGAGGCATATGCCACACTGAGCCGCGTGCGTACTTTGGCTGCAACAAGGTGGTGATCCGAATCTATGTTGGCACCTCGAATCGCACGCACGTCTAGAACACTCGATGAGTGCCTTCCGTCGATCACAACATGATCAATCTGATTTCGCGTAAGTTGATCAGGGGACTTCCAGGTCGCCTTATGGATGTCGCGATGTTTAAACCTGGTACTACTTATGACCATATTCCTGACCACGGCAAAATCTATTAGCCTCTCTCCCTTACCGGAGGTTGTTTCATGAAGGCTAAATCGGCCGACTATCGAGCCAAAAACTCCGGCTCTCCCAATTTTAGCGTTAAAGTCGCCAAGCACGATCTTTATGTCGGGATCGGGGCAGCGCTCATATAATTGTTCCAGGCGCTCATAGAATTCGTCTTTTATCGAAGCGCCCTTGTCTTCCGTTGGGGCGTGTGCACAGATAAGACTAATATTAAAATATTTAGCCTTAAGTCTGAGTGCGGCTAGTCGCATGTCCACTGGTGTGAAACTGATGACAGAGCGACGAAGTCTTGCACTGACTGCAAAGCCGCATCCAAACTCATGCTTGGAAGTAGAGTAGATCTCCCAGGGTGCATTGGTTGTTGATGTTCTTTTCACCATGCTCCCCTGTCCAATCCATCGCATTTCCTGAAGTGCGGTAACGTCCGATGAATATTTCTCAAGGACATTCACCAACTGGATATCAGCACCTTCTTTGTTGAGGGTGCGAACATTCCAAGTGCATATCCTCAAATCGTGGTCCTTAAAACGTTTGCGTGGGTTGTCGTCAGAGGGGGTCCTTATCCGAGGCATTGTTGTCGCAGTTTTCATTGGTGGAGTTTTTTTGACGGCGATGGGTACCAAACCCGACGCACCAACCCTATATATTGTACCCTGTAGGGAGGGCTCGCCGCTCACGTTAGCCAGAAGCTTTGGATGCAAAGCGTTCTGTTTACAGTGGTCACCAACGAGGAGGTGTGAGTCGACTTGAGACGCAGTAAGCCAGGATAGCGCTGGGTTCGCCAAGTTGAACCGATCAGCCGCTTTACCTCACTACATGCTACCCAAATGTAAAACAATCTTTTTAAAAATCCAAGATTATCATATTTTTTAAAAACATTTTATCGTACAAACGTAACGTTTGGAAATGTCCATATATGTATACACTTTATAGGGTGAGAGATGCTTTGTTTTCGCGGTTACATACTTTTGCACAAATATTCTTTGTACCTTTGGTACAGAACATACACTAAATCACAAATTTTTCATCTTATACATTTACATATCAAAAAACTTCATTGTCAGTTTGCCATGAAGCTTTGCCTGCTTCGACTGCCCCCTACACCTATTCCCTACAAACAAAAACATCATGAGGAACTTCATGAAGTTTGCTTCACCGTGTAAACGCGGACTAACAATGTATCTAGTCGTCAAGTCTATACCTATTGTATTGTTATTTTAAATATATTGGGCAAAACGTGCAACGAACCAAGGTTCGAACCAAAACCAACGCCCAAAAACCTCGAACCTCAAATATCCGGAGAAAATGAAAAATATATTTTTCTGACTTAAAACTAAAAAAAGTGTATGTCCTTTAGAAATTTTGGGAATCTCGGAACACATATTCCTAAGAAACTTTTGATCTTTTTCCGTACACTTTTGTTGAAATTTCGAGAAATCCTCAAAGTTTCGTTTGGATAGTTTACGTCATAAACATTTTCAGGTAGGTGGTATTGAATAAACCATGCTTTAAAAGGCACTTAAAAGTACCTTTTTTGTACCTTTACCTTCACCTAGGTGCTGGAAATTTCGGATACCTTTTACCTTATCTAGGTATATTTCTTGACATACCTTACCTGGGTAAGAAAAATTAGTACTTTTCCAATCACTGAATAGAACCTAACCGCTATGTACTTCAAATTTCAAGTAGGCTTCGTTCTTGGATGAACTTAAATTAAGTCCGAAACATTCGTTCTTTGATGTACTTTAAGTAAGTACGAAACATTTTAGAATCGAAAAACGACTGTTATTGTTATTGTTATTAAAATGAGAGCCGAAAAATTTTAAAAAAGATCGTTCTTAGTTAAAGTACATAATTTCTTGGATTGAGGACAAATTATTCAAAGTCAAATCTGTTCTTAAATTCCCTTCGTCCCAAATTTTTAAAACAACCTACACAGATTGTTTTTAGCCTCTATGCTGAACAGTTCACTAATTTCCGTCTTCATGATCAACTAAGGTACTTTTTAATCCACCCTCGTACGTATATTTTCAGGTGAGTTATAAATGTGTTGACCATTTTCTGGGCTCATTTCCGAATTAATTTTACATATACAAGTATGTAAGTATTACAAAAAAAAAAGTTGGCCAGCTGTTTAAATATTTAAGAGGGCACTCAACGCCTGAGTGACTGAGATAAGCGATGGAAAAACGCCAACAGACAATTATGAGGCGTTCATTAAAAGTTTTTGAATATATTTAGCAAAAAGGCGGAATTTTAGATATAGCATTTTTCAGGATTTTAAAAATAATGTAAGTCAATTTGCTTCCACTGTTTAAAAATACCCACGTTTGCCGCCCTCGCAAAACAGACCCATTTCCAAAATATAAAAAAAAACGGAACAATTTTACTTAATTATTAACATGCTATTGTTAAACAACAAACAGCTTCACTCTACAGAAATTCATTCCCGTGTAGGGTCTGGAGTTCAGCTGGCTTGGCTGTTTGTTAAAGTGATTTCTGATTTCATTTTCCAACTGGTTGAACACACAAAGTGCCCAGCCCCCTCTGCCCAAAAAAAACAAAATGGGCGTCGTTTTGTGGTACATCGACCAGTGGAGTGGAGAGGAAGTGATTGCTGTGGCATCCAACGCGTCGACATTCTCGACGTCCGTAAAAATGCATTTTACGAGCAGACTCTGAATTGTGTGCACGAGTATTGTGCATTATAATATGTGCAATTATTTAAATGATTTTGCAAAATTTGTGCTTGTCTGTTTGTTAATTAGATAAAAAGGAAATGAGGCATTGAATCGGTATAAAAAAGGTAAACAACGAATGGAATTCAATTGAAGAGTGCATGTTGGTAATTTTATGGTTAGTATTTTATAAATTGAAACTTTAAATCACTTACCGCAACACTTCAATTTTCTTTCAATTTTCAATTTTTATATGCGTAAATACGCAAAAACGCCCCAGCATGACTAATCCCCAGCTATTCACATAAGCATACCACATATTCAACAATAATTTTTAAAAATTAGCTAAAAATATGTTCCACATCTTAAACAAGAATAAACCACAAACATTATCTATAATATTTGAATGTTTTTTGCTTTGGCCAATTTTTTATATATTTATACTAGAAAAAACCATCAAATGTTGAGGACAAAGAAATAAATTAAATGAGATAAAAGAAGAGGTACATAAACATAAATGATTTAAATACAAAAACAAAATAAAAATAGGGTTAAATATATTAAAGCAGCTTACAAAACTATTTATGAGTGTGGACGTTGACATGCAATGCGCAGTTTAACACCAAGTTGAAGCATGTTACGCCCGAACCCAAAACCATAGGCAAAATAGCAACTCCCTGTCTAACCTACCGCCGGGCGTCGGAAAAATCTAAAAAAGGGTAAACTACTGACTCAATTCGTTAAAATAGTGTTCTTCACAGCAGAATGTGAATTTTTCGAGCTGATTACATGGTGGTGTTTGTTGTATACAGCACAGAGGACACGAATCGGTTCATGCAAGGCATAGTAGTACAAAATTCAGAGAAAACATAAACTCCTGAAATTTTCGGATTTTTTAAAATAAGTTTTTTTGTTCAAGTCTATTTCTCATGAACTATTTGGAATTTTACTTTACTGTCTTCACTTCTTATAGCTACCTCAAAAAAATAACCCCTTCATGATCGAAATTACGAAAATGTAAGAATTATCAACCTTTTCTATTGCTTTTTTTAAGGGTTTTACTTTTATCTCGAAAACCGCCACTAATTCAATAAAGTATTTATTCCGAGAATGTAGGTACGAAAAAAGCGAACATTTTTACGAACGTAACAATTTCATAATAATTAGATAAGAGCATTTTTCCCTTTCTATTTATGCTTTCGTTGCTTTTTGCGATTCCCAACTTATTAAAGTAATTATTATAAGGAGGAAAAGCTTACTGAAGATAAAATCGGGAAGTTCTTGAAAATGGAAAGGTGTTTGTTGCTGAGCCGAACAATTTAATTTTTAAACAGACATATCGATGCTCATTTAGAGTCTTATCGATACTTAAAATAACAGCGTCTGTCGTGCCTTATCGATGCTGAAAGAACAGTATCTTCCACCACTAAGCAATCAGTATTCTCAAAGTTCACGGGAAATCATTACGTTAAAATAAACGCTCCATAATCAGACCGCTGCGCCACGCTTGCTTCAAATTACCCTTTGTATTAAACATTAAATAAACCAATGTATTAATCTGAAGTGAAGTTTGGAGTTGTTCTGTTTTGTGTAGATCGGTCCGGGGTTGTTCACCGGCCGTTTTTTGCTCATAACTTGAGTATCGTTCATCCGATCTTTATCATTTCTATGGCAAATCGATAAATAGTTACTATCTTTAGAAGGTACAAACCATCTATCATCAAACCGAGGGAGATATGATGTTTATTCCAAATTGCGAGGGCGGGAGGTGGCGTGGCAAAAATTGAAAACAAACTTGATCTGCCTGCATGTATAAGAAGTTTATGTCCCATACATGTCAAACCCCTAACTCTTACAATCTCACAGTGGTTGCATTTATATGGAGAAAGCGGCCATAAATACTTCTTGTGGAAATATCGGGCTAAAATTTATACTGTGAGGTCATTGATGAGTAAAAACTGTAATATGCAAAAATGGGAGTGGTTGGACATGCTGCGGCAGTGCTGCAGCAGCGAACATTTTTGTGCTCATAACTTGATAATCGTTCATCCGATCTTTATCATTCCTTTCGCAAATTGATAAATAATCTTGATAACTAAATATTTCTAAAAGGTTCGAACCATCTATCTACTAAACTGAGGAGGATATGAAGTTTTTTCAAAATTGCGGGGGCGGGCGGGAGCGTGTCAAAAATGTAAAACAAACTTGATCTGCCTGCATGTATAAGAAGTTTATGTCCAATACTTGTCGAACCTTCATCTCTTACCATCTCTGAGATCTTTCGTTCATACGGACTGACGAATCAAAAAACGTGCATTACTTTATGGAATACTACACGAGCAGCTGCAGGTGGCTGCACCTAATCTAAATATTTTTTTAATCACAAAGTATTAAGAAACAAGATGTAAAAAATAATATTGAGTGCAAAACAATTAAATCTTTAAGTAAACATTTGACAAACGAATCAAAAACATACGCAAAAACTTACTTATCTAAAACGTCGATTTACACAAAATTAAACACGAATTATTGTTAAGTTTAATTGTAGATATAAAGTCAATACCTTTATGTACAATATTCATTTTACTCAACTTCATTTAATATAACTTTCATACAAAAAATTAATTTAACAAAAATTAACATGCTGTAGCGAGCTGTTGGCGCTGTACAAAGCAAATGAACAAGTGGTCACACTTTCGATGGAATTTTTAGGAAGCACCGTTAGAATCAAAGTAAAACAAGTATGGCATTGTGAAGTTTGCTCAACTAGCTGTTAATTAAAGCAGTAATGGTTTGAAAATTTTGACATTAATTTTTTTGGTTTTTGGCCTATGGCAGCAACCACATACAGACAGACGGAATTTGAGGGCTTATAGATATTGCGAATATAAATGTAAGTTTTAAATTTGGGATCGATATCTTAAAAAGTTTGGAAGTTATTCAACATTTTTTATGAGGGGGCGGGGTGGGCGTGACAAAACTTTAAAATAAACTTGATCTGCGTGCAGAGAATAGGAGTCTACATTTCCTATTTGGTTGATCTAGCTCTTCTAGTCTCTGAGATTTGTTGTTCATACAGACGGACGGACAGACGCACTCAAAAAAAATACAGAATTTCCCTCTTGAATCAAGAGCATTAGTTCTCAAAGGTACGGTAAGAGTGAAAATTTCTGATCCAAGAGCGAAATTCTTCATCCAAGAGTGGATTTTTGATCCCTACATTATTGATTCAAGAGTTTCAGTACTTGATCCAAGTACAAATAAGAAAAAAAGAATATTTGGGGTGGGGGTGTGAGAGACACGACCGACACGACCGACCCGACCGACCCGACCGACGTGGTCCGACGCGTCAAAAAAAATCTCCACCTTGTGGCATTTTGATATACTGCGCTACTCATCTTTGTGTGTTCTAGAGTCTTTGTTAACACTCTATTAAAATCTTCCTATCAGTTACTCGCGCTACAGTCTTGACATTTAATTTAATCTAATTCTATTTGTACATACTCTAGCCTTTAATTTTGAAAGTGATTTTAAATGTGTTTCATATGTATGTTCGATCAATCTGGGAAAAACTTTGAGCTACCCTAATGGTAAAAAATTGACAGCCCACAAAGACTGCGGACTGTCAAACTTCTGCATTATTTTTGGTTAGTTTTTTCCCCCCTCTCTTTCATTTTCTTTCAGGGAACTTACACTGACACAGTTGCCAATGCCGTTGGCTCTGCTTTTGCCTTTACTTTACATATTACATGGCTCACACAACAACAAAGAAAAAAGGAAATAAAGCAGTTTTTTATTTTGTTTCCTTGATTTTTGTTGCAGACAAAAGTTGGCGTGTACACATGCTATATAATCCACATGCTCACATGCTATACATATGTACCTGCATACATATTTATGTGGTATGTGAGGTTAGGGCCAAGCAAATGTTTAAGTTTATTTATAGCCTCACTTTTTTCGGCCATATTCATATTGGCTGCTCCTTTTTGTGCTAAGCAGCTTTATGATTCGTACTCGGAGGTGCCTCAGGGCAAATAAGAACTTCTAAGAGGCTTTGAATATATGGAAAACTTGTCTCCAAAAAAAAACACAAACGTTGATTTATTGTTTTCCAACTAATTGGTGAGTGTCCTTTCTTTTGAGCTTACCTGACAAAATTGAGCGCTACATTCAACCAAAGACACAAAGAATGGAAATTAATAGTCTTGTCTTTGTCTCTCTTTGAATTTTCCATTTTCCGCTAGACTAGGAAAACCGCATACGTGGCCAATGGTAATTGGAAACTAAGTTTAAAGTACGTTTTATGGCTAAAAAGGAAGCTGCAACAATATGCTGATACATATCAGCAAAATATAAGAGGCAAACAAGAACGCTATTCCGAAAAACACGATTAGAAAAGAGAAGGCCGAGCTAACTTCGTCCGTGCCGAAGTTTTTATACCTTTGCAATTGGTGGTTTTGAAATATTAGAGTTTACGAACATTTGCATTAAATTCAAAAATTGTTTTCTTACATAAACCCACAACACAATCACTGAGTTTAAGAACGACAAAATTGACAACAAAAATTTCGTTTCTCCAGGACCCATTTTCCGGCCGATGAGTCCCATGGCAGCCACAAGATGTCATCCGATTTTGACCAAATTTTGAAAATCTGTTTGAAAGCATTAAAAAACAGAAAAGCCCATAAGATATAGCCATCCGTTTTTCAGCAAATTTTGCAAATCTGGTTTACAGAGGCCAAGACCGGCAAGCGGTTGTGATGCAACATCGGGCCAATAAAGAAGAAGAAGGTTGAAAGTATTGTATATTAATAACTAGCATAGTACCTGTCACGCAGTATAGAACCAACATCAGAATCAAAATATTATAAAATATATTTTAAATATTAGAATTTGAGTATTGCCGGCTTGACCTAGAGCCGGCAATACTCAAACTCTACAATTTAGAAAGGTCGCTAACATCAACTTTATTTTAAATATTATTAACTTAAATATTATTTATCTTTTTTCTTATTTCATTTTGTGTCCCCCGTAGAGCCCACAAAGCGAATCTTACATACATCGACTTAAAATCGACATTTTACGACTATGCCTTTTGCCTTACGACTTTGCTGATGGGTTTTCCTTCCAAGTTTTTCCATTTATTTGGTCTGAAGAGATTACAAACGGAATTCGATTGACCTTAAACATACCCCCACCCACTATTATGCGATTTTGCCAGATGGTTTGCCAAAATTGGAGCAATATTGGTAAGGATTTTGGTTCATTGTCTTATCTAATTTTTTCAGTCTCCCCACTTTCCACCCACTTACTACCCACCAGCCACCCACTTACCACCCGTTATCGTTACCGTTACCGTTACCGCCTCATTTCACTTTATTTCGTATTCTATACTTACAAACCGAGTTTCAAGCCAATCGGATGAAAATAGTTTTTGCATGCATAATTTTCCGGGAATTTTCACGCCTGGGACGCGGATTTCCGACATCAGAACATCACATTTCAAATTATTCCGTGTTTTATCCTTTCAAAACGAATTTCAAGCAATTCGGATGAAAAATAATTATTTGCCTACAGAATTTTCCGGAAATTTTCTCGCCTGGGAGGCGGATTTTCCGGCATTTGAAAATCACATTTCAAATTGTTTTGTATTCTATACTTACAAACCGAGTTTCAACTCAATCGGATGAAAAATTGTTTCTTGCATGCAGAATTTTCCGGCCATTTTCCTCCTGGGCGGATTTTCCAAAATTGTGAAAACACGTGTCGAATTATTTCGCGTACTATGCTTACAAACCAAATTTCATGTCAATCGGATGAAAAACAAAGTTTTTCCCATACAAACTTTTCCGACGCTTTTCCGGTTGGAATTTTCCAAAACCCCGTCTTAGTACGCACTTTCACTACTAATGGAAACTCCTGTACAAATTTCAGCCTTCTATCTCTTACCGTTTGCGCTCTGCTTTGATTGCCAATCAGTGAATCAGTCAGTCAGGGAATCAGGACAAACTGTTTTATATGTAGAGTAGATATGAGTTTGAAAAGCAAATTAAAATGCTTCAGATGGATAGCGAATTTAAGAAATCTATTCGAGGATGCTGCACAAATAGTTTAGTTGATTTTATAAAGCAACAGAAGCTCAGGTACCGATCTGCTATTCGTATTTTCATAAAATTCATTGCATTAATCAACATAATTGATTTCAGGATACCTGAAAATCTCAGCATTCTTCAACAAATTTACTTAATATTTATTTTTATATTTTTTAATATTTTCTTTTCACTACATTTTACGACAAAAAAAAATTATTTCGATTTTGGAGGAATTTTTCGTAGAAGATAATGGGAAAATAGAGGATCAATATAATTATATACATTTAGTGAAAGAACGAAGAAACTATAAAGTTTTGGACTGAAGTCATCGCTTTCAAAGACTCTGGAGGTAATCTAAGATTTTTTGATCCATGATCCCACGCTGAAGTTGAGCATGTCTTCAGTCAGGTTAACATTGAAAATTCGGAAATCGAATGAACGTGAGTAGGCACAGCCGAGGCTTAAAAACAAGGATTAGGTCGAGGAAATTTATTAGACAAGTGATATATTAATTATATTTAAATTACATATAAGTGTTTTTAGCGAACTGTTTTGATTTTTGTCAAAGTTTTTGCTTTTTAAGCTGGCTCAAGGTCGATGGTTAATTATAGTTCAATACAATCAACAGAGATAAATTAAAACATTTTTGGAATGGCAATGGTGTGTCTGGACAGCTGTTTTAAGTACTAACCACAATTCTCTCATCAGCAGACTTGTTGCTTTCAGGCTTCAACCACTTGCAAATTTCGGTCTTAAATTGCCAAACTGGCGAGTGTAATGAAATCTATGTAATTGAATTATATAATTACATAAATAATAAGAAAAGCCATGCGTTTTTTCAGCTTTTTTTGTCGAAAAATACAGCCTTTTCCCTCTCCGTCCAGCCAAAAATAGCATATTTTTCTCGACAAAAGTTGACCACACTGTATACGGGGCACGAGCGCCATAAGCCTACACAAAGCAACAACAAATTCATATGCGTGCTATCTTCTTTTTCTTTCAGAGCTAAGGTTTTGTTGTTAGCGCGTGCAGACCTGCAACAACATCATCATAGGCGACTCTTCTCTCTCTCCTATATCTATGGCAAATTAAAAAGCAACAATGTTGCTTATGCGTAGTTGACGCTCGCCTCGCTCGCAGTTCCAAACGCTTTTCGCTACTCACAGCGGCACACACACACACACACAAACAAAAATCTGGTTTCTCTTTCTATTTCTTGTTGTTGTTATTGCTTGAGACATATTTTGTACGCTTTTCTGCGCTCATTCTGTGCATCCTGCTTTATAGGGTCGGAAATGTTTCCATCTCCCTGTTACATATTGTTCTATGTACCTTTGGTACAGAGTATAAAAAGGCGCGCTTGAACTGTAAAGGTAACAAAAAACCGAAACTGTACCGGCACTTATTTTATCGGTTCCATTAATAGCGGTTAACGGTTTTTAGTTCACAAAAAAATGCGTCAGTTCCAGTACGCGATTTGAAACAATTTATTTAGGTTAACGGTTCCGGATTCGGCATTAGTCCCCGATTTCTAGTATTTTCGGAAAAAATTGATATTTTGGTATTTTAGTCATTTTAGTGAGGCTATCAAGTAAACAATTAACATTTCCGACCACCTATTCCGCAAGGAATCAATGTTTGAAAGATCACCAACGTCAACGTTAATTGGTATGTAGGGTAAAATTATATTTCTTCTTTGGGTTATTTGTGTGGTTTACATAATGGTAAACAGTTACCGTTAATTCCAATGAAGGCGAGCGACCATTATTGATACGTTTCCCGAACAGATCGCATTCTTATGCAAAATGGAGGTTGGAAGACGCTCTTAATTGAAGCGACTAATTTACACAAGAGGACCACGACGATTACATTTCACAAATAAATTACATGATTCAAAAAAATAGAAGGTAGTGTAATGCGTCGCTTGCCAAACAAAAAATTACAATGTGAAGTCACAGACTCACAATTTTGCGTTTGTTTTGACATTCTTTCACAAGTGTGCTTCGGTAACCAAATTGAAAATGAATTGAAATTATATCCAACTAAACTCAATGAAGTTAAAACTAATACTTATCTGTCACTCACAAAGTTATGCGCATGTGAAATGGAGCAAGTGTTTGCACTACCTTGTATTCATTGTATCATGGTACCGGGTGATGGCATGAGGATTGGCCGAACGTCAAAGTGAACAAAGCTAAGAAAGGGAAGAAGACCAAAGGACCCCATGGTGAACACGGTAAATATGATGCGCAACCAAGTGTGCAGCAGGAAAGTTTGATGGTAATTTAAAAGACCAATAATAAACAATAAGAAATAAGAAAATGTATAATTTGGAGCTCCGAACTTGATGTGTTCAACGTTCAAATTGTAGTGTGGAACTGAATAGAAACAGTCTCGACCATAGGCAGTTCGACTTGAAGTATATGACAAGCCTGCTTAGATGTGGAAATTTCTGATTTGTTTTTAATTCTTTTTATACCCTGGCAGAGGGTATATTAAAATTGTCCAGATGATTGTAACGCATAGAAGGAAGCATCTCCGACCACATATAGGTCTGGTAGTAGTAGTAATCTCTTTTTTTCATTTTTCATGTGTAAATTCTTTTATCTGAACATTTATCTTTATTTTAGGAGTAAAATATTAAAATACAAATTATAAAGAAATTAAAATAGAGATAATAAAGGCTTGGCTTGAAAGCCAAGACTGGCTGATACTTCCTGTCCCACCTGGTCAGAGATTTGCCGATTGATATTTATTTTACGTTAAATTTTTAATTACTCTTTAGCAGAGCTCGCAAATAACCATCAACACTTTTTTCAGAGCGATCAGATCACTGAGCAAAACACTTATTTTCCCTCCTCATGTGTTTACTGTACTGCATTTTCTGTTGATCAAAACAAACAAGACGGTGAGCGAGCGCCCACGAAAAAACAGTCTTGAAATGAACAAAACACAAAAAGTGTCAGCAAAAAGTGTTATATGTATATATATTTGTATAATATATGTTTTAGAGTTTAAGCAATTATAAAAACTAATATTTTCTGCATTTCATTTGATAGAATAATAATAATAAATTTATCCATGAAGATCGTTGACTGAGGCACACACACACAGGCATCCCAGGCACAACCACGCGTACATTTGTAGAAGACACTTTGGAAGTCGGTTCTCGGCAAAACGGTCAGTGAAAGACATGAGCAAAACAGAAACGAAACAAGCGCTCTTTAGTCTAGCGAAAACAGCTATTGATCAAAACAAAATTGGAAGTGTCTTTTTGCAACCTGTTTTCGTTGTGTCTGCAACATAATAGTTTCTTGGTGTTACCAGTTTTTTGCGAGCTCTGCTATTTAGTAATCATATTAAGTTAACTTTTTTCTTTTTAAATATTTTTTATAGGCCTATTAACGTCTGCGACTACAATTAGCAGTGAACGGGTAATTGCAAATAATACCATCGTACATTGGGGAATTTTTCGATTTTTTTTTGCATAAAGTCAAATTTTCACATTTCTGTTGTGCAAAATTGTTTTAGTTTATGGAATCTACATACTTTAAATATATTCAAAATAAAAAAAAGAGGAAAGCTATCTTCGGCTCAACCGAAGTTTATAGCTTGTATAATTTATATAAATTAAGGTTTTCGTCGAACATTACCAATTTAACCATTTGCTGGCCTGTTTGTTATATGGCAACTATACGAAATATTTATCAGATTTTGCCATTTAAACCAAAGTTTTTCTCACTAGAACTACTTTTACGACCGATCGGTCCTATGGCACTATAGTCTATAATCATTCGATATGGATAAAAATTGGCAGAATTGTGTGGTAGCATTACCTAGCATTAATATTGATCAATAACAAGTTTGGGAGCGATAGCATTGAAAACAAAAAAGTTTTTCCTACTAAGACTTTTTTCAGACCTAACTTTTGTATGGCAGCTATACTATATAGTTGTCCGATTTTCATATAACTGGTGGAATTATGTGAAAGCATAGAAAACTGATAAAAAAAAACAAGGTTTGGGGGCGTAAGCATTAAAAACAAAAAAGTTTTTCTTACTAAAACTAGTTTTTCGACCGATCGTTCCTATGGCAGCTATATATATAATATATATATATATATATAGTCGTCCGATCCGGCCTGATCCGACAAATGTGCAGCGTATTTATACCAAATGACGTCATGCAAAGTTTGGTTTAGATAGCTTAAAAACCGACGGTGGAGATAGCATAGAAACAGACGGACCCCTATAGACGGACCCCTTAGTGCTCACTTTCAACAATAATGGAAACTCCTGTCCAAATTTCCGACTTCTATCTCTTTCCGTTCGGCCTCTGCGTAGATTGCCTATCAGTCAGTGAATGAATCAGTCAGGACACACTCTTTTATATATAGAGTAGAAGTAAGTGGCAGATTTAAGGGACGCTAACAATAAAAAACAAAAAAGTTTGTTTCACTAAGACCCAGCCACAAGATATCGTTATCGGATTTCGACCCAATTTTGCAAATCTGTCTAAAAGCATTTAATATTAATAATGTGTAAGTTGCGGAACGATAAAATTTAAAACCAATAAGTTTTCCTTACTAAGACCGATTTTCCGACCGATAGTCTCCAGGCAAGCTTTAAGATATAGTCATCATCTGCACCGTGCTGTGAAAAGAAGACTCAGTGCACATTTTCAGCCCGATAGCCTTAAAACTAATTTGCGTAGAAACTGACAGACGGACGGACCAAGCCACAAGATATCGTTATCAGATTTCGACCCAATTTTGCAAATCTGTCTAAAAGCATTTAATATTAATAATGTGAAAGTTGCGGAACGATAAAATTGAAAACCAATAAGTTTTCCTTACTAAGACCGATTTTTCGACCGATAGTCTCCAGGCAAGCTTTAAGATATAGTCATCATCTGCACCGTGCTGTGAAAAGAAGACTCTGTGCACATTTTCAGCCCGATAGCTTTAAAACTAATTTGCGTAGAAACTGACAGACGGACGGACCAAGCTCAATCGACTTAGCTCGTCGCCCTAATCAAGAACATATATACAGGGTGGTCCATCTAGTGTTTGGAATTTTAACTATTCAACATTTGACTTTAAAAACTTCAAATGTCATTTGAAAATTTTGACATTAACGAAATGGGTTGCTATTCGCTTGAAGAAAGTTGGGAAATATTAAAAACATATTTCCAAAGTGGTGAGACCTCGCCTCAAACTGTTCGAAATTTGAAAAAAAAAAACATTTAACAAAAAAATGTTCCGAAAACTCAATTTGTGGATCAATGCGCTCGACCGAAAACATTGCTGCGGTTGCTGAAAATGTGCGTGAACAACCATCGACGTCAACTCGCCATCGATCTCATCTCTTTGAAGCGAATTTTGCATAAAGACCTTGCCATGAAGCCATACAAAGTTCAATTGGTGCAGCAGCTAAAGCCAATTGACCATCCGAATCGTCTACAGTTTGTAAATTGGGCGGAAGATCGTTTGGCCGAAGATGGTGAATTTTACCTAAAAATCATCTTTTCGGTTGAAGCACATTTCCACCTCGGTGGTTATGTTAATAAACAAAATTGTCGCATCTGTGGCACAGAAAATCCGCATATCGTCGTCGAGAAGCCAATGCACCCACTACGTGTCACTGTTTGGTGCGGATTTTGGTCTCGAGGCATCATTGGTCCATTTTTCATTGAAAATGAAGAAGGAGCCACCGTGACCGTGAATAGTGAGCGCTACCGCGCAATGTTAAGTGATTGGTTCTTCCAGGAAATTGAAGCGGAAGACTTGGACGATATTTGGGCAAAATTGAACTACGCTTTGCAAGGGTATAAAAGGATTTGATATCACACATTGAGTTTTTGCAGCAATAAAATAAAACACGGTTTATTTTTTGATTGTGTGAATTGAGCATTTCCTTTTTTTTTTGGGTGCAAATACTTTTTAGAAGCTGTCTTCTTTACAATTACTGAATACCACTATGTAGAAAATAGCCAGATAAAAGCTTCTGAAACTAGTCCGTTTAAGAAAATTGTAGAGAAATCCGGTTCGGAGCCATATTTATTGTTGCTCGTAGAAGGGTGCAAATCCAATTAAATCAACTGACGCTTGCCAGTATTTTACCGCTGTTTGTTGTTATTGTAAATGAGAAAGTGTGATGTGTCTGTCAAAGAATGCGTGTATATTTATCAGTACATTTAACGCCAAATTGAAGTTAAAATGACTCAAAGCTCAATCGTTATGCTTTAAATGCTTAATAATTACCAAATTGTTCATAAAAACACCACGTTATCAGTTTGACTCAGTAGAACAGGAGTGGGACTTTTACACTTATCACATATTACTCAGATCAAAAAAAAAGAAACAGATTGCTACTTACCCTCTGTTCCAAATTCTCCCATTTAAATATTCCCCCAGAAACAAGGCCACGCTTTTCTTATGTATATCTTTTAAGGATTTCAAATTCATTTTATTGGTTTTTTTTTTGTTTGTTTTGTTTTTTGCTTATGTGTTTCCTCTTATAATTGTTTTACTTTTTCGCAAATTTTGTTTTCTTCATCTTCTTCTTTTTATTGTATGTTTAAAGATTTTGCATCTTGTTTTGTTGGTTTTTATATGTATATATATATATGTATAATATATATGCACTTGCTATATAAACTTAAATGTATAAACTAAATTAAATAATTTGAATTTTTTGTTTTTCATTTGTTTTTTTTTTAAATTTTGTTGTTTTTTTTTGTTTTAAATATGTATATATATATAATATATGTACCTCAAATTTTGCACGCACACACATGAAACAACAACAAAAGGGCTTTTGTTTTAAGAGCCAGAGATGATAAATCAAAATCAAAATTAAATGATTAGTAAAGCTCAAAAATAATTGCACAAAAAAATAAAAAATAAAAAAACAATTCGACTTCCTAATGCCAGACATTTAGTAATATATTTGTTATGTTTTTGTTTTGTTTTGTTTATTACAATAAATTGTTATGCTCAGACTACTAAAGACTATTTTTTATATGCATATATATGTCTGTTTCTCCTTTGAATTATTTATTAATGCGCCTATTTTGTTTTTAAAAAGAAAATTAAATTTGTAATGTGATGTGAACATTTCGTGGCTACACTTATGACTTTTGTTGCATAACTAGTTGTAGTTAGTACAAACAATATAAGAGAAATCATTTAGTTTTAAAACATAATATTTTGTTTGTTTATTTATACATATTTTTAACTTTTCTCGCTCACAACAGGATGATTTTGTTAAAAATAAATTAACAGCAAAAAATACATCAATTTTAAAGTAAAACCTATAAATTGAATTTTTAAATCTTTTAGTTTCATACAGAAAAAAAATTTTTAAAACAATAAATATAATAGTAGATTTTGAATGAATTTAAACTTAGTTGGCGCTTTTCTCTGATTTGTAGGTATGTTGTTTTTTTTTCTTTTTTCTAATATTTATATAGATTTTTTCGACGCCTTTCAATATTAATGCTAAGTTTTTTTACACACAAATTTCAGTTGGTTTTTTTGTTTTTTGTTTTATGACTTAAAATTAAACATTTAGATGTGTTGTTGTTTTAGTTGTATTTTTATTTTTTGCTGCGTTTGTTAATATTTATTTTAGAATTTGAGTAGTTGTTGATGTTGTGTGGTTTTTTTGACTATGTTTTTGGGTGGAGTGCGCTTACTTTTAGGTGCCACTGTTTTGTTAATGTATATGAGCATAATGTATGTATGTTGGTTGTTTATATCTGATTGATCCACAGTACTATGTATGTTTGTATGTTATTATTGTTGCACGTCGTCGCTTGATTGTACAACATTTATGCCAGAGACAATGTCTAAGACGCCTAAGCAAAACATCGACAGCTACAGGGAAGTGTATACCTAAGCTCAGTTAGCAGGGGGGGAAAGGGGCAATAAGAATATGTTTCATAGATAAAGCCCCACAGTGTATTTAACCAACATTAAACACTTTTATGGCTTACACTGCAAATGCTACTTTTTTTTAAGATTGAAAAGTTTTACATTACTTTTTTGGACTTTGCATTGCTGAAAGCATTTCAAATTTAAGTTGTGAAAATGTTGTGGGGGGAAATATAATTCAGCATTTTGCAGCATTAACAAGAATTACTCAAATAACACTGCAAGTATTTTCTAGTTTTGCAATATGAACAATTTTATTAGATTTATTATGCTGCCTTTGCACGATTATTTACCAAAAGTTTTCATAAGAAAAACCGTTTAAATCTTACCATCGTTGAAATGAAGTCGTTCTCAAACACAAAACCCTAATTATGCAGCACTAAAATACAAGGGCTGATTTCACATCTTCCATACCATCTGTCACATAAATTCACAAATAACAGAGTAAATTGTAAGCTTATCTGACACATAGCAAATATCTGGAAGAAGAGTAGTCGGTTTTAAGCCCATTATATTTTTGAAAAATAAATTTGTCTTTCCAATATTAATAAAAAAAAAATGTTTCAATATATTTTTCTGCACTTTCCAGCTATAATATATTTTCAAAAAGAAACTAATTTCGCTTTAACAAATTAATAGCTAAACAGTTTAAGCAAAAATTTGTAAATATGATTTCTCGGTCTATTTGCAATGCTATTATTTTCAACATTTAACAACACTGCGAATTATTCTGGCGTTTTGCAACATTGCAGACACAGATTTTTAATTTAGTCAACACTAAAACAGTTAAAAGTTTTAAGTTTGGCCGCACATTTGAATTCAATTGAAAAAATATGTTATTTTGGTCTTTTACAGCACTGCAAGCTGATATTGAAGTTTAGCCACACATTTATCTAGCATTTTGCAGCACCAACAATAAACATTTGTGCTGTAAGCTTTTCAAAAATTAGTCAGCACTTTACTTTGTCAGTTTTCAGCACTAACAGTAAACACTGTTGATGTTGCAAACTTTTGAAAAATAAGAAACTTTTAGAACAACACTGTGTAATCTTCTTGCCCCTGGGTTATTTTTTTTAATTTTTTGTTTTTTTATCAACACTGCCAAATTTGTCTTTCCTAATTTTGTTTCCTGTTCTACTTTTAGCCCGCTCAACATGTTAGCGACTTTAAATACGCAATTTTTAATTAGTTTTCTTTATAAATATTACATTTTTTATTTATCATATGATTTGTTTTTGCTTTTGTTTTTTTTTCAAGCTTACTGAGTAAGCCATAATTTTTGTTGTTTTGTTTTGTATTTAATTTATAAATTAATAAAGCGTTTCATACTTTCACAAATTGTTGTTGTGGTTCTTTCTGTTGATTTGCTGAGATATTGAAAAACAAATTCTATTGACCCTTTCTGTACTATTTTTGTTTGTTTGTTCCTTGCGCTTGGCTTTTTCTTGTTTAACTAAACTACGTTTACAACTAGATATCTGTAGTCTCGTGGTTATATACGCTATATGTTAATGAATGAATATTTATATAATTTTTGTTTGTTTATTACGTTTAAATTGCTGTTTGTTGTGTTGTTGTTGTTGTTGGCTGCTGTGTAAAGGCTGCTTCGGCTGAGGTTTTTTGGGGTTGAAAGAACTTTCCAGCGATCTGATGACACAGTTTTAAATGGGCTGCAAAGGTAAAGAATAAAAAGTCAAGTTAGTTAAATGCATTCAATTGCTCATTAAAAGTTATTATGTTTTGTCTGCTTCCGAATATATTTTTAATAGTATGATCACCTTGACTGCGGCCAAGTTCGTGGCTTAGCTATTTCCTACTTTTGTTTGGGTTTCTTAACCTCAGGCCACGAATAATTCAAATGAGCCCTCTATGTGAGTCCAAAAAAGGTGGAAATAATATAATCAGTTTGATCGTTTTTTGGCATAGTTTTTTGTTTGCAAGTCAAATTGTTGTTGTTGTCTACGAATGTGGTTAAACACGTGTGGAACTGAGCGTCTGCTGACCTAGGTCAAGGTTAGGGATGCCATGAGTTACAAATGGAACATTAATATATCAATCTAGAAATTGGTTAAGTTATAACCAGAGATTAAGACCTTAACCGCTACAAACACTTCAAAATTTGTAACCGTAACTATTATTAACATAACCGGTTATCAGTATCGAAACAGAAACAAATATATGGGTTAATTTCTATTTTTAAGGGGCGCCCCTCTTTAAATTTCCATTTTTGCTTTAAAAAAGAAGGCACCTAATGTACATTGTACAATGAATATTTTACATACATTTGTATTTAGTAACTAAAATTGGCTGCTCACTGTTGCTAATGGGGACAAAGGAAAGTAAGCAAACGGGAAAGAGACAGCGCAGCTAACCAAAATCTTTACCTTTCTCATCTTTCCTTAAATTTGTTATAACACTGCCAATTTGTTTTTATGAAAACGTAAGTATTCACACATATTGTTGTTGTTTGTGCAATCGCCTTTTTGAAGTTACCCTCTTGCTCTGAATGTGAATGAAAAAGAAAGCCTTAAGGGGGGGTCTGCAAGTTTAGACGGCCGAATTTGAACTGTTTTTTAAAAAATCGTGAAAGAAAACGCGTAGATTTTTTTAATCTGCTTTTTTTGTATTTGGGTAGGGGTAGGGCAATTCATAAAAAAACACAAAATTCAAAATGTGTAAATGCGAGGGGTGTTCAAAAAGTTCTCGGCTTGCAATGACGGGTCTCCAAAAAAAAAGTATGTCCATCCGAAAAAAACAAACAAAAACGGGGAGTGAGTTAGCATAAATGCCTTTATCGAATAAAAAAAAGAAAAGGTTTTGTAGAAATGGCAGCCATTTGAAAATGAAAATTCTAATTTTTCTATTTTTCTTTTAGTCCAGTGTACAAAAAAATATGGTTAAGGAAAAATGTTCGGCGATGATCGAGGTTCACACGATAGCGCCGATAATTCTGCGTAGATGGCGCTGATTTTATCAAAATCGGTCCAGAAAAAATTGATTTATCGTGCAAACATGGTCGATAAAATAAAAACAGTTTTTAATAAATTTAAAAAATGAATTTGATGCATTTGGGTGTTAGCTCTCACCAAAAGAAAAAAAAATCAAAATCGGTTCAACAGCCATCGAGAAATTTCGGTTAAAGTGAAAGTGAAGATGAAATTTTTTTCATATACGAGGGTCGGAAAAAAAATGATTTTGATTATTGTTGTAAAACATCTTTTCGGATCTGCTTGAAAGTTTTACAGCATCTTTTTAAGACCTATTAAAGTCAATAAAAAAAATCTAACAAACAAAAATTTCTAAACGAGAAGACCCCCAACTATACGACTTCGATGGGAGAAAGGAATGAACCATTTTTATTCGCGTTTTGATTTTTGATAAGTTTGCTGGTAGACACTACTGTTACCTATACATTTTTTTAGTGTGCGATGCCTCGATCAAAAACAAGCATCGTCCGGGAATTGTTTGCTTTTGATATTGAGAAAAATATAAGCACGTGTGGAAAAGCAATTAAAGTAAGTGCGGTAACTAACTAAAGACTGCAGAATGCTGTGCATAGGGTATCAAAAAAAAACTTCTAGATAAGAAATTTGAACTTAGTACTTTTACTGAACAAATCAGATTTCAAATGGGGCCGCATTTGACCGCTTGATTTGTCGAAGTGATATTTTATACTAATAACCGTAACCGTAACCGAAACCCATATCCCACTACCGTACCCGGAAAAAAGTAATTCGTTTCGGTTTTAATCTCTGGTTATAACCAATAAAAAAATATGCCCTTAAAGAAAGCTTCGCTCCGCAGTCGGTTTCAACGCTTTTTAAAAAAACGTTGCAGATCAGCCAGATAGGCCTTTATCATTCAGCTGACATAGAAATGATACGCTTACTTGTACTTTGCTGTGATGTGGTGTGACTAGAATTCGATTACGGAAAGAACCCATATGACAAAGTAAGACAAATACTATCGAAATATGAGAAAGCTACAGCATCAACACGCGCTGCCTTTCTTCATTCTTCAATTTAAATTCTGACTCAAAAAACACAAATGAAAACGCTATTAAGAGATTTAGTTTCAAATTGATTTTAGTTAAATGGTCGAATATGTGAATTTAAATAATTTATGAATTTAATTTCTATTAACATGAGCAAATTCTAATAAATAATCAATTTTAGTTTGTATTATAAGTATTTACGGTTTTGTATTTCACAATTATATTTTTTCTTTATATCACCTCGAAATACCTTACATTTATGGGTTTCACTTAGCTTTATTTATTATTCTGCATATAATTTCAAGGCCAACTGATCGCGCTTAGCTAGTGAAAGTTTGTTTTTTTTTTTTTGCCTTCATGTGTTTTTTTTTTTCAATATTATCACTTGACTCACGTAACTCTGCCTCGTTCATGGTTTATTTTGTTTTATGTAACTTAAGCAAGACCTAAACAAAAGCACAAAGAGATCTTCATGTAAATTCAATGGCGCACTGAACTTCACTCCACAGATATGAGTGTATGAGGTACCTTCATTTGTAACCTAATATATTGCACCGCTCCGATTTCAAACATCCATATTCATGCTTAGGTTTTGCGTGGGTGCAGCGAGGCTTATTGTCTTTTATCTTGTAGTTGTTTTTTTATTGTTGTGTTTTTTGTTATATGGTTTTTGTGTAAAAGATTTAATATAGCACACTGCTGTGGCTGCTTACGTCATAAGCTCCCGCACGACGGCGCCGCCAACTGAGACAGAGAAGTTCGTAAGTGTGTATGTGTGTGTGTGTGTGAGTGAAGCTGATAAGGCACAAAATCTATAAAATGTTTTCCATGCCAGTAGTGGGGCAGCAGTGGGAATACATTTTGTATATTGAGTAGGGTCGTGGGAAGGGCTCAGTGCTTATGGTTTGGCCAAGCCGATTCGCTGCGATGGACATTTATTGAAATGGCTGAGAAATAGTTTTTTGATAAAAAGTGAATTCTCGCTTTTTTTATTAAAAACGAAATTCAATTATTATTATCCCATTCAAAGAAGACCCCGGTAGGCAGAAGCTCCCACCAATTCATCACAGATAAAAGTTGTTTAAAAGTGTTTCTATCAGGGCTACAAGCCTATTAAGAATCGGGAGGGGTTCACTCCGCGATACCATTTGGGTTTAGGTTCACGGAGCGGTTTTAGAAGGTCGCTGAACCTAGGTTCAGGTTAGAACCAAGGTTCAGGAATTATTTTGATTTCCATAATTCAGAAAGGATGTACACTCCCGCTCAACAGAATAGGTTCAACAAATCCCAAAAAGTAAAATTGCCATATATCCTTTATCAACTTGTCGATTTCAATTAAATATTTTTTTTTTGTGTAGAGTAATAAGTTGTTAATGAAACATGAAAGTTATCAGTCACACAATAACAAATTTTTATTAATTTTTTCCAAAAACAAAAAATCTATTTTTTGGCTCAACTGAATAGGTTCAAGGGCAATAACTTTAGTTTGTGACTGCGCAATGATGTCAATTCTTTTTCTTCTTTAAGTTTAATGTAAATACCGTTGTTTTTTTAATGGGCGGAAAGCAATTGAACGACTTTGAAAAAGGCCAAATAAAAGAATATGTCGAATCTGGCCTAAAGCAGCGTGAAATCGCTAAAAAGATTGGACGAAGTCAAAATGTTGTTGGTTATTTTATTCGATATGGATCAAATACTGAAAATAATATGAGAGAAAAAGTTCAGTACGCGACCAATTCAGCATCCAGAAGACTTATTATCAGAACAGCCTCAAATTCTCATCGTTACGCTGATAAAATCAGAAAAATTGCACAAAGTATCAGAATCCGGATCTATTTGGCTTCAAAACTTTTATTTTTAAGACATTTTAAAATCTCAAGACGAGAGTTTATTCCGCAGATTTAGAAATATTAATCTTATTCATATCTTCAGATTGTTTATAATTGATGTTTATCTGGTTTGAGCAATTGTGGGACTTGATCTATGACTCTTGTATGATCGCAACACAAACCAACTGCAGAATATCAAGTATTCAGTACTTTAATGAAGAATAAACGCAGGCCCTGTTTTATCAATGTCAGTTGAACTAACTGAACTTTGCTGAATTTGAGTGTCTCATACTTCCGCCATAAACTGTAACAAAAGTCCAAGTCAGCCGAGTCTCTGGTCATACAATAGTTGCGAAAGGAATTTATTGATATTGGGTGAGCCTGACATTGAGAGAGCTGTACTAGTTAAACTCCAGTTAAGTCAAGCAACAAATTTGTACGGAGTTCATTCAACTTTAAGTTTAAGACTTTGAGTCTGGATAAATGGATTTCAATGGATAAAAATATACAGCGATGTGTCAACACACCTGAATTTCTCACCTAATTTAGTGACAATGGCCGACAGCCCATAATGTGTACTAAAAATACATTTTTTTTCCTATACTTTTGTAACTTTATTCGGAAATCATGGTGTTAATTTTAAATAAGTAAATTTTGAATTTATTTATCAACTTCTTTGGGACACATTTCATAATATTATCAAAATCGTATGAGCCAAACTATGGGCAGTACTTAATGGGTTAACGCAGAAGATTTTTCATGGCTAGTTACTTCACAGCTGGCGCCAATAGCTGGGTCACCGGTTGTGTACAAGATTTTAAAGAAAAAATCTTTTAATTTGATGTTTCCAGGCGGGATAGAACCCACGTATCCCACACCAGCAGCACACACACTTCCGCTGCACTACACCCGGCCGCCTTTCTTAGGGTCTCAAAATGAAACTCTCATTTATACTGTAAAGAATAATCCAAAGGCCAAAGATCAAGAAGATATGTACAACAATAAAGCAGTAAGCTGTTTAATAGAACCAGTTAGGAATTGTATTGGCAGTATAGTGTATAGGATAAAACAAAAGACGAGATATTTTGTATAATAACTAGTTTTTTAGAATCTGCTGACTAATTTTATATATGAAAAATTCTTGATTCATAAATCATTTCCCTTTATGTGTAGTATTAAGGTTCGATTTTGAAATAACGATTAATTAATGCATTTTGTAGCATACCCAACAGCAACGCATAATTGAAGTTTTGAGTACAAAACGGTATACATTTCATAGAACTTTGGCAGAAGTTTTTTTTGAGTACTAACGACATTTATATTAAGCAAACAGAGCACAATTGCAGGTGAAGTTGTGAAAACACTGAAGTTTTTTGTCTAATCTTGCTTAAAAAGCGTTAACAACATGTTTGACCTACACGCAATGTCAAATATGTTGCCCACATTTCATCAAAGAAAAATATATACAATTTTCTTAAAAATGATTTTTATAATCATACAAATATAAATTAAACTATATATGCTTCACATTTTCTTTCTAAAAATTTATAAAAATTAAAACGAACAACATTTCGATAAATTAAAAGCAGGCCAGACACACATAATATTATATAAGTGGGCTCTGTATATAAATATATACTATATTTATACCAGACACATATCAAATGTGTTGAAAATGAAACGAACAGCTGTTGTTATTGTTGTATTTTCTTTTTTTCTGGGGGTTTGACAAAATGTCCGTTTGTTTGCTTTTAAATACATAAAATTCTTTTCTTCATTAATTTATATACAATTCAAAAATAATCGTGCATGCAAATGTCTGAATTAATGTTATTTATAGTTGACTTTTTGGGCAGTTTTTGTTTGCGTTTTAACACTCAGTCAGTCAGTCAGTCAATCAAGAAGTCAGTTGTCGAGTTTCCCTTGTCGCTAATTACGCATTTTTAAAATGCAGTTTGTGTTTGTGTTTCATAAAAAATTCAGAGTGAAAGAGACAGTTAACAACGGTTGTGGCCTTTTTTAGTATGCACAAAAAGCCAAACAAGCCAAATGGCTTCGTCATCATTGTGGGCGATGACAGACTCAACTACTTAAAGTTGCTTAAATTTTTATACAAAATCATACAAAGTGTTTGTTGACCATTTATGAGAGCTCCCAAACTAGCTTTTGATAAGATAACAGGTAAATGGGGCAGAGCTCTAGCTAAGAAAGGGAAGATTGCTGAAAGAAAGAACACATATTCGGGTATTGTCTTAATATTTCTAGTGTACACCCAGAAAAGTACAACGAATAGTCGTTCTTCGAATCTTAAAATGAGCTGAAAGCCTTCCAAATATGATAATTTGAACTTCTACTTAAAAAAATACCCAAGATAAAGTCAAAGACTCGTTAAACTTTTGGAAAAATGTTTTGTATATGAAAATATCAATTTTCTTTAAAGACACTCACTCACTTTCTAAAGTCAATCAATCAAGCAGAATATTCCTTCCCTTCTTTTTCAATTAAAAACGAAATTCCATTTCCTTTTCGGAAAGAGAATGTTAATGAACGCTCTTTTGACCTTCTCATCTGTTTTGCTTCAGGCATTCCCTTTTCTTTGAGACGTGAGGGGTCGAGTTCAATAAACGACCAAAAAATTCTGCAATTTGCAATTCATTTTGTTTCGTTGTTCTCACACAACGAGACGAGCTTTGAACTTTTATTCAATTTTTTTTATTTTTTTTAATAACATAACAAGTGCAACAAATTGATTAAAAGGCGAGGCCAGCAATTGACGACCGCCTGCTCGTAAATCAAAGTGTGGAAAACTTTTAGAAAATAGAAAATAAAATGCGGCGCGGCGACCGTATCTTATGTCAATAAACTTTTTGGCTTTCAAATCAAAGCAACATGATTAAGCATAAACAGAGAAGCAAAAGAAAATCGATAAAGGGAGCCTCAAGACAAATCAATTAAATGAAATAAATATTATATATAATTTTCCACAGAACTACAAGAAAAGTAAACAGAGAAAGTTAAAGGGTAGAAAACGCGAATTGAAAGCAAATTTAAAATTTTGCAATGACATTGTCGTCGATGAGGTTGCTGCTGCTGCTGCTGCTGTAACAAAATTAACTATGAAAGTAATTAAAGTCCAGGGACAGGGTAGAGCAGAGGAGGGTAGGGTCAGGCAGGGCCTCCCGGAACGGAGGTTGAGGAAATTCAAGTTGTCTTGCGCGCGCATGACGGCAATTAACATTACACACACACATACATAGGCATCCACTACAACAAAGAGGGACGATTGGTAGATTTGCTTAACGCACTCTTAAAGTAAAGTGCAACAAACTTATTTTAGTTACGATCTTAGTAATTCTTAGTATATACAAAAGATAACGCAAGATTAAATGCATCGCAAAGATTTTAGATAACCATCAACATATATTTAGAATGTGAACTGCACACAGCAAAAACAGAAAAATATTACGCAAAAGCGTTGTCGTGAAACAATTTTTATACCCGTTACTCGTAAATTAAAGGCGCGCAAATTGATAATCAACCTACATGAGACAACCAATTGCACAAAACCACCTAATTGCAAAATCTAGGTAGATTTCGATTTCAGCGAAAACACGAACATGAGAAAACGTCCCTAAGATATTCTCAAGTCAAGCAAATTTGTTCTAATCTGTTCAATATTGTGCGACAAAGACTCGAAATCTTCACGAAAGTACTTATAATGGACTTTTATTGTAAAACAATAAAGACGTTTAAAATGACCCATATAAATGTCTCCCATAATATGCTTTGTTGTGTAGATCCTTGATTATGGAAGATGACACTTCTATGTGCAGTATGTTGACATCTTATCAATGTAATAGGCATCCATCATCCTGAGTTTAAATGCTTAGTTACCATTTGCTACGCCAACATTTTTATCTTTTGTTGTGTCAAAATGTTAAGAGGGTCGGTGTCTAATAGGAACATACTACGAAGGTAACAAATTTCGCCATGGTAAATATTTATGACTTAGGATGTTGGATGTTAAATGTGCTCAAAGTGATTAGTCTATAAACAATTTAAATCTATTGCGCTAACTGCCTTATTAGTACCATCGAATGAAGTCTCAGTTGATCAAAAGTACAAAAATTCTGAATATTCAGGCATATTTTCTATTCCATTACTTTTTGAAAAGTAAATCGAACGCAATTCCGCTTCGGTTTCGTTTTCGTGTTATCAATTCCGAATAAAATTGCTCTCTTTTTACTTTTTGCAAACCTTCCAAGTGAGATCGGCACTAGATTCATAAGAGAGAAACAAAAAATCCAAACGAAACGATCGAAAAAAGGAAAAAAAAAATTCATTTTGGTGTTGCGAGAACACGAATCAATTCAAAAAGTAGAATTGGAATGGAAACCACATAAATTGCATTTATATTTAATTTGCTTAAAATTTGAGACGAACAAAGGTTCGAACCAAAACCTTCTCACAAAAAACTCGAACCTAAATTTTCTTAACATAAACTATTGGCAAATTTAGGATGGAACCCGCAAATTGGAAATCCGAAAAAATTATATTTGGTTTGCAGCAGGGACTTCAACCAGCAAAAAATACATGCCCATTTTGGCATTGCGTGTGTGTGTGTGTAGTCACTGCCCCAGTCGGACTTGGCTTAAAGTGGTTCCCAAAAGAATGCCATCTGACACTGTTCTTTTTACAAGGAAGAATGCACTATCAATTTTTGCAGTATGAAAGACGGCATAAAATCTGTATAAAAACGGATGCACGTTCCTTTTTGCAGTGGGTTAGAGGCACGCATGCTATTGGAACCCAAAATGAAAAAAGGGCCCCAAACGATTAACGATCGTTCGTTTTTTGCAAGCATGTTCCATTTGCAGTATTTGGGAAGGCATAAATTTTGCATAACATACGACATTACTGCATAATTGCGTTTAAAGTTTTCACGTCCAATTTGATTATTAATGGATTCATTATAAATAGTCGTTCGCCACTTACTTGAGTATAAAGAACTGCTAATACTACTTTCGATAACTCATATAGTTCTGGGTATTTTTAGAAATTTTCTTCCCACCATTTGAGTATATCGGTATTAGAACTTAATCTTTGAACAAATCAATACCGAGAGAAATTAAAGTTTAACATACATGCATAATTCGCATAAAAACAAAGCACGGGAATTTAAAAAATTGTTTATAAGGCCTGTTCCCGTTTTCGATCAAATCCTGCGGAATCGAAACCGACTGACTGTATTTTTAGGCTTTTATCATTTGGCATCTATCTTTATTCCACCCTCTTGATGGCAAAAAGATTCGGCCGAAGTCTTTAAACGTTTCTTAGAAATCACAACTATTACCAATTCCAATCAATCGAATTCGGAATCAGGACCAGTCCTGTATATAATATATTTTCGACATAGAATTGAGCACAGATCTAGAGCAATTTGAATTTTAAGTTCTAAAGAATCGAATGACATCGAAAGATCACCAAGCCAAGGCAGAGAAATGCGAGCTTAAATTCTGCCGACGTCTCTGCTGCTGCCGAAACCTTGAATGTATGCATGTTCATGTGTTTTGCTATTGATGGAGACTCTCCTTAGTTTTGAGCTATAGAGCCCATATTTTACACACTGTAAACACTGAGATTTTCAGAAAGATCGGTTAATAATAAAAAAGTAAAATTGGCTCAAACGGCACCTCCAGGAGGGCCAGGGCCAAGCTTCTCTCAATCTCTTAGCGTGTGTGCTTATAATTTTTCGCTCAAGAGAAAGGGACCTACAGTTTAACGCCGAATCCGAACGGCAATAGTTAGAGAATTTTGGCTTTTTCATGGTTAGTTACTTCACAGCTGGCGCCAGTAGCTAGTGAAGGTGACCGGGTGTGTAAAAGCTTTTTTCTAAAGAAAGAAAAAGCTATTTCTATTAGATGGTCCGAGGTACGCCACACCGGCGACTAGATCGGTTAATATATAGCGAAAATATAAAAAAAAAATCTCCTTTATTGTAAAAATATACAACAGAGTTCGCCAAAATCGGACCCCTGTTTGCCTTGGTCAGAAAATAACACTTTTCGCCCGGCACATTGAATAGAGGTACCAAAACAACCTTTAACAGCGTTCAGGGATTCTCTTTGGTTGTGAGAGAGAAACACATTTTTTTGTTATTTTCCTCTCAAATCTGACTGGGCCCATTTTGGCCAAATTCACGCATTTAAAAGGTCTTCTTTGTATGTATGTGCGCTCTCTCGTTCTCTCTCACACTGACTCTCTCTATGCTTATGCTTAGTTCTAGCACGCAACCTTTTTAACACAACATTTTTCATCTCGATTTTCGAAAAACACACAGTTCATGACCGATTGACTGACATGGGCCTGTGATTCGGTTGCAGTCAGACCGATCAGTGCTGTGAGTTTAACAACAGCCACGTAACAGTCAGCGCGATTGCAGCCCACATTCGCTTGATGGAAGCCCGAGCCAGTTTTTTCTTTTTTTTGGTTCTTTCGGTCAGTGACTTTTAATATTTCAACCATAATGTTAATGCTATGTCAATGGCGTTTAGTCCAATGATGGTCAGCGCACGCCCAGCCTCATTGTATGTACACTTAAAGAAATAGAAATAGTGAAATACTGCAAACAAGCAAATATAATTATATTATGAGCAGGAAGTGAAATCGGTTGCTGTTCCTTAAAGGTTGCACCATTTTTTTTTTTTATTGTCTTATTGTCAAAATTTTGTAAGCGTACATTTTTTTTGGTGATGGCTAGTTGATATTAGTAGAGCTTTCAGCAACGATATTAGGTTTGGTTTTGATGGCCTCCGCTGGTTTAGTTTATCGATATAGAAAACTTTTCCATTGTAATATATTTTCTTTGGAAATCACTGAATTGAGCATGTTCTAATTCCCAATTAGTGTTCATATCTATAATTAGTCCTCTAACAAACACGTTTATCGTATACAGAACTTTTCGCCCAGCCCCTGCTGCTTGCAATCCACACGCAAAGACAGGACAGGCCAGAATGTAGGTCTGAGGCTGTGGATGAGGCTTACACGCAACAGCGCCGCCGGCGACATGGCGCACAAATTGTGCGCTGCAATAAAATAAAATTAAAATTTGAAACAACTACAGCAACAAACAGAAGAGAATGCGGAGGGGGTTGGTGTACCCTCATCACTTTCCCTGCACTTGCGTAGAATGGGGCTGTAACAAGCCCCAGCTGAGCTTAAGCATCGTCATTCATCGTCATCATTATTTTGTTCGCCCATTTCTGTTTTTTTTTCGTTTTTTGCTCTTATTTCACTGGTAATTATGATAAGACAGTAATTACATTTATCTGCTGCTGGCAGCATGAACAGAAATCAAATAAAAAACACATGAAATAAAAAAAAAGACTCCACGATGTGTGGGCTTTTACAATCAACGACAACATTGCGTATGCGTAATATATGTATGGCACAATGTCAAAGGCGAGCAAGTGGGCGGCCTTTTAAGTTATTAACAAGCTGTGTCTAAGCATTCAGAACCATTCAGTTTTTTATATTGTATATTTTTTTTTTCATTTTAATATTTCAATAGGTCAAGGCCTATATGGGCTCAATTCGTAATAGAGTTATTTATAACTCTCATTCTAGGCAACACCACGCACTTTGTACAACATTTCACTACGTTATAACCAAATGTAATTAAGCACATACAAAACTACAGAGCAGAAGGAACAATTGCTATCAACTCAAAATACACTAAGCTGCATGTCAATAAAACAACACTCATAAAAAATACCATTCTATGTTAAGTGATTAACTTTAGAACATTTTGTTTGCAATTTTGGATAAGAAAATGTAAAAATGCTGATGCAGGGTCGGAGAAAATTCCAGCACCGATGCTGCAAAAAAGTCATGTGCAATCACGATAGCTATTTTTTGTGATTATGTTAGATGGCAATATATTGTGAAAATAGTTTTTTAGATTTGCTTGATTGTGATTTGTTATCGATAGCACACAGCTGTCACCAATAAACCAACAAGTAATTATATGAAGACATAAACAAAATGAGAGTGATATCATGGAAATGCGCGGTTTTGCTGGTGGTTGCAAAGTAGAAGATGTGGGAAAGGCGTCTCTTTTAAGAGATAAAGCGTAATACTAAAGATCGGACAAATTCAAGGATCATTTTAGAATGTCACGTGCATCGTTTGAAGTACTCTTGCTAAGACGATTAAGCTGATACCCAGCGGCGCACATCTAAATGAGTCGAGCCCACCGAGTTTTCATACGAAGTTTGTCATGTCTTCGATGCTTCGCTTCGATGCTATGCTTATTCGTTTTGTGGTTTTCTTTAGGCATTCACACACAAACATATATGCGCGTGTGTGTAGTTGATTTTTAAACTGTGACGTGTGCGTACATCACGGCATTAGTGTAAAAAAACTAATTTTAAACAGATTTAAGTCGATTTGTTTTATTTTTTGTATATTGTTATGGCTAATAAATTGTTTAAGTATTCCTTTAATAAATAACTTAACACAGCGCACAAGGATCAGTGCTTCACCGATTTACCAGTCTATATACCTTTTACTCCAATGTTTAGTGGGCGTACCATCCACACCGTTCATTACATTTCTTAGATTATTATATGCAGTTGTAATGGGTCTCCGAAAAGCGTTCTGCTATCGCCCTCTTGTCGATTACAAGTAATGAGGTTTCGAAAGCTAGGAGTCCACAAAGCGGCCATGCTAATGTAAAGCGCCGAATACACCACCAAACGCACGCATTGCGTGCGTGTGACGCATACACCCATATTTCACTAGCACACATTGGAGTTTTGCGCAAAAATATGTGTGGTGTAACACATTAGAGTTTTGCGCAAAAATATGTGTGGTGTATGGTGCGCTTAAAACTATACTGGGTTGTTATCGATGCTGTATGGCACAGAGTATTTGAAGTGTTTCAGAGGTGCTCGAATACGTAATGTGTATTTGCGCCGCTGGGTATGGAAAAAGATAGAGAGAGTGAGAGAGAAATCCATACCCTGAAATTTTACGCTGATTTTTGATCGATCAAACACATGTGCTTGATCAAAAAACTCTAGCTCAACCGCTCGATGCTTTTGCCGGTATGACTCTGATTTTATTCAACGTTGAGTTTTGTTCGATGAATAAATATACAATATCAAAAATCTGTCTCACAAGCCAAGATTCATATGGAAATAACATAAAGCTTAAGCTTTTAATAAAAGAACCGGCAGGTCTTGGAAATAGCTATACAGACAACCTGTTTTTTTAATGCGTGGTCATGCTAGAGTGTACTTTGTTAATGTTGAATGCATTTTATTTCCAAGTCTAAGAAAACACTTCTTACACAATTTAACACAATCAGGCCTGTTCTCGTTTCCGAATTCGATTGATCGGAATTGGTATGGGTAGTGATTTTTAAGAAACTATTAAAGAATTTCACCGAAAAACACAGTCGGTTTTTGAAAGCGAGAACATTTAAAAATTCCGAATCCTCATGATTTGATCGAATCTGGAACAGGCCTTAATGCTATTTTTCTTGGTTGGACAAAAAAAAAACAACTAAAATGTTAATTCGACATGAAATAAAAAATTGCTTTTATTTTCGCAGTTTTTATGTTATTCAGTGTATTTTCAATATAAATAACCAACTAATTAATCAATAATTACGCCTTGCGTGTGTAGAGCATTTGACTGGGAAAACCTGCCTGGGTGGGGGGAGTCTACTTGGAGACAAAATACACAAAAGAAAAAACACAGAAAAGACAAAAAAATTCAATTAATTTGCTACCTAGCACTTGCTTTAGGCACGCTCTTCTCCGCCGGCAACAACCCCCCTGGCGCAGCCTATCACCTCTTGCAATGTCAAACTCACCGCAAAAACAAAAACTAAAATTATTATTGATTGCATGTCATTTGTATTGAATTTGTCTGAAAGAGAGCCTCTATTCTACATCTCTCTTTGCCCTCCGAATTCAATTAGGTGCGCTCTATCATTACACGTTATTGTGTGCTAGAAGAGTGCAGGGCAAACAAATGCTATCAGCATAAAGTAAAATTTATTCATGATGTAAGAGCGAAGGGTGCATATTCTTAACCCATTTTCCGCAAAACAAATTAAAAAACTGTGCTAAAAAAAACTAGCACGCGACATCTATGGGAATACAATCAAGTGGATTCAGACAGACAATGACAGGTCCGACCCGCCCGCATAGGAACTTGTCAGTGAGTTGAGTTGTGTTCAGTTCAAGTTGCATAAATTATATTCTAATAAATGCCTTTTGTTTCTGTCTGGCGTCTCTCATAATCTTATCATTTTACTGTTATTTAGTTTTAGTTAGTTTTTGTTTGAACAACAACTGAAGTCAATAAGTTTGAATGTATTTTGTTGATAAGGAACCAACAGTTTCTATTTTCTTTATTGTTTGTTATCATCTAATTGCTTAAAGAAAGCGTGACCACTTGTGATTTTATTGAGGGAACTTTATTTCCAAGAAATTGGATTAAAGTGCATTTATGCACTGTACGCTCGTAATTTGCTGACTTTCAAAGAAGTAATGGTTAGTCTCAAAGATAATCAAAGTTTGGAGTACAATCAAAATACTAAACTAAAGTTCCTAAACTAAAGATGGTTTTTCGTTTACATTTTTATAGATAGTAGACCCATACTTTCCACCGATAAGTACCAGCTCATACCAAGTTTTTCATATAAAGCCTAGGTACGCGTTTTGGAGACACTTTTGTCTTAGTAACCATAATTTCAATTTATTTTAAATGGTTTTAAGGTAAAGGTACCTCCAGGAGTCAAAAACTTAAGTTAAGAAATTGATGAAAAGTGCAATTCATGTTAGAATAATTGACATAAACTTAAGAAAAAGAAAAAGCATTGAGATGCAATAAAACTGGAAAATTAGATCCATAGATTAATCAATTTTAGATTTAATCTATTAAAAATGTACTACGTTGAACCTAAGTTAGAGCTTAGATTAGCTGCCTTGAAATTAAATTTTTGTTGGAATACGATGAAGTTTTATTTTACAGATTAATCCTGACCTAGGCCTCTTGTTTAGATATTGAGCACCTTTAAAACAAAACCTTTTCAATATAGATGCACCTTGTCTACTTTTTGTAAATTTTACCAAGTACGATTTGGCATTTTCATTAAAATGTTGGACATTTTAAACATTTTGAACATATCCTTTCTATATACACGGTCTTTTCATTATTCGCATTTAGTACCTGTCCCTCGTAAAATAGAATCAGTTGCTTTACAAGACGATATTGAAGGGAAATTCCAAGAAACTCCAGTTTTTGGAGAACCCTCTCGAACAGCCATTGAACACTTCATCGACAGATGTAAAAGTAATTACAAGCATGCTTGTTATACTCTGTACCAAAGAAACGCAGTGTACATTAAGTTTGTGCAAATATATTTAACAGACAAAAGGAAGCAAGGCATACTTAACTAGGTAGCCGAACTCGCTCTCTCGCTCTCTTTGCTTACTTCTTAGATGTCAGTCTGTGAACAACAGTTGCGAGCGACGCATCTCCGCGGACGAATTTTTTGTGTTCTGCTTCTTAGTTCGCTCTCTCGCTCTCTTTTGTATTTTTATAAGAAGTTGTGAGAGAGCGAGTGCGGCTACCTAGTTAAGTATACCTTGGAAGGAAGCATCTGCTGTGTGGGCAAATGCAAGTCTACACGACATTAGAAAATCAGCTTATTTCTGAAAGCATCTGAATACCACACGAACGCTTTAGGGTTTCTACAGTAATGTTTCGACATTGAAATCCTACATGCGCGCGTGGAAATTCTAAACGGAAATGTAGCTCAAAATCAGTACTGAATTAGTAAATTTTTCATTTAGAAAACTGCTTGTCACACGTTGCATGTAGGACAAATGCTGAATGCTTAATGTAGGAAATCTTCACGAATCGTGTGCAAATTTCAGTTGCCAGTATATAAATGTGGAGAGCAATGAATTAGTTCATTCCAACCGTGTTTCAGTCCAAGGGCCCTGGATTTCCAAGAATAACCACTAGCAATAGCAAAAGAAACCCCATTTTTTATTTGTGTTTGAGAGTCACTTATGATGTTGTTGTTGCAGGTCTGCACGCGCCAACAACAAAACCTTAGCTCGGAAAGAAAGAGAAGAGAGCACGCATATGAATTTGTTGTTGCCTTATGTAGGCTTATGGCGCGCTAAGGCAGCTATGCCTTTGCGTCAAACAACAACGATTGCGTGGCTTGCGAAATAGGCTTGGGCACCCCTGTCGTAAAGTGTTTAAAAAACAAAAACTTTAGTGTCTGCTTGTAAATTATGTTTACCTAATATCTTAAATTGTTTCAATATTCTAAGGCTTCTTAACCTAAGCCCTTGACTTCGGTCAAATTGTGTGATCCGTCCAGACCAACCATGTCGTCAATACGTTAAATTAGGCAAAATCTCAAACTAACAACAAATTGAGAGTTTATGGAATTTTGTGTATAAATAATTTTTCAATATTTGAAATATATTACATTATTTTTCAATATTTTCTGATAGAAAGTTAAAAAGTTTCGGTGTCGTCAGCACCATTTTAAGCGTGTGTTGTTGGTAAGTATACCTACCAAAATGCCGCAAAATGGTTTAAGCGCAGTGTATTCATTCATAGACAGAACACCTGCCCATAAATAACACCAACCTAAAAACAAAAATTTCAATTTTCGTTGCATGCGCCATTTCCAGGTACAATTCTATTTTATTTGCTCATAAATTCTGAATGAAAATTGCATAGCACTGAAAAAATGTATTTGCTAAAAAAAAAACAAACATAAAAAGAGACATCGGCAGGGAGAACGAACAAAAAGCACTCGTTTTTTCTCACAGATACACAAAATAAAAACGTCGAAAAATAATTGCAAAAAAAAAACAACAAAAAAATATATATGTAAAACGAGCAAAGGCGACGGCGACGACGTGTGCGTTATTTAAATGATTTTGCCAGTTTACTCAATTTGAATGTTTTTTATAGCCTGCATTTGCTGCCCTGCCACTCCTAAACATTTTCAGAGACAGATGAGGCAAAACTTGTTTGCAAAAAAATAAAATTAAAAACAACAAAAGCAAACACACAAAAAAATTTTTAATTTATTCTCAATGCGTAACAAAATCGAAAATAAAACTGAGTTCTGTTGCTCTTTTTGCTTTGTGCGTTGGTCATACGCAGCATAGTCGCGCTTAGAATTATTGATAACCCCCGATACTACTGTGCTTAATAGAAATAACTGAGAAATTATGCAATTACTGCAGGCTAAAGCCAGAATCAAGAGTCTTGAAATTAAATTAAATTCTTCTTAGGAGACAGAAATTATTCGACGTCTTTTGTCTCACTAAGAAACTTTCAGGAATAAATCAAGAGAAATATCGCACATAAAATTGACAGCTTTACCGTTTTTGAGGAAAAAAAACACTTTAATACACATTCAGTTTCTAGACACAACTTATTGTTGAGCGAAACCGACGACTTCGCCGCATACTTTAAAAAGTTATCAAAGAAAACCCGGAAAACGCGAAAAAATGTTAAAAATCTAGTATTTTGTGTAATATTTTTGATATTTTGAAATGCCAGGGTCACACTCAATGTACGTAACAGCTAGTTTTAATTACATTTTTGACACTGTCAGAAACAGTTCCTTTGTCTGGAACACATCATCAGTTGATCAGTTGTTGAATAATCAACAAATATATCTTTTCTGGACATCCGCTGCAGACAACATCATTTCTGAATATGCGGATTCTGCATTCTTCATTGGCCGAATTTTGAAATGTTGGCCTAAAACTGTTTGTGAACATAACATTTATTTTTTCTAAAAACTTTCTTTTGTTGTACCATCATACTGAAAAAATCGCTTGCTATTGTCTCCCAGTATTGGGAATTATATAGTGCTAGAGATCTTTGACTGCTGGGCCCTAACATGCAACTGCAAACTATATGGAGATTCACCTAATATGAGTGAGACAGTCATCCATACCTGTGGATAGGCGTGATCCGAACTCATTCTTTAAGAAATTCTAAATGACTGAATTCTTCCGGATAATTTCTCTATCACCAAAATGCAATATGCCTTGGATATTTAATTTAATTATACCGTCCGCTTCTCTTTGAAGAAAACTTCTTTTTATACTCTGTACCGAAGGTACATAGAGTATATTAAGTTTGTGCAAAAGTATGTAACAGCCAGAAGGAATCATCTCCGACCCTATAAAGTATATAAATTCTTGATCAGCATCAACAGCCGAGTCGATATAGCCATGTCCGTCTGTCTGTCTGTCCGTCCATCCGTATGAACGCACAGCATTTGATGAAGGAGCATTTCTTGAGCACTCCGAAGCAGGAGTGAAAATGGAGTCCAAAAGAGCACCGCATGGTATCGTGTAGGGAGCCCTAAATCCCGTTACGGCAATTTATTATCTTGTGTATGTTTCTTTTGTTCAATAATAAAAAATAAAAAAAAATATAATATTTATTAATTATAAATAAAATTATGAGCATTTTGAGAAACCGTAGGGACTCCTCTTCGGACCATTATCGGATCACCGAAACCAATCCCGAAACACTCCGTGTAGGTTATCTTTGGATGATTTAAGGAGTCCTTTTCAAAAAAAAACAGGCTAATAGAGAAGTCCGCACGGAGCCTTTGCGGGTTATCTGAGTGAGCATTCTGGGACGCCGAAATCATTCATTTAAGGAGTCGTTTAGGCACACTTTTTTCATATATATTGAAATGCTCTATTCTCCGGCGGATATGCTCCTTAGGACACTTTTCGGAGCCTCCCTAGGAAGCTCACCGCACCGTATAGGGAGTCCTAATGGAGCACCTTGCGGACTCCGCTGGTTGGCTGGGGGATATTTCATTGAATTAATTTTACCGATGCTTTCAGGTAACAAAGCACACAGAATACGACAAATGAGGCTGGTTGTCTATATAGCTGTTTAACGACCAAGGGAAAAATTATATTGAGGATAACAGAGAATTTTTCTAAATATATATATCATAGGTAATAAGTACAAACAATTTTTCTGCTCATACCCATCAGAATTCAATCTACTGTATCTATGGTCAAGTTAGCGGAGCGATGTGCATTCCGATGGGTATGAGTGGAAATGCTAGATTGTCTGAGAACTAACCCAGCGTTTGCGAAATCATTCCGACGCAATGTTTATACCCGTTACTCGTAGAGTAAAAGGGTATACTAAAGTCGTGCAAATGTATGTAACAGCCAGAAGGAATCATTTCCGACCATATAAAGTATATATATTCTTGATCAGCATCAACAGCCGATTCGATATAGCCATGTCCGTCTGTCCGTCTGTCCGTCCGTCTGTATAAACACCTAGATCTCAGAGACTAGAAGAGCTAGAGCAACCAAATTTGAAATGTAGACTCCTATTGTCTGCACGCAGATCAAGTTTATTTTCAATTTTTGCCACGCCCACTCACGCCCCCGCAATTCGGAAAAAACGTCATATCTCCTACAGTTTTGATGATAGATGGTTCGTACTTTCTAGAGATATCTAGTACTCAAAATTATTTATCGATTTGCTGAAGGAATGATAAAGATCGGATGAACGATACTCAAGTTATGAGCAAAAAAACGGTCAGTTAACACCCACCACCCACCCACCCATAACCTAAGCATTGCGTTCAGCAGCAATCTTAGTGAGAGAGAGAGAGAGAGAGAGAGAGAGAGAGAGAGAGAGAGAGAGAGAGAGAGAGAGAGAGAGAGAGAGAGAGAGAGAGAGAGAGAGAGAGAGAGAGTAACGGGTATATCGAAGTCGGTTAGAGCCGACTTTAACTTACGCTCTCGTTTTATATGGAGTAGATAGCCATCGGAATCGATTTAGCTGATGTGAGTACTAAGCCTAAAAGTCACTGCATACTCAGCATAGGAAATTTACACTGACCACATCTATCATCTTACATCTGTCAGTCAATTTTATCAAAAATGTGTTGTATCAAAAATGAATAAATTGGCATATAATTTAATTAACAATTGCTCAACAATATCATTTTTAAGAATCTTTTGGTAGTTATTTGGGTGTTTCGGGACATCTTTTCCGAATTCTACTGCTTCAGTCTCTATCTTGCTAAATTATCTAGCACGTCTTCGTTATCAAATATTGAGCTATAAACGATCCATCTGCTGCTCAGAATTTCTGAATTAATATCAATTGGGTCCTCTGCGCAAAAGAGGGAAGGATCTGCATCATGTCGGGAATGGAGGAGCTCCACTTTAATGACTATAATGATTTTGTCGCATATCATCAATATGGTGGGTTTCTTGCCGATTTAATACTCATCATGACAAGTTTCTCTGCCATTACTTAGTTTTATGAGGGACGTGCGGTATAGAATCATTTTGCTGCAAGATGTTAGATGTTAATAGTTGCTCAGTGGAAATAGCCTATAACTCATAAATAAGCGACTAAAATACTCATCGATGAAAGCCTGAAAATTATATTCATAGCCCGGTAAAATCTAAAGTATTCTGAAATTGCCTAGAGATCAAAGACGAGTCGTACAGAATCGACGGTGGCAACAAAATGATTTTGTATTAACAAAGATAACAATTAAAGTAATGCGAGGAAGCATCAATAAGTATAAATTTTTTACGGCATATGGCGTAGAAGAGGAATATTAAGTTGCTAAAGATGTATTGTAAATACACCTTCAACCCTATTTTCAGTTCGCTCTGCTCACGTCACTGACCGAAAGAACAAAAAAGAAAACTGGCTCGGGCTTCCCTCAACCGAAAGTGTGCTGTAGTCGCGCTCACTGTTAAGTGGCTGTGGTTGAACACACAGCACTGATCGGGCTGCTTGCAACCGAATAACCATGTCAGTCAATCGGTCATAAACTGTTGGTTTTTTGAAGACCGAAATGAAAAATGTTCTTTTCAAAAGGTTGCGTGCTCTGGAACTAAGCATAATCAGAGAGAGAGAACGAGTGAGAGAGAACAAGAGAGCACATATAGTTTATCGCATACATTTATATTGTTAGCCAAGCATTACACACCGATGCGTACATACGAAGAAGACCTTTTGAATGAGTGAATTTTGCCAAAAGGTCCCAGACAGAACTGAATGGGGAAAAAAAAAAAAATGTGTTTCTCTCCTCTCACAACCAAAATGAAGCAGTGACCGCTGTTAAAGGTTGTTTTGGTAACTCTATTCAATGTGACGGGCGAAAAGTGTTATTTTCTGACAAAGGCAAACGGAGGACCGATTTTTGCGACCTCTGATTGTCATAGATGAACGACAATTGGAAAAATAATCCAATTCGTTTATAAAAAAAGCAATTTTTTGATCCTGTTTATGGAGACTCTTCAGAGACAGAATTCTATATTTAGAATTTTTCAAATTCTAAATTTCTTGGAAGGGGTTTACAAACTGTCCGAAACAATGAAACAATTTTATAATTTGGTTCAAGGGTATGCAAACTGTCGGCTTATTTTTGATTGCCTGCAGTAGTTGCTATTAATTACGCGCATTGTCTTAAAGACTATTTGTTGCTGTTACTGCCATTAGACATTGCTTTTGCTGCTGTTGTTGTAGCGCGTGCGTGTTTGCCAGCTGATTTGAGGGCACTGTTACAAGGCTGGCTGGCCGAGTCAGTGGTGTCTGTGCCTCAGCCGCCCGCTTGCCCCTCGCCAACGTGCCCACCTACCCACTCCATTTGGCCAGACAACGTCTCAGCTTCAGCTGCGCGTTGGCAGTTGCATTTTAATTTTTTTTTTTTGTCTAAGATTTATGTTGTTGCACACACTCTCACACACACATTCTGTTGCTAAACTTGGTCTAGGTGTTTATTGGAGCAAAACAAGATGTGCGACTTGTCAAAAACAAGTTCCCTGGCAGCTTAAGTGGGTGATATCCAGCAGGGATTCAAACTTTTGCAAATGGTTCACAAGTGCAGACACAGAGAATTAATTTTATGAGCCAATCCACTAAAAGCTTCTACTGACAAATAGAACTTTCGGCTTCAATTTCTTTTCTTCTAGTCAATACTGTCATATAAACTTACAAATGACAAAGTAATCATTTGTTCGTTTATATATGACACATATAGTACGTTGATGGAAAATTCGCAAAATATTTAAACTTTTGAAGTTGCCACATTTCAATTAGGCCATGACAACCAACTCAGAGTCTACTTTGAGAGAAAAAAAACAGGAACAAATAAGGAATGCAAAAACTATCGTCCATGTAAACGTTCCTATTTTAAGCTTAAATTTAATAACGTTATATATGGGTCTGTCCCAGAAATCTCTAGAGATTTGGTTGGTTTGAAAATCGCTCAAAAAATCCGTCGGTGTAACAGAACTGCCAAAAATTTCATTTCATATTTAAAAATTTAGAATGTGAAGCTTGCCGGCTCAAGGTCAAGAAGAAATTTAGTTAGAAGGTTTGTATCCAAGGTAAGTCCTTGCATCAAACAAGGTTGCGTGCTTCGCAAAAATTTCCCAATTTGTAGAGTTTTATGAGTTTGAAGTTCAAATGAAATTGGTTTTTTATTAAAATCTAAGTTATTTACTCCCAAAAAAAGTTAAAAATTTAAAAATATTTTAACGCCTATTAGAAGGTTGTACTTCGCAACCCTGGCAAGATTTTTGGTGAACAATTTTCAAGATGGCGCTTGAAATGCCAACTGAAGTCAAGTAGCAAATTGGTTTTGATTGATATGGCAGCCTTCGGCTGGTTTTTCGAATAATTATTAAAATGCAAATTTCAATATTAAGACAAATAAAATGTTTACTTTAGATGCAAACAAAATCGCTTAACAAAATTGGGTGGTGTGCTAAATCTCTTTCCAAAACACGAAAGATTTGATATCAACAGAAAGAGATTTCCGTGACACCGAGAATTGGTTTTGGGTTGGAGAGATATGAAATTGTTTGAGCTGTTGAAACTTGATTGCTCAATAATGCCAAGTGAATTAAAATCGAGAAAAGATGACGACAGGATCTACTAACCACAGATTTGCTTCTTAATTACACACAATGTTATGAAATTAAAATTCGAAATTCACAAGTTGAAGGTGGCGCACAATATTTTGGCATAAATAAAGAAGACAAATATTTATACTTTTGTTTTGTAATAATTGCGCCAAAATCTGTGCATTCTACACGCTGTAGACCCTTTGTTATAAATGGATATTTCTCTTATTTTTTGATTATTCAATGTTCTTACCACCTTTCCGCATGTGTTTGTTAGTTTATTTCTGCATTTCTAATTTTTCCTTTATTTTTGTAAATTTTCCATTTTCACAATTATTCAATTCCTAATTTTAGTTATCTTTATTTAGGGTATCCTAATAATAGTTGAAGTTTAAAATGTGTGTTAACATTTTACTAGGGATGTCGAAAATATTATCGACATATCGATATTTTTGCCTAAATTGACAAATATCATTATCGCATATTTTTCCCAGGCGATATATCGGAAATAGAATATTTTTTGGTGATATTTTTGATTTAGCGTTCGGTCACACTGTTGGGAATAACTGTTTCTTGTGCTCTGGACATGTAAAGCAAAATGTTTAAAAGTTATTTAATTAAAGTTGATGCACAGAAATCGCAGTGCAAACTGTCCAATAAAGTTTTAACGACCAGTGGCAAACTCAACAAATATAAAGGAACAGTTAAAAGCAAAGCATAGAGATGCTTGACTAAAATTCAGCCGATCTTTAAAAAGGGTAAGTGTAAGTTTTTAGACGTTGTTTACCCTGGATCGGGACCCCATTAAGTTCTGTATGGAAGAGAAAGGCGCATTGCCATAAAATCGTTTGTTTAGCCGTCTATTTAGCTTTATCGGGGGTGCCACAGAAACTACTTCCATTCGAATTACAATTCTTAGGTGCCACAGAAAATTCTTTTGGTTGGTTTCAAACCTCCGGTGTTTTGTTTGGAGTTTTAGCAAAATTCACCACCCAAACAATTTTGACAAGCTAAATTAATATTGGAAATGTAAACAAGATTATTTTTCTGGAAAATTTTTGCGAAAGATGCAGCCTTGTTTTTAGATATGAGACTTTAACTGGAACAGTTGTTCGTTCTAGATTTTCTAATGAGAAAATGAAATCCCACGAGGTTCTGTGGCACCGACGGATTTAACGAGAGATTTACAAACCAACCGACGCAAAATCCCTAGAGATTTCTGTGTCTACGACAATCTAAACCAGCGGTGGGCCAGCCAGTCAGCAATTAGCGCCGGTCAGTCTCATAATAAACTGCGTCGCAATTAACTCGCTTCCAATTGTTGACAACAACAAAGTCAATGCGAATCGGAGCACAGACGGCGCAACAGCTGCATTTTGGGCGATCGAGACTCGCTGATAACGGTTGTATTTTCTGTTTTTTCTGCCCGCCGCTGATCTAAACTCATACATCAATTTTGAAATTTCGACATATTTTGCACACCTTCTATTCACCCGTCTTCATGACAATTTAAGCTCATAATAAAATTTTGCATATTTCTCCATTTTTTGGACCATTTGATTTACACCTCCTATTTACCTGTCTACCAACCCGTATGTTTACCCTTCTATTTACAGGTCTATTTAACAGTTTTTATGACAATCTAAACTCATATGTGAATTTTGCAAATTTCGAGATTTTTGGGACCGTTTGATGTACTCATTCTATTGACCCGAATATTTGCCCGTCTTCATGACAATCTAAACCTATAAAATTTGGCACATTTCGCGATTTTTTTTGGGAGCGAATTGACTTTACTGTCGACAATTGCCAACTTTTAAGTCTTCATGAAAATCTGAACTAATGACATTTTCCAAATTTTTTAGATGTTTTTGGACCGATTGGCCTTTTGCGAGTATTCGGTGGGGAAATAAATCGAACATATCAAAGATCTTAAAAATCAGTCCAGCCGTTTTTGAGATATAAGTGGTGTAACACACACGAGTTTGTTATATATATATATAAATATTATATTAATAAATTTAAATTAGAAGGAATTACAATAAATGGTTTTGTTCTAATTTCAGAACTTATTGGTTCCGTTCATGTTTCTTTTTGATTTTCGCAAGGTGTAATAGCCTCTGACATAATGTGGACCGCGTTGGGCTAGGTCTCAAATAATTATTTTCTATGCATTTTTTGAATTTCTTCCAGCTTGTTGCAAAATAGGCCAATGCCAAATCTCTTGTACCAACCCATTTGCGAAGATGCCATTTTGTAATGACTTTTGCATTTGATTGATGGGCGAGACCACAATTTGATTGATTGATTGTTTGGACAGCTCACTGGGTTGATTAAGATGAGACTACCCCATTTTCAAGCTCATCCATGCTCTGCTTTAGACAGTTATTTTCTAGTTTCTTTTCTTTGGTGTAATTTTGACAAAATTTAGCTTCCAGTGAACTCCAGTCAAGTGGGTACAATATCAAATGGCAACCTGCTGGCAGGGCACATGTTGAGCACACGATTCAATGGAATAGTACGTGCTGTTTTTCTCCATAAATTCTAACAAGTCTGAATCATTTAACACAAAATGAGTATGCCGAGAGGGAAATACCGCCGCATAAGTCAAGATAATAACTGTCAGAGAGGGCCTTAAATTGTGACAAAACAGAGACATAAATCAATAGTGTGTAAAAGTGAAAAGTGAACCATAAAAAAGTGTGATGAACTAGGTAAGCAAGGTGTTTGAAAATAGAATTAATTGAAAAGAATGTGGAGTTGGCATAGATATTATGGTCGGGCGTGTGCCAAGAATTTCTAGAGCTTTTCGTATAGAGGATTGCATTTTCAGTTTAAACTGAATCGTCCATAAGGTGTACACACATGATACAAAAAATAGAAGGTAGTGCAATGTGTCGCTTGTCAAACAAAAAATTCCAATGTGACGTCAGAGACTCACAATTTTGGAATTTGTTAACATTATTATAAAAGTGTGCTCCGATAACCAAAATGAAAATAAATTGAAATTATATCAACAATTAAACTAAATCAAGCTAAAACTAAAAAAATTTAATTCCCAACCTAAGACTAATCTGTCAAATGATGTCACAGACTCCACCCTCCTCAATATATAAAACTGACTTCTGCAAGTTCTTCAATCAAGAGATTAAAGAAGACTGCAAGCCCCTTGAATTCTAATTATTCTATGTGAACAGTCAACTGAATGGTTGTTGGTAAGTGGAAATGTTGGTGATATTTAATTTTTGCTGCTAGATTTCGTAAGAGAAATCTTATTCTCATTGGCGAAACTTAACTTAAAGTCGGCACCAATCCCATACTTAACAATTAAATTGACACTAGAAAAGGTCGAGCAAAATATGTAAGATCTTAAAGAAGATGATGTAAAGGAATTTTTCGAACCGCTGTTCAGTTAAGACTGGAAAACCCGTGAAATAGCTAGGGAAGTAGTTTTTAGAGTCTATAAAATATTATTTCTAAAAGTCTAATCTTTTGTTTTTCGTAAATCGCTACTCGCCTCGCAGGCCATGAATACAGCCAATGAACCCACAAATTTCACAGAAAATATTATAATACTAAGCTTCTTGCTTTTAATTAACTATGCATCATTTTAAATGTCAAAACATGGTCTTCCCTTTGTGTACTATAAACACTTTCGTGCCTGCATTGAACAGCTGGTCTACTCCTTACCCTTCATAAAAGTAGACATTTATATTTACACTTGACCCATTTGGTTGCCTTGGAGCATAAATAATGTCAAGCCCAACAACTCATATATATATATATATGTTTGTATTTATTTCGTACTCGAGTGTTTTATATAATTTTTTGCGTGCTGTTTGTACATTAGCAAAAAAACAAAAGCCAAAATTGTGCTGCTCATAATTTATAATAACAAAAATTTAATAGAAAGTTGCGTGTAAAAAATACATTAAAAATAATCAAGAAATTTGACAATTTGAGTTCAACATTTAGCTTGTGCACTGTAATCATCGACCATGACCTTCTGTGACCTTTAGCACATTTCATAGATGATCTCTCTGTGCAGAGTTTTAGGTTTTGTTGTTTTGTACACAGTTCCATGTGTGACACGTGTCGTCGCGTCCACATTTTTATTGGCACTAATTAATGTGGTGGCAAACACACAAAACGAACGAAAATGTCATCAATCAAAAATTAATTTGTTTTTATGTAGGCCAGGCCGACTCGAATGTTTAGTTGGTAGTCATGGGTACTAAGTATAAAGCTGTTTACTTATTTATCAGAGGCCACAAAATACTCTATGGATTTCAAAGTGGTTATCAGTCATTTTGCTAAAGCGAAGGGGGAGTTGGAGGGGTGTACGATTGGTAAACTCTTTAGAATTGCATTCAAGCTGTCATTGATATGACAAAGATAAGATAGAAAAGTACAGAAAATAACGCAATTCATGAAAGAAAAATTAATTTCAAAAGAAAACACAAGATTTTAATTAAAAAATTGTAAATAGAGTATTATGGATTTAAAAATTTATAAAAGAGGTTGATTTTCCATAAAAAAAGTTATATTATATAAACAAACACGTAAATGCAGTCTGAGTGTTGTGGGTTCTTAGTAGGAATGCCGAAAATGATATCGAAATATCGATATTTAAAAAAAAAAAACGATGTATCATTATCAAATATTTTTCTAAGGCAATATATCGGATATCGAATATATTTTGTTGATATTTTTCGTCGATATTTTTATTGGTTTCGTCCACAAAAAGTGAGGTTTTCTGAGTGCATTCTTTTGGAGATTAGTGTGCTCTAAATTACCACAACCCAAACAGACTTAGCTCTGTATGTTATAATATGTTTTCTATTCAAGGTAATTATCTTTCCTCAATTCCATTAATATAAATTCATGAATAAGTTTCCACAACTTGATTTGATCTAAACCAATTTTTGTTTAAGTCGTCTCGAGTTCATGTTATGTTTGCACATAACCTTAAATAGGAACACGCAACACCACAAAGCATGCTGCTCGACTGTACAGTTGTTTCAAGAACCTCCCGGTTCTATCTTCAGTAGTATTTGCCGATCTGCTGCAAGTCAACAGACAGCATTGCTATGATACTGCTTGGAAATTCCTAGTCAGCATAAGTGCAAAAACCGCCAAGTTGACCAGCCTTCATTATTGTGTTGTGTGTTCATATTTAAAGTTATGTGCATACATATGACATCGAGCAGGCTAAAACTTGCTGGCTCGAAATACATATCTTTGTTAAACTTGAAAAATAAAATAAGGGCCAATTTTACTGTAAAATATTAAAAATATTAGAGATTTGCAAAAGTTTTTGTATGAGTTTTGATTGCTTTGAAGACGGGTAAGAAATCGAGTAAACGGGAAGTGGTGATTAAAAGAACCAAGAAATCGCGAAATTAAAAAAAAAAATCACAAAAGAGGTATCGTGAACTCTTAAAAGCTCTCAATAGTGACCCCAAATCTTCAATCAATCAAAATTATGATTTCGAATTCTTCGGTACCATCGCAGGTCTATTTAAATCCTTACATCACCCTTGATGTACTAATGGAACTAGTATAATCAACACTGACCCACTGAGCTGCTAAAAGCTTTATAGAATTCTTAGTAGACGATTTGGAGAAACTATGGAAGTAGCTATACGGAGCACTATTGAAAGGTTATTGAGCAGCTCTAGAAGCTCTGTGCCTGCTTTGCTCCAAGTAGTGCAATAGTGTTTCCGATTTGATTTTGTGCTCAGGCTGCTGCTCTGCTCTTTTCACATCCGGAGCAGGAGCAAGAGCAAAAAATAAATACTACGAAATAGCAGAGCATTTTCAAACACTGATTTTACATCTACTATAATACATATGTAGAGCTATCTCTCACAAAAACTAACAAACAACAAATTGTAAGTTTATCTGACACATAGCTGCTATCTGGAAGAAGAGAAATCGTTCCTAAATTTATATTTTTTCCGTGTTTTGGAGCTCCGATCTTAAGATTTTTAACGCAATCAGAATGTAGTTTGTAAAAATAATCAAATGACACCTTAATAACCTCAATAGACCTGCTTATTGTAAAGATGTGTATATTTATTGAAAATATCGATAGTATCGATGGTTTTTACAACAAAATATCAATATCGATATTTTCTAAATATCCGGCAACTCTAGTTCTTAGTAAAATCTAAAGTAGCGAAATTTCCGAAATATATATATGCTGTACATAAGAAATAATGGTACGAAATCATTGGAACGCCATGCCGCATAGCTAAACAATCTCTTTTTTCTTTTACTTAAGAAAGGATTGGATTTTATAAGCATAGAACCCATAGTTTCTTTTCGAACCTGTTCTACGTTATTTTCGCCGAGTCTCAGATATGGTGGATTATATATAAAGCAAACTAACAAAAAGGTGCCTGGGGCCGAATTTATGTATCATTTATATGGTTGGATATGGATATTGTTTAATACTTTAAAACAGTAATATCCAAACTCACACAATCAAGCTTTGAGCTTGTGTGCGTAGCAGCGACACACGAAGTAATCATTTTGACATTTCAGCATGAGCGACCAGCAAACTAACAAAGAGTCGTGAGAGAACAAATAGCCGAACACGGGCATTGTAAGAGAGCACACGTATTCTCTCTCTCTATACGTGTGTCGGCTGCGACGCCGACAGAATTATGAGCTCCTATCCCTTTTTTGACATTTTGGACACCACTGCTCTAAAACGATTTTGTCAACCAAATTGTTGAGAAAAATAATAATTTTCCTTTAAGGTCATTTAAGGACGTTTTTTAAATTAATTCTTAAAAAAAAGAACGGATCCGGTTCAGGTTTGGGTGGTAATTAATAAGGTTCAACTTCCGTACAGCCCTAGTTCGGGGTTGGACAACTTCGAGTGCCTGTTGATAAAGACACAATCGTACCGAGCAGCGCAAATGGTGTCCAAAAACAACAAACTAACATGTGAGTATAATTCTTTTCTTTAATTTTATTTTGTAAGCGAAAAGAAACAAACGTTTTTGGTTTGAAAAACAATCAGCTTGCAGAGTTAATGCAGAGAGCTCAAAAATAAAGCAATCATCTCGAAAAAATGATCGAGTGCTAAGTTGATGCAGAGCTAATAGCCCCTTTCCATCATTTCATCATTTCTTATGATTTTCATATCTTAAAATTTTGCCGTGTCCATTGACAAATCGTAATCTTTTTGACATTCACTATGCCACGCTTACAAAAACATCTGGTTGTTTGTTTGGGGCTACTGTCATAATTTTTAAGAAATGACAGAAATGCAAGGCAAAATGAAGTATCAAACCGTATGAAAAAAATGATATAATTTTCTTCATTTCCTGTCATTTCAAAAAAATGAAGTATAATTTCTTTGATGTAAATAGGCTATAAGACGGATGCTATGTTTATGCAATGCTCATTTTGCAAAATCTTTACATGAAATGGGTTCGAAAGGGCGTATATGAACACTCTTTCATGAATTCGACTTGCACACACAAGTTGACTTTGTATTCGTCTTCAATTCCAGGAATTCTGAGGCGCAGCCAACTTAACGCTTCGATAGTGCTGCTAGGTCATTTCCGGTCATTTTGTGAACTTTCAAAACATATTTGATTTTTAAAATTTTCCTAGCATAAATGTAGTATGGGAGCGCAAAAAAGTGTGCATTCAGTTCGGTTTATAATTTAGTCCGATAAAATGTCCGGGGGTCAGCGAAAATTAGTTACAGTTTTCCGACTTCGTTCTTGAAGCTAACTTTTTAAATTCTAGAATTGGTCATTTTCAATAATTAAGTAATAGCTTTTCGATAAATAAGAAAAGATTTCAGCTCATCTTGTAACAATTACCAAGATTTGAATTCATGTTTCCATATACTTACAGTTGGTTGATGTGTGGTGTTTTGGTATTTGTAGTTTCTATAGTGTTAAATCCAATTGGGATGCAGTTTGAAATGATGTGGTATACAGGGTACATGCCCAGCTTAGACGTAGACGTTGTTTTAGTTGTAGTTGCAGTTGTAGTTGTAGTAAGTTGTAGACATAAAGACGAAACGACAACGACGACGACTTCGATTTGGATTTGAATTTGGACAATAGACTTGTTCTAGAATTCAGCAAACTCCTTGGCGCACTTTTCGGTGCTGGAAATTCGCAGCGCCTCCTCTTCGTAATCATCGAAATTGCTTGTATCGCCGGGACCTTTACACCGCGGTATAAACGGCGCCTCGATTTTCTTTTGGAAGATTGCTATCCAGTCTGTGGAGGCGAACCATTTTTGATTCTTAATATCATTGACGCCCGCCTTCAGATTGCCATAGCGTTTGGTTAGATCCACTTGCAGTAGGTTGCGCAGCAGATCCTTTAAATCGGAGCCAAAGTGCGAAGGAAATCGGACCTTGCCGGAGACGATTTTCTCATAGATTTGTATGGGCTGATCGGCAAAGAAGGGCGGATAACCGGCTGCCATTTCATAGACCAAAACACCCAAGGCCCACCAATCGACGGCCTTGTTATAGCCTTTGGATAGGATGATTTCGGGGGCCAGATATTCGGGAGTGCCGCACAGGGTCCAAGTGCGACCTTTGACACGTTTGGCAAAACCGAAATCGGTGACTTTCAGATAACCCTGCGAGTCAATAAGCAAATTCTCCGGCTTCAAATCTCGATAGATCAAGTCTAGATAGTGCAAATACTCAAAGGCCAAGACAATTTGCGCGGCATAGAAACGCGAATGCGGCTCCGAGAAGCGTCCGACTTTACGCAGATGCGAGAACATCTCACCGCCGGGCACATACTCCAGGACCATGTACAGATTGGAGTTATCCTTGAAGTGATAGCGCAACGAGACCAGAAACGGGAACTGGATGGCCTGCAGGATGCGTTTCTCGTTCAGAGTATGCTCCACTTGCTTCAGCTTGACTACCTTCTGCTTATCGAGTATCTTCATGGCATAATAGTCTTTTGTGGGCTTATGCTGGACAATCATCACACGGCCGAAGGAGCCAGTGCCCAGAGTCTTGATCCGTTCGAAATCATCGAGGGCAGCGGTATTCGTGGGATTGCGTCGCCATTTATCCTCGAACTCCTCCTTGGCCTGCTCCAGGAATTCTTTAACGGTCTCAGCCGCATCCACCTTTTTGTTGGATGTGGTGGCGTTATTGCCCATTTTGGATATGGTACCGGTTAGCGAGCTCAATCGAAACGTGGCTGTGGCCGAGACTTGAGCCTCCTCCTGCGCTGCTGATGCTGATCCTCCGGCTGCTCCTTCCGCCTTTTCCGTTGCACTAGTGGGCGGCGTTTGCTTGTGGCTAGCCGCTGCTGCTGCCGCTGCTGCTGCGCTGCTGCTGCTAGCCTCCTGCTCCAGTCCACCACCACCGCCGCCTTCCTCCGCCTCGTAACTGGACTGCTGCTGTAGTTTGCCCTCCGCCGATGCCGAACTATGATGAGATTTTTTCTTTTTTAGAAATTGCAAAATGGATTTAGCTATTTTGCCGAAGTTACTAAAAACGTGGAGCAGGAAATTTTGTTACGCGGAGCTGGGCTAAAAGCTCGGCTCGGCTTGGCTTGGCTCGGCTGGGCTTTGGCTTTGGCTTGGGCTTGGGCTTTTCTGTAAGCTGTTTATTAGCTTTGGATTAGTGGAAGCGGCTTTCAACTTTACTTTTGGGTTAACACTTTTCTGTTTTACTTTTTTTTTATATAACTCTTTTGTAATCTGATAATTAAACTAGTTTTACACTTTTAGCTTAAACTAACATTTGGTTTAACACTTTTTTCATTTGCTTTTTTTCTTGGGATTTAGTGAAATGATTTTGTGAAGCTGCAAAGAGAAATTAACAAAAAGAATTAGCATTGGAATTAATTCAATTTATTTAAAAATAGTTTTTGAGTAAATAGTTCTGAGATGTTTTTGGCTTCGAAGTAATATAAATTCATTCACAAATGGGCAGAAGCAACGATTACCATCAACAGCACATAAAAAAATATTTTTTTAATTTATTTATTTTCATTTTATTTCTCTTGACACAGCTACTACAGCGATAGTACAATAGAAAGTGGGAAAGAATAGAAAACATAAAGAGTAAATAGAAGAAACGCCTACCGATCGCTGCTCGCAGCGTTAGTGATCAGAAGGAATTGCTAAAAAGTACTAGAAGCTATGCAATTGCAAGATTGTAAAGAATAAATGGCTTAAAGCCTTCGTCGGATATGTTACCATTGAGAAAAGGAAAGTTATTATTGTAATTCCTACATAGAATGCTATATTTGTTTGCAGATTCCATAGCTGACAATAGTTGGACAGACCAACAATCATTTGTCAGCCGTGAGGTGTATTGGAAAGAATGCACATATCGTCTGCATACAACAGAGTTTTGATACATTATAATTATGATGCATTCGGGTGGAATTTCTTTAATATCGTAAATAAAGAGGGAAAACAGCAGCGGACTTTTAGACCCGTCATAGACCGAAGCAACGTTATCTGTTTACAAACACTGTATCAAATTCATAACCTTCGTAGACATCCCCAGATTGCTGTTTATAAATATAATATACTAGCAGGTACCAGGCGTGCGTTGCTACGCCCCCTTTAGAATTTTAAACAAAACGAAGAAGTGAAGCTCACTTGACAATTGCCATCTATCAAATGTTCAAGATACTCTAAACCAAGGCTGCAAACATCTAAAATTTTGCAGAAAGTTCGGTCCGGGGACTCGAAAATGTAAAATCTAAGGTTCGGCTCGCGGTTCGGCTCCTGGAACCACTGAACCCAAGGTTTTGGTTCGAACCTCGGTTCGCTTGAACATAAAAGAATACTTCCGATTTATTTATACTTATTTTTTTAAATAATATTCCTTATTTCAATAATGTAATTTAAATTGTCAAATTAATTAGCTGACATTTACAACTTTTGAGAACTGCTTCGTTTAGGTTAATAAGCATTTTATCTTCTTTGAGCTGTTCATCTATACCAGCTCTTAGATTAGAAAGATCAAAATTAAGTGTTGAAAGGGCTCGATCAACTGATACCTGAGTTGCTGGAACAGCTAGTATAGTAAAGGCAATATTTCTTAAGTCCTCCTTTTCGAAGAAAACTATAATATCATTTACAGATTTTATTTTCGATATTTGTTAATTGCTTTATATTGCTTTCATAAACTTCTCTTCTTCACAATCAGACGTTGAGTCATTTAAAGTTAAATTTTGAAAATTGGAATTTCTTTTTGGAGCTTCACCATGTCTGTTTGAAACTACGTTATAATCGGATGTTTTAAGGCTGAGCTCTTTGGAATGAATGAAAAAATATTTAAGAGTTAGAAAAAGTTCGCACATTTTGTAGGTTGAGTTCCACCGCGTCACTGGCTTTTCAATTTTTATACCCTTGCAAAGGGTATTATAGTTATGCCCAGAAGTTTGTAACGCATAGAAATATTCATTTCCAAACCCATTAACTATATATATTCTTGATCAGGGCGACGAGCTGAGTCGATTGAGCTTTGTCCGTCCGTCTGTCTGTCCGACTGTTTCTACGCAAACTAGTCTCTCAGTTTTAAAGCTACAGCGAACGACCGGATCGGATGACTATATCTTATAGCTGTCAAAGGAACCATCGGTCGGAAAATGGGTCTTACTTTTTGTTTTCAATGTTAGCGTCCTCAAACTCGTTCATTATTAATATTATATGCTTTCAAACAGATTTGCAAGCTTTGGTCAAAATCGTCTGACTATATCTTATAGCTGCCATAGGACCGATCGGTCGGAAAATGAGTGTTAATGAGAAAAAGTTTTTTGTTTTCAATTTTATCATTCTTAAACTCGTCGATTGTTAATTTGATATGTTTTCAAAAAGATTCACGAGATTTGGTCCAAATCAGATGTTCATCTGTTGGAAAATGGGTTTTAGTTACAAAAGTTTTTGATTTTTATGTAAGCGTTCTTAAACTCTGACATTTCAAAAACAGCATTTGCAAGGATATAAAAGCTTCGGTACAGATGAAGTTAGCTTGGCCTTCTCGTTGTATATGCAATAGATTTCATATAGTGTGAGAATGGATATTCATGAAAAATCGTTTACTACTAAATTTAGAGTGTGTGCAGTACAACAAACTGTAATTATAGATTTCTCCAGGGAACCTATTGAGGAAACTTGGTGATCGTCCAAATCAAAAAAATGCTTTTGATTCACTTGAACAACCTTCAATCAACATTTCATTCTTTATAGTTGCATTCCTTTTCTGCTTTGCAGTTGTCATTTAAAAGTTCTCCTGCTGCAACCACATTCAATCCATTATCGACGGTGATAATATAAATCTGACCTAGAGAAGTGTCGTAGGATTGGACAACTTCTTGAATGATAGCAGTCAGATTACAAGAAATTTCCATGTTTTCCTGTGTGGTGTCGTTGGAAAAACTACTTAATGTTGTGAATCGAACCTAATTTTTCGAAAAAGTGGTCCCGTACGCGTTCATGTTCGAGGAGTCAAAAATATTATGGGTTCGGTTCAGGGTCCGGTTCGTCGGACCCAATAAACACGAACCGAACCGGTTATAGGAGTGAACGCAGGGAAGGGTGAATTTTTCATAAAATTGTTACTCAGCTATTGTGGAATTTTCATACAGACTTGTTCGGATTTAATTAAATATATGGTTCATCAAATGAGGGGTTTTTCGATCAAATGTCATGGACTTACACTTGTTAGAGCACCACATATATAAGGAGTTCAAATCAACTTGAAGTAAAACAGAATCGTTGGGCTCAGGAATATCTTTAAGTCTTCTGCGTACATCAGGGCACGAGAATGCTTAATTACATTAAGCAGGTCATTGATAAATAACACGAAGAGGTGTCCTGGGAAACTTCGGAGAGCGGAGGTCGCACATATTGGATAAGAAGTGCAACTATTAAGGACCACTTTCTGAGTTCTAGACTGGAGATAAGATGGAATCCTATTAAGAAGCCCTAGAGGAAATCCTAACAGATGCAATTTCTGAATCAGAAGACAATGAGAAACCCTGACGAAAGCCTCACTAAAATCAGTAAAAATAACACCTGTTTATTTTACCTTAGTGAGCCTTGAATTACTGAAAAGGTAAATCCCAGTAGGTTTGTATGAATATGTTGTAAACACATCTATGCTGGTTCAGGATGCTGAGATGTTATAATTTGTTCAAAGCAGGGTTTGAATTTCTGACTTTATATTAGCAATATAGCAATAGTCTGCAATTTTGACTTTTATAAATCGACTACACCTATTGAATCAGTTTCAGAAACATATCATATAAACTGAAAATGAAATTATTGTCATAAAACATGATTTCATCAAGTATGCTTTGAGATATGAACAAAAACTAAACATAACGATAGTCAATAGTCGCTTTGTAACATTTGACTATTGAATATTTAGTTATTTCAGTTGACTTGACTATCGACTGAGTAGTCAAACATTGTTGTGATTTTTCAATGTGTTTATTTCCGACTTGGATTTTTAAACAATATTTCCATATCTATCGGAGAAAAAGTGCAAAACAACTCCAAGTGCAAAGCGCATTCTAGCAGAAACATCAAAGCTTCAATTCCTTGTAAGTGTAAGAAACCATCGTTCTTGCTGCACAATTGCCACAATAATTGAAAGCAAAGTTTTACAGCATTTGTGATTACAATACAATAAGTTCCACATGGCTGCGCAGATGTTACGAGGGACATAATTATTAAATCTTATTTAATTAATTGCTGAAACTTGGTAAAGTTGATTAAAAAAGAGCTAAAATGGCCATTAGAGCTTAAAGTACTGCCGATACTTCTTCTCGATTGTCTCACACGTTTGGGCGTGCACAATTCAAAAGAAGTTCTCAGTAATATTGAGTTAATAAAGAATAAATCTTTTTAAATAAACGAAGACTTCTGGGATTTTATCATCAGTTACTCTAAGGTCTTTGAACCGCTACAGCGAACAATCATTAAATTTCAAGAGGAACAATTGCACTACGGAAGCTTCTACGCGCAATGGCTGAAGTTAGATCAAATGCCGATGAAATAAACTCGTTTATAGACACAATTGGGAATAAGCTGCTGCAGAGTAAAGAAGGCAGAACTAGGCAGAAGCTATTAGCCAATGAAAGTTTGCGTGCTTGCTTATATTTGGATCCGCTTTTTAGCCACACTTTAGCATCAATAAAAAAATTCAAGCAATTGGATTTATAAAAAAAAATTTATGATAGGATAAAAACAACTGATGTAACTCTGTTTAATGGCAATAAGCAAATAATGGCAAAAAATGGCAATAATATCAAATAACTCTGAAGATATCAATGATCCTAATGCCGATATTTAGACAAAAATTGAAAATTCAAAATTACAATTTGAAAGCTTAACAACAAATGTCTTACAATATTGGAAGAACAGGCAGTTAACCGATCCGGAACTAAATGCGATGTCAAATGTTTGTTTTGCCATTCCAACCACACAGGTATTAAAATTGAATACATATATACAACTATGCAAAAAATCTATTAATTTTATTTCAGGTATTAATCGTGCAGGCATTTTCCCCTCGAAATTAGTTCTCTCGGAAAACCGCAATCGCCTAAATCACGATATATTGGAAAACATTTTGTTGGTCTAACTCAATCCATCTTTCATTGATCGGGCAGTTGAAGACTTGCCAATTTTCAATTCCACACAATAAACAATTCTTACTTTGTACTCTAACAAAAATTTAAATATTCAATGGTCGTAGAAGGTTCTAGCATAGAATAAACATACATTGTATAATCTCATTACACAGGCCAACAGCCATTTTGGTCCTGCCTTCTCGTTGCAAAATTCTGATCCAGTTTTGTGCACTGATTCTAAAACTGGTTTCGGTTCTTGTCCATCAGCTCTTGTTTTCAAGATATCGCGGAAAATCCATTTTGCAGTATTTTATTAATATCTGTATTTATGAGTTTTATGCGACAGTATACATATTAAATTAGCCTAAAAAAATCATAGGATTAGTATCAGCAAACCCAAAAGCGTCGAAATAGGCCATTGACGATTAATTTTCATCAAATTATGCCAAATTTTTCAAACTTAATCGTCGTGTACAAGCCATTGCGTGGGTTGGATTTTAATCACAACCACTTTAGCATGTAGCCTAAGGGCTCTTCTATTTTCACAAATTTTGTTGCATTTAAATCAGCTGGATGGACAAAGTTGCAGCCGGTTAATCCCGAAAGAATTAAAATTTATGGCAGGCCAACTAGATTGATACCTAAAATGTGTATAGGAAATATTAAAAGACTACGTGATCTAACATAGACCTTACATTAATTGTCAAGCAAATGTACAATAACATTCAGGCATGAATCCAGTACTGCCTGAATGTTATGTTAACATGTTAACAATTCCCCCAAATTCAAATTTTCTTAATATCAAACACCTTCGCGAAAATGACATCAAAATTTGACGAATTGGGCTACGAATGGGCCCAATGGGTTCCGCACTCACCATAATCTCCGGACTAAGATTTTTGTGATTATTATAATTTTCCAAATTTAAACAAATGGCTGGCGGAAAGAGATTTCAGTGGAGAGTCTATCTGTGAAACGAATGTATATGTTGAGGAAATTTACCATTCTTATTATTTGGAGAAATGAGTAATGAATACAAGGTAGTGCAAATACTTGCTCTACTTCGCAAGCGAATATGTTTTTGAGTCTGACACGTCATTTGACGCGATAAGTCTTAAGTTGGAAATTTGAGATTTGTAGTTTTAATTTGATTTAAGTGGTTGCATACAGTTAAGTGGCCAAAATAAAACTATTTTTAAGGTATTTTCCTGATAAGACCTTTAAATTAATTAATGTACATATTTTTACACATATTGAGGTAACTTTTAACTGTATTTTATCATTTCTTATTTGGAAAAATTATAATTTTGAAAGCTGCTCCAGGCGATCTACAATAGTTCCACTCAAAAAAAGTGCTTTTCAGTGACCACCATATCTCCTGACTTGATCATCCAAAATTAAAAACACCAAACGGATTTCGTTAAACTGTTTTAAAATCTGGAAATTAATCATCTTATTATTCAAAAGCCGCTGATTTAAGGGGATAAAAGCGGTGGTAAACCGCTCCACATCAAGCTTGAATTAATGAAACAATTTGTCAAGGCGTTAAACACAGAAGGAAGTTGTTTTCAGTTTCTCAGCAAAAAGTTTCCATCAGTTATCACAAAAAAAGTGGCGGCGGGAGGATTCGATGGTTCACAAATACGAAAATTTATTAAAGATTATATGTTGGATACCAATCCAACATATTTTTCAAATGTATACTATTTAATATTTAAATTTTCAATTATAAATCTATACCACCCGACAAATAAAAGTTTGTAAGCGGACCTACGCAATTTACGATAGTTTCTCTTAACAACGAAATTCGAATTTCTTAAGAAAAGCGAGTTTCATACGGATTTTCAGTTTTTTCTCTGTTTGTGACAGCTAGTCATTGGTTGCCACCTCATTTGTTGGTAAATATAGAGAGAAAAAGTTCGTTCGGTGACCAAGCTATGCGGGTAATACTTTTCTGCCCGACATGCACGTAATTTCGGCGAGGTAAGTAAAATAGGGTTAAAAAGAGGAATTGTAGTTGGGACTTTTTTAGTTTTCCAGCTGCGCTTTGTTGGAGGTCTGGACCGAGAGCACAGCCTTCTTCAAGCTCTTCCAATTGCTGGCCTACAGACGTGGGAAACGCGAGCTGGTGGAGAATCATTTGGCTGGCATTGAGAATGAGCGCTTGCGCCAATTCTTAGCCTCCATGATATATATTAATCTATTCGATGAATCGCAAGAGAGCCGAAGATTATTTCGATCAGGAGCGTGACAAACTATTTCCGGAGTATTTCTACAGTCCTATTTGCGAATGTTCTCCTCCACGCCGATAATGACACCCGATGATAAAATCCAATGTCTGCATAAGGACATTGCATTAAAGTTCTGACTTAGGCTCAGGACCTGTCGTCAGAGGAAGTGTAGGCAGCTGAGAAACCCGGCCAGGTAATGGTCTCTTTTAATTATTATTCACCCCCTGCATACGTGGATTGACAAAGTCGAATACCAAAATGGCCGCCCTGCAACTATTGCAAAAGTTGTCCTAGTGTATATTACCTTCGAGACCATTTTGGATCGCATTTTATGCTATATTGCGAGTACTTTAAGGGCTTTCCAAATCTTCATCTGAGTCTCTCTTTCTCTCTCTGTCTTAAGCTGAATCTGGCCCAAAAATCTGCCGTCAAGGTGCAACATTTACTGCTTACCTAGCCATAGTTAAGAAAATACTACGCAGCAAACCCAATGTCTTTCCCGAATATATACTGCCCTATATCATGGATTTGGCCAGTGAACTAAGTGCGGTCATTGTGCGTGTGGCCATTGCCCGGAATATTGACGCTGTTTACTTTCTGGAGGAGACACAGCGCAATGTTTCGTAATGTTCCATAAAATTAAATAAAACTGAATTCATCTATATTTATAAACAAAACTAACAAAAAGTACAAATTTTTAAATGGGAAACAAAATGGAATGAAACAAAACATTCTTATCAATTATCGCGGAAGTAAACGTTTACAACACGTTTTCGAATCCGTTCTCGACACTTTCTCGATAGCAGTTTTCGATTCGTTTTCGCTGTCGAGAAAGTGTCGAGAACGGATTCGAAAACGTGTATCGAAAACTAACGTTTTGCTGCCACAAACTGAGCGACAGGTAATACTTTTTCGGACCGAAAACTGAACACATTCTCGATAGTTTTGTTAGAGAAAACTTCAAAAAAAACATCGAAAACGGATCCGTTCTCGCTAAAGATTGTCGGGTGGGTAATGATAAATAATTTGTGTGACTATTGCAGTAAGATAAGTTAACAAAACTTGTAGCACTAGGATGAATAATAATAATAATAAAAGTCGAAAAAAGTGTTGGTAGTTATTTGTGGTTGTAGCTAACAATTTCTTGGGCTTAAAATTTTAATTTTTCAATATTTTAAAATTATCTTATTATATTTCGTAGCTACAGTCACACTGATTAAAATGCTTTTTTCCTTTTTGATTTCTGATCACTCACTCGGCCGGAATCGTGTTGAATAATGCAGTACTTTTTTTTAACTTGAATTACTTTCCCATGCTGTATCACGGAAAGTTTTCATTATTTTGACTTCAAAAAATTTCTAAATGTACTTCAATAGTTACTTAATAAATGGTACAAAATTCAAAATTCCAAGTTTTAATCGCTCTTCAAAAAAAAATTCAAAAAAACAGTTTAAAAAATCGGCCGTCATACGGATCAACCCCATTAAGGTCTGTATCCAGCACTGCCCATTAATCGGGCCGTTATCGTTCAAAGAGTCAACACGATCGCTATGAGATCCGTAAAAGTTGCTCGAGTGCGACTCCTAGGATCAAGATTTCCATACTCGGTGTGTCCCTGGACCTCCGCTTGACCAGGAATAGCAGCTACGGTTGCAGCCAAGGCGAAAGAGCTCACTTGGCTTCTGAAGCCTCGTAGCGGTATTTCGTTGCGATCGAAAATTCTTGATCATCATGCCTTCCTGGACCAGGAGATCCCGGTATGGGGTACGGCATGCTCCACTACCTTCGATAAACTAGTGTCTTTTATGTGAGGTCCCCGGAATGTGAGGCATAAAACTATATACCGCGATTCGGATGCTTTGCCGTTATGAGCTTAAATCTATATATATGCACACCAGCAGGTATCATGACCGATCATGGCCCACTTCCATAGACTTGCCTCTGATCTGGCGACAAACAGGCTCAGAAGTCGTCTCAACCTACGACATCTCATCGACCTTTGTGTACATGGAGGGCATCTGTCGGGCCGCCTCAGTAATTTGGCAACACTTATCCCTTGGCACCATCCCCTACCAATCTTCGCAAGCTCCCGAGTAAGATGACAGCTCATAACAAAACCAAAAAACAGCATGCCTCCAAATTTTCGCTCATCACGTCCAAAATAATTGTTATCAATTATATATATTCCTGAGCTGTGTATCAGCTGTTCTCTCGATCCACACGCGCTATCGATACACCAACTATCGATAAGAAACTGTGGGTTTCGTTCATGTTGCTTGATACACAAGCAACGAAAACGTAAACTAAAAAATTCCTGGCGCAGTTTTTTTATATGGAGTTTGCCAAAAATTTTTAGTTTCCGCGGTGCTGGATACCCGGCTTTAAGTACAAATTCTTTATTTTGAAAAAGTTTTAAGCTCTAAAAGAAATTTAACGATCCCTACGATGAAGATTACGTGCACTTCTCTTGTCCGTCCGATGGTTGAGTATGGATCATGTGTGTGTTTTCCGACCCATCAAGATAGAATTGTTTAAACTGGAATACTGATTTCCGTTACAATCGTTCTCAATTAGACTTCTTTTTAAACGTAGAATTATGCTTGGGGTAATTTTAATACATAGTTGATGCACTCAGAAACGAAACTGTAGCAGTACAATGTTTAGGTACTTTTCTGTCTTTTCGGTTTCAAGAATATCTTTTCTCAGATACCGGAATACAATAAATCAAAAATACCGGTTGTGGTTCCGGTTCTGGTTCTGAGTTTGAATCGGTTCTTTTCAGAATACGGTTCCGGTTTGATTCCCTGCTTTTTGTATACCTAACATTTCCCCTCAAATTCCCAAATGCGGAAGAACTTAAATGCAAATACTTCGAGGAAAGGCCTTTTGCATTGGGAAAAGCAAGAGTTCGACTAAACGCCAAAATTTCTACCATTCTCTATTGAATCTGAATCAAGAAGTAGTCTCAGATACATTTGCAAATCCTTCAATATTTTTTAGTGTCTTCAAAATTCGAAAGAAGTCTTTTCAAACTTAAAGCTGCAATGGAACTCTTTTTCTCTTTTTACAAAAACCTTAATGCCTTTTAATTAATGTTATTTGCCTGTATTATTCTTCAGTAAATTTATCAAATTAAAGAAAAAGTTTTTCTCATTAGAAATACTTTTTCGGATGGTAGCTATAAGCTATATTCATCTGATTTGGATCAAACTTATTGGAATTATGTGGAAGCATATAATATCAATAAATATCAAGTTAAGGAGCGATAGCATTGAAAACAAAAAAGTTTTTTTTACTACGATTTTTTTTCAGGCCCAACTTTCCTATGACAGCTATTCTATATAGATGTCAAGCTTAGTGGAATTAAGAAAAAGCACAGAAAATTTATAATTACGATGTTTAGAGAAGTTTGCATTGAAAACAGACAAGGGTTTTCTCACTAAAACTAGTTTTTCGACCGATCGTTCCTATGGCAGCTACATATATGCTATAGATTTCCGATCCGCCCGGTTCCGACAAATGTGCAGCTTATATTTACCTAAACACTTTCTACAACGTTTGTTCAAGGGTATAAAAAGAGTCGATCCGGTTCGGATCAGAAATTAGTTTTGGAGGTTCGATTTATGATTCGGTTTGAGAGAATCAAAAAACACATAGCGAACCGGTTGATTTCCATTTTTTTAATACTTTTCAATCTTTTTATAATTTTTAATTTGTAAATTTTGTTTAACTTTTGCCTTTTAACTAATTAGTTTACTTTCAACCATATTTGTTCTTCTGGCACTTTGTTTTCTCAATTGTTTTTTCAGTCGCTCTCCCTCTCTCTCTCTCTCTCTTATTCTTCTACCGCTTTGTTGGCAAATTTTGTCTTTGCAAATTGTCTTTGCTTTGGGCTGCACATACAAAAATAAACACAGTGAAAAAAATAAATTTGCATAAATTAACAAAGACATAAATTAACACAAAAAAAATGACACCAAAAATCTAAGCGTAACTCTTTTAGTTAACGTTCGTTTGGCTAACAGGGGGGCGGAGGGCAGCCGATCGTGTCAAGTGTCAAACAGCTGATGACTGAGATAATAGTGCTAGCTCGCTCACACACACTTAAAAAACTTGCGGGCTATGGGGGGGGGCACTCAATTGTTGCTTATATTCTAGTTCCACTTTTTTTTGCACCAAATTGCAACTTATGTCTATTTAAAAAAATTTTGACATTTGCTTTGTTGTTGCTGCTGTTGCTTTTGCCCTGGCGCATTCACTCGCTGTTTTTTATTTTTTTACTTTGCGTACGTGCGCGCTTGTGTGTGTGTGTGTGCGTTTGTTCTGGTTTTTCTCTTTTAAGTGCTTTTTGCTTCGTTGCATTTTTTAAATTAGTAAAAATGTCTTTATTTTGGAATTTCAACTAAATTAATTTAAACAAACGCACACGCACATTCCAACATACACAAACACCCGCACACACTCACACACGCACACGCTTACACAGATTGAATAATCGATTTTTTTTACACATTCATTTCCTTTTCTTTTTCTTTGATTTTGTTTGCCATTTGCTTTTACCTTTTTTTGCATTTAGTTTGCTTTTGTGGTAAGCAATTTTATAAACACATTTAAGAAATATTGCATAAATTCCGAGATTTTGTTGTTGTTGTAGATTTTTTGCACTTGTATGTAGATTTTTTGTGTGTGTGTGTGTATTATTTGCTTAGATTTAAAATACCCGCATAACCGCCGAACCGATGTTCCCGACCAACACGTTTCAATGGTTTTTTTCGACTGGGCCTGTTCGATGGCAAACATACGCTTGTGCCGCTCATATCGATAGCTATCGATACACATTAGCACAAACGCCGTCTCTAGCACAGGGAGCTGCCAGATCTGCAGAACATTTTACTTTCCGAATTAAAATCATTTGGCATATAATAAAAGAGCAGTTTATTCGCCTTAATTCTTTTTAAATACAACTACAGTTTAGTTATCAGTGTTAAAATGTTATAGGAATTACCTGCGGTATGACCGTATTTTGCCATTTAACCATTTTGAAGCCTTTGCACTAGTTCATTCTTAGCGGGTGAACGACTTCATTTTAGTTCACTTATCGCACAATTCTTAATGTTTGTCATGATTTAATTAAAAGCTGTTTTAAAGTATTTTAATATATTCAATTTGTTCTCAGAAGAAAACTATATTCCTTAGTACAAAAATAAAACATGGAAAAACGCCTTTTCAGAACTTAGTGACTTAGAATTTTATTGCTGCGCTCTTTTTTCTAGATGTTATTTTATCGGAAATAAGCGTCATGTTATACTAAGTGTAAACTACTAGACCGCATAAATGAACCGAAGAAAATGATACGAGTCGGTGATTGAGTTGGGATTTGGAAAAAATTATAAAAAGAATCTTTGGAATCAGTAGAACAATATTTTGAATCGCTTCCCAAAATCAGTTAATTACTCATTTTTCTAGGTACTGTCTGACATTTTTTTACATATTAAACAATTGCAACATTATTCCTATAAAAATAGTCTCGACCTAGAGGGTAGCACATCAATAGAGATAGTTTTTTTGCAAATTGTATGCCACTTCACAACGAGGAATTAGATAGTCTTGTCAAAAGTTTTATGCTTTGATTAATATTCAGTTCTGAGTAGCAATAGCATTTGAATAAAATTCCAAATTACCTTTTATAGTATAATTAAAGAGTATAATTTGTGATTACAGACAAGTTCGACACGCTGAGTCCGAATCTGGTTCCGAAAACTCCATATCTCTAATAGATTAGCTCCAAATTTGACCTTAAAATGCATAAACTGTCTATTTTTACCCTCTTTGGTACATTCAAATCTCGTAGAAATCAGCTCATTTTGAAATTTTTAACATTAACATACAGAATTATTCTGACCTCTCAGGTTATGTTTAACGGGGGTATTCCCAAAGGTAGGAACATACAGTAGTACGTATCCATATCTATACCATATAATAACATCTTTAATCATTTCATAGGTTATAACTTCATGATCGATCAGCAATGGATGGCTGATTTGTATGCAATGTTTTAGAATGATGAGAGAATACAGCTTAATGGATTTTTAAGAAAAACACCTCATAATCAAATACATACACTGCTCGCCACTTGAATAGGACACCCTGTATGCTCTCTTTAAAACTGCTCGTAACTCGAAAACGAAATGGTAGAATAACGGTATTTTTTGCATATTATCTTTGTGCAAGCATTCTTCGCTCTTTCTGGTATATTCCAAGTTTTGGAATAGAACCGTTATAAAGTTGTTTGCACTTTATGTGAGCATTCGCAAAAATTCAATGGAATTTTGCGCCACTTGAATAGAACATGCATTTTATTTGGTCGGTATCGTTGACACGTGCACACAAATTTTGGTTTACTTAAACTTTTTGCTTTAATTGAAGTGTATATAAAATTAAAAAAAATTAAAATGGGGCGTGGCACTTCATTATCTGAGTCGGAGACAGGAAAAATCCAAGCTTACAAGGATTCTGGCCTTTCTATTGCCAAAATAGCAAAAAAAAGTCGACAGGAGCCGTCACGCCATAACAAATTTTTTAAATAATGAGGCTAATTATGGTAAAAACATGAAGGGCCGCACCCACAGTGTGCTTACCATCGCGGACAAGCGACTTATATTAAGAGAAGCTTCCAATTCGCACGACTCTTTGGCCAAGATAAGGGAAAAATGCAACGTTAAAGCAAGTTTGACAACCATGCGTCGTGTTATTAATAATGCTACACACCTGAAGAGACTAAAAATCAAGAAGAAGCCACCTCTTAACCCGGCTCGGAAGTTACAACGCCTTGATTTCGCGCGCGCACATGTCACCTGGACTTCGGAGTGGCAACGTGTTGTCTTTTCGGACGAAAAAAAGTTTAATTTGGAGGGCCCCGATGGCTACAGCTACTATTTTCATGATCTTCGAAAAGAACCACACCATCTTGATAAGTTGCACAGCAGTGCTGGAGGTATTATGGTATGGGGGGCCATTTCCTATTATGGCACCTGTGAGCTTAAATTTATTCCAACCACCATGAATGCGTTGTGTTATAATGGTATATTGAAAGAGGCCTTTCCACACTTCCAAACTCTTTTTGCAAAATGGATTTATCAACATGATGGCCCTATACATACGGCCCGGATTGTTAAATCGTATATAGCGAGCCAAAACGTGGAGTTATTAAACTGGCCACCCTATTCACCGGACTTGAATATCATTGAGAATGTGTGGGGATGGCTAACACGTGAAGTATATGGATCAGGTCAGCAATATTCGAGCGTTCCCGAACTAATTGCAGCTATCAAATTAGCATGGGGCTCGATATCGTTGAATTATTTGGGAAAATTGTATGCATCCCTTCCAGACCGAATGTGTGAGGTTTTGGAGAAAAAAGGAGGCTCAACACACTATTAAAAACTTTTTTTGGTTTAAAAACATGTTAGTAATTTCTTATTTAAGTAATATTGTATTTGAAAAGGATTGAAATATTCTTAAATGGTTTTTAGATAAAGTGTCCTATTCAAGTGATGCAAAATGAAGACTCCAAAATTTGTTACTTATTGGTTAACAATGTTTTTTGTATACTTACAACTTTTGAATAATTTTGTAATTTTCATCTAATAACTACATTTAAATAAACTTTATAAGAAAACAAAAATTATTTTCCTAGATGGCTTGGTTTAGCAGCAATTAACTATAGAAAATCGACTTTAGAGGTGTCCTATTCAAGTGGCGAGCAGTGTATATGTTACTAAATATATAGGTTCAAATTTTAGGGCGTGTACACTATTGTTATAGCGAAAAGCACCTTATATTGTGGTCGATGAAAACAGATTTCGATGATTCCTTGTACACTCTAGGTATGATGCTATATTATAGAGAAAAAATAATTTTCAAAGTAATCTGATATCTACTAGATTCGAATGAACCAAAAAGTAATCAAATTAGCCATTTTCTACACGCTTACAATTTAATTTAAAATTTACAGCTTATTCATTAGAGATATGGAGTTTCTAGAACCAATTTCGGGTTCAGCGTGACAATGTTGTCTGCTCCTGTACTGAAAATAATTGAGTTTTGTCATTTTGTTAAAACACTTTCTTGACGCTTTAAAAAAAGAAAGTTACTTGTTTTATATCTTTATAAATGCTAAAACTAAATGGATTTGGCTAAGAACGATACAGAACCAGAATAAAATAAGAACAAAATTTTAACATTTTCCTATATGTCCTTTTTTTTTTTTTGGCCTAATACTAAATTGTTATAATTTAATGTTACTCATTTGAATAACTTATATTGTAGTGTAAGTGTAATTTCATTTGTGAAGCTTTTGCTGTGGTTCATGTTTGTTTATCGTTTAGTTCTAATTGTAGGGATTTTGACCCTGAAAAAAACAGTTTTTTGCCAGGTGGGTTTTTGCGGCAATGCCATATACCTACACCGTAACGCCAGATCGGAGCTAGGAAGACCTTGTTTATGAGGTCTTTGTTTTTTAGTGACAGTTTTTTGTTGGCGTTGAGGAGCCAACTCATTCTCCTCGGCTTGTGTGGAAGGACTTCTCCGTGCAGGACAACACTAGGACTTATGTCTCTTCTGAGTGTGTGCGTGACACAGGCACACTTCTCAGGATATATAGATATGTTCTAACGGCACGCCCAGTTTTCGAACCTCTTGAGATACACTTGCAAAGTATCAGTTGCCCTGTAAATACACGGGTCTCTTGCCATTATAGGAGCATATCAGCATATATATCAGCAAACGTGACTATAAGGAGGTCCTGCGGGTCTTCTATTGGTATATCAAGCGATGTGGGCATATCCGAGGTGAAAAGACTGAATACGGTTGGGCCTAGCACGCTGCCTTGAGGTACTCCTGCTCGAATCTTCTTCTTCTGGGATGCAAGGCCATCATGGACCACTCTGAAGGTCCTGACAGAGAGGAACGATTTGACCATTAAGAATTATTTTGCAAAATAAGTGAAAATGGGAGTTTTTTCATGTGTCGAAACACTTTCTTGACATACTGTATATGAAATACTGTGACGAAAGGAATTTTTTGTCGTTCTGAGTATGGAGCTTAAGGCGCTTTTTTTTATTGCGGTTTCCCCAAAAGGCCTACTCAACATTTACCATTATTTTTATGGCTCAGCGTCGAAGTCATGGGGAATGGTTTATATATTATTTATATTATTACTACCGCGCGATTTTTGGATTGTATTGTACAGATGTGCAATGGCCATGAATATTTCATGAACGCTCACAGAATGAAGGCTAAGTTTTTTGTGGAATTGGAACTTAGCGAAATATTCCAAATAGTGCTTTTTACGTCGACCATAGAGTGGAATGTTGCCCCTCAAGTCACGCCACAGCCGCTCTATGTTTTGTGCCACAAAGTGTTTCGAATGGTTTACGGTTTGATGAATATGGCCCTCGTCTTCTAAACAATTTGCATGTTCCACCACATTTTGGGCAAATTTTTCTTCAGTATCACATTGTGATACATAAGAAAACCGATGATTTCGGCTTCCAACATTGATAATAACTCCGAAATGGAAATTTCTCCTAAAAGTTTATTCACGCCTTCAAATTTGACTCATTTTCAAAAGCTAACCAGATTGCAACATGTTTTTGGTATTTAAATTTGAAAATTCAATTAAAAAAGAACCATGGATGGAACCCACTCATTTCTGCACGTAAATTCTTTATAATTCGCAGTCCATCGAGGAAAATTAATTCCGAATTTTTGGAGAGGAACGGCGTATAATAGACATTTACCGACTGTTGAATTTGAAAGAATGATTAATGGGTTACATCCAGTTAATTTTTTTTTCGTAATGTACGTGTATTTAAGTACACACACAGATTTAAGTCAATGCGGCAAATGTTTTCGAAGATACACGCGTATTTGTAAAGAAGTTTCAGGCCAACTTGCAGTGCATTTAAAACTTTAAACGCGTTTTTCTCAAAACTGAACAGAAAAAAATAAGATGAGATATTTCAATATCATATCAGTAATATCAATATTTGCATATCAAAGTGAAACTATTTAATACCAATATGAACCTGTAGTACTACATTGATACTAAAAATATTATATTGAAGTGTGAAATGATCAGAGTGATATGAAAAATGCCCTAGTGATATGATTTCAGATCAAAGTAGACATCGAAATTCTAAAAAGCAAAAACAATGCTCATTGCTCTGCTGCCGCAAGCGCGAAAACGAGTGCCGGTCGTTTTTTCTTCGTGAACGTTTCGAAGTTGGCGTCGGGTATGCAGCGAACTTCTAGCTTCTTCTTGCGAATTTCGTCGTTCGATCTGTGCTGGCGCGTGTAAAGGTAAGTAACAAAAGTGCGGTCCCTAAAAAAAAATGTAAACGGTACAAGTGAATAAAAAATGAATTGCATGTGTGTGTTTTGTTGGACTGTTGTTTTACTTGCAAATTAATAAATTGTAAAAAGGCTATTGCCTTTATTCAGTCGCTAATAGTGTGTACGATTATATTACACACACTCATACATACATATTGTGCGTGTTTTTTCTCTTTGAGCTCTCTACGCAGTTGTGAAGTAATATTACTTCTATTAAGACATTAATTTCTAATTTCCAAATAACAAATTTTACATCTGCCTACTCTTCCAAATTATTTGTAAAGTTTTACATTACTTCACAACTACGTATGAGTGCGTGTTTAAATATGTACATATGTATGTATACATATTTTGTGTCTGCGATGCGCTTTTTTGGTCTGCCCTTGAACGTCAAACAGCACACAAGCACACATACATGCATATGCAAACATGCGTACATACAAACGTAAAAATATAGCTTTGATATTATAAAAATAAAGCATTTTTGCATATGCTTGTATGTATGTATATGTGTACTTGTGTGCTGTTTGACGTTCAAGGGCAGAACAAAAAAGCGCATGCTTAGCCTTTGCTTTCGACAGATTTCGTACACATCGCAAAAAAACTTATGCGAGTTTAAATATATTAATTTTTTATAATTTTCAGATTAAAATGGAAGACATCAAACTCTGAGAACTGATACAAAAACTAAACATTCTAAAATTGGTGTACGAAACGTTAATTGGTAAGTTTTGTTTTGAAATAATTATTCTTCTTAATATTATAATTTTACAATTTTTCTAGAGTGTGGATCTAACTTCGACCGCCTTAATTACATTTCTTCCAGCGACAAAGTGCAGATTTTTCCAGAAAGATAATTTTCATAATAATTGTAATATGTATTTTAAAAATATAGCTTTGATATTATAAAAATAAAGCATTGGTACTACAATAATACCCTCTTGATATTTGAAAAATATATCTTTGATACTAAAACCATGTCCTACAGGTATTTTGAATATATAGCTTTGATACTATAATAATATATCATTGATATTAAAGAATATCAAATTGTTGATCTGAAAAAATATCACTTTGATGAGTTCGAAATGTCAAAGTGATATATTCGAACATATTATCTGGATATTTTTCAGATGAAGGCGGATTTGATACTACAAAATACCAGATTGATACTAAATATCGTGATCTTTTTTTCTGTGTGTGTTTTCAAAGTCGGTGACTACGTTTTCTCGATAACGGTTGAACCGATTGGTCTCAAATTTTACCACAATTTTCTAATTCTTTCGATTAGTTTCCAGATTTTACAATACGTAAGCGAAATCCGTTTGGTTTTTTAGTTTTAGATGATCAAGTCCAGAGATATCGTGGAGCTCCTGGAGATCAGCTATAGCTGAATTCAAAATTATTATTTTTACCTATTACCTATTATTTGACCTCGAGCCCGCAAGCAGTACTCTTATTTTTACAAATAAAAAAAGTTTTAATCCAGTAATCTGATTAAAAATTAAATTTAATCTTCAACTGTAGTGAACACAATTTATATAAATAATTGTTTTAAAAAAAAAAATTTGTACCGAGACTTGAACCTGTGTCTGTTTAACTTTCAGTCTCATACCTTACCCTCTACACCATTGCTGCCAAGATAGAGGAGCTAGCTAAGTGTGCTATATAATTCAAAAGTAGCTTTTCTTTTTTAATTTGATCTTTTCTAAAAGATAACGACGTGTTTGTCAACACTGAAAATGATAAATAACCAGTTAATATCGGCCAGCATTGCAATCTCATGATCTGGGTCTGGGCTGGTGATGTCAGCCTTTTTTTTCACAGTACACTTTGTTGTTGGGGATTTAATTTTTAAACAGATTACTTGATAACCAAGCTGACGTGAAAACCCTGACAGTTAAAAGTGACCTTAAAATGTGTACAAGGTTTAACATTAGCAAATTTAAAGCAAATCCCTTTTTATGGGCCACTTAAGCGTATTTAACCCCTTAAATTCGATTAACATCTCCCCCTGTCTAATCACTCTCATGAAAAATAAATTTAAGTACCTAGTCCCTTACTTTTTAGCAAGGTGAACACAAATTTGGAGGTAAATTTAAAAAACAAATTAGGTAAAGTAAGAGAAACTCGAATTTTAAAATAGGTAAAAGGTACATACCTAGGTACTTCCTATCACTGAAATTAAAAAAACCTGAAAAAGTTTTGAGCTTTAAAACAAGGCTGCAAACCTGTAATAATTTGATGAAGGTTCGGTCCGGAGGTTTTGAATTTTGTAAGCCTAACCTTCTACGTACATACTCAGCCAGCATTTTATGAAATTTCTGGTCACATTCGAGTTTTTTTCGAGTACTATGTGTGATTAAAATAGTCATAAATGATACTTTAGTCGGAGAATATGTTACCTTAGCTGATACTCTTCTTGAAGAATCGTTTATAGTCCGTTTGTCTAATCAGTTTCGACTCATATTCCCAATCATTTGCGCGTCTTTTTCGATAAATCACATTTTAAGCATATACATGAGTCATTTTGGAGTCTTCTTTAAAAGGCCTAAAAATAGAATTCCGATGCCGATTCTTGTAAAAATGATCTTCCAAATGCTAGGTTGGAAAATGTACTACATTTGATTTCCCCTTTTCCAACTTGACTTATGTTTTTCTTTCTTCCCGAAATCGCCATATGGATTGGATTTTTAAAAAGCATCTTTAATTATCAATTCAAGCGATTCTGTACTATAAAATAGATTTTTGCGGTCATAATATTGAGAAAGTTACTGAAGATGTCAAGAAATTGACTTAAATGATTGTTTGAACCAAACCTTTTTCTTGTATACAGGCGGTTCGGTTCGGGAGCTTAAAAATTTTAAAGGTTCGATTCATGGTCAGGTTCTTTGGGGTTCGGTTCAGGACCGACTTGCAGCCTTGCTTTAAAATAAAATAGCGAAGTAATTTCTTCAGGCATTATTAACATATTTAACTAATTTTATTTTATACTACTGTAAACTGTAAATTATTTTGAACGACACTGTAATATATCGAGAAATGGTAAAAGGCTTATCGATATATCACGCTGGGGTCAGATTTGGGCGACGAAAGAAAAAACGTTCTGTTAATGATAATAATTCAAATATATGTGTATATATAATCTAAACAGTAAAGACTACTGTTATACTACTTAAACAAAACATTTTCATTAGATTAAATTAAATTTTTTAAAGTAACTAGTTCATTTCAAGCCAGAGCTCAATTCCAACTAGTTTAGTTCTGCTTAACACTAGTTTGAGATTTTCCATTATACTCCGAACGGTCTTACTACTGGGATAGCACGTGTTTTGAAAACGTTTAGTTTATTATAATTCTGCCCTCAGTGAAGCAACAAGCCGAGAGGTTGCATTTAAAGAAACTTATATCCATCAAGAATCTACTTTGAACAGCAAGAAAATGGTAAGCTAGTTGGAAATTCTTATTTTCACCACAAAGCAATAATTATTGACGTTCCCCAGACCGAGGAAGTCAACCCCAAAGCATTCCCCATGGCCGATGCCCAATTGACGGCCAAAATCATGAACTTGCTGCAGCAGGCCCTCAACTATAATCAACTGCGCAAGGGCGCCAATGAGGCCACCAAGACCCTAAATCGTGGTTTGGCCGATATTGTGGTGCTGGCTGGCGATACGGAACCCATTGAGATTCTGTTGCATTTGCCGCTGTTGTGCGAAGACAAGAATGTGCCGTATGTCTTTGTGCGCTCCAAGCAGGCATTGGGACGTGCCTGCGGCGTTTCCCGGCCCATTGTGGCCTGCTCGGTCACCACCAATGAGGGTAGCCAGCTGAAATCGCAGATTACCTCCATACAGCAGGAAATTGAAAGGCTGTTAGTTTAAGACGCAATTGAGAGTACAAATTAAAAACAAGAATAAAGTGTTTGAAAACTAACATTTCTGTGGCTAACATGTATGATTTCAGTCTAGCATGTGCTTTTAACTTCTGTTAACGCTTTCCAAGCGACGGTCACACTAACCAGATTTTGCTTTGCAATAACATGGTGAGGCAAGAGTGGAAAGTTGTTGGCCAACAGCTTTAGTGGAGAACGAGTGGATGGTGGAATAGTAGACAAGGTGTAATGGTAACCCTTCGAACCAATCGCTAACTGCTTATTCATATTGACTTTGCATTAGCTGAAAAGAGCTGCTACACCTTCTTGCTGCATCAGAAGTGTGACCATATCCTGCCAGTGCCAGATCAGCTGACTGACACATATCTCACAGTTCCTTGTGAATGTCAAACCTGCTGTGCCGCATCGTATTTGGGAAATCGTTTTCTAAATGAATAAAATGCCTGAAAATTGTTGCAATCTGAGTAAACATTCAAGTCCGTGCAAGTGACAAGAGGCTAAGCAAAGCAAAAAACACAAATACAAACGAAATAAACGTAAAACTGGAGCAAGATGAAACTACTGGGCCGATATGTTGATAAGGGAATGCAGGGGTAAGCCTCACACCGGACTCGCCTAGACAAATCATTGATCTCTTTCTCTGCCTCCATTTAGCAATGTGACCCTCATGCCCGAGGAGTCGGAGGATATGTGGCATGCCTACAATTTGATAGCCGAGGGCGACAGCGTACGAAGCACCACCATACGCAAAGTGCAGAATGAAACCGCCACAGGCTCCTCCACCAGCAGTCGCGTTCGCACCACCCTGACCATTGCCGTGGAGAACATCGATTTCGATACACAGGCCTGTGTGTTGCGCCTCAAGGGGCGCAACATCGAGGAGAATCCCTATGTCAAAATGGGCGCCTATCATACCCTGGACTTGGAATTGAATCGCAAATTTGAGCTCCGCAAACCGGAATGGGATACCATTGCTCTGGAACGCATCGAAATGGCCTGCGATCCCAGCCAGTCGGCAGATGTGGCCGCTGTCGTCATGCAAGAGGGACTGGCTCATGTCTGCCTTATCACAGCAAGCATGACGCTGGTGCGTAGCAAAATTGAAGTGTCCATACCACGCAAACGTAAGGGGAATGTCCAACAGCATGAGAAGGGACTGGCGAAATTCTATGAGCAGGTGATGCAGAGCATCCTGCGGCATGTCAATTTTGATGTGGTCAAATGTGTGCTGGTCGCGTCGCCGGGATTTGTGCGGGATCAGTTCTATGATTATATGTACCAGCAGGCGGTGAAAATGGATTGCAAATTGCTGTTGGATAACAAAAGCAAGTTTATGCTGGTTCATGCTTCATCCGGATTTAAGCACTCACTAAAGGGTAAGTGTATTGAAATGTAGTTTAATCCACATACTTATATTGAGTTCTAAGGAAGTTGGTACAGTCTAGTAGAGACAATTTGCCATCGATGGGATGTGAACTTTTCATGTTGCAAATGCCCCCCCCACCCTTGAAAATGGTATTATAATTTTGCCCAGATGTTGGCAGTGCATAGAAATATTTATTTAAGCTCCGTGATTATTAATATTAAACGCTTTCAATCTAATTTGAAAAAGTTCATCGACATCGGGTGACAATATCTCAATATCGATCGAGTAAGAAATTTTTGTCTGTTTTCAATGTTGGCATCCTTAAACTCGCTGATTACTAATTTTATATTCTTTCAAATAGATTCGCAAAATTTGTTCCATTTCGGATAACTTATCTTAAGGCTGCCATAGGACCGATCGGTCGGAAAGAAAAAGTTTTTTTTCTATTTTACTCGCCGATTGTTAAATTTATATGTTTTCAAAAGAATCGCAAATTTTGCTCGAAATCTGATAACGATAGGTCGGAAGTAAGATTTATTTTTGATTTTATTGTTAGGGTTCTTAAATTCTGATATTTCAAAACCAGCATTTGCAAGGGAATAAAATCTTCGGCATAGACGAAGTTAGCTTGGTGTTCTCGTTTGAATTAGAGCCCACTTACTGTTTGATGCACTTCAATTTCGGCTATTCCTTACTATTTCTGCAAAAAATTTGTAGTTCTTGTAGATGGTATATTAAAATTATAGAGATGTTTGTAACGCATAGAAGGAAGCATCTGTGACCACATAAAACAAATATATTCTTGATCAGCATGACGAGCTGAGTTCATATAGCCATGTCCGTCTGTCCGTCCGTCCGTCTATCTGTTTCTATGCTATCTCCTCCCTCAGTTTTAAAGCTATCTTAACCAAACTTTGCACGAAGTCTTTTGGTACAAATACGCTGCACGGAACCGTCCAGATCGGACAACTATAGCATATAGCTGCCATATTAACGATCTTTCGAATAATTAGTTTTAGTGAGAAAATCTTTTATGTTTTGAACGCAAACGCCCCCAAACCTCGTATTTATAAGTTGTCTATGCTTTCACATAATTCTACCAACTTTTATGAAAATCGTCTTTGTAAAAAAAACTTTTTTGTTTTCAACGCTATTGCTCCCAAAATTGTTACTGATAAATATTATATGGTACCACACAATTCTGCAAAGTATTATTCAAATCGGATGACTATAGCATATAGCTGCCATAGGAACCATCGGTCGAAAAAGTATTTCTAGTGAGAAAAACTTTGTTTTTTAATGGTAGCGTCTTTAAGCTATACAGTTATGAATATTATCGGTTTCCACACAATTTTGGGAAGTTTGGTCAAAATCTGATGAGCTTATCGTATATTTGCCATATAAGAAACAATTGCTGAGTTTGGGAAATAGCTCGGCTAAGAAAGTTCGACGAAAATCATTTAAAACCTTAATTAATATAATTAATACAAGCTGCAACGGTATAAAAAGTTAGGTCGAACCCAAGTTAGCTTTCCTCTATTTTTTAAAATTTAAAATTTTTTTGTGAGTTTATTGTCATCCAAAAAACTACATAAATTTGGCGTCAAACAAGCTTCGTTCGTGAAAATCTGTGTATATGCAGCCAATTTATAAAGATTTGAGCTAGCCTGTAAGTCACATTCCATACAATACCACCTGTAAAGCTCCAACAAAGAAAGTATGCGTCCTATGCAAGTTCTTAGATAAAAAAAATTTAAAAATCGTTTTTACTTAGATTTTAACAATTGATACCTTAATAAACTGTTTATTAAAATATTTAATCTATCGGGGCAGAAAGTGTAAAACAAACAAATTTCGACGCTCAAAATGTACAAAGTCGATAATTGTCCAGCTCTATTATATTGAATTTTATATTCAGGTCTGTTCTCAATTCCACTTCGGTCTTCGTATAAACGTTTGAATTGACCATTTTACTTTTACAAATTTGTATGGAAGGTGGCAAGGAAATCTGTGGTTACCAGATCAAGGCTTCCTTTTTTCTTCGAATTGAATCCACTTGGCATTGAGCTGTCGGTTTCAACTGCTTAAGCAATTCCGATTTAACTCAATCCGAATCTATTGACAGTAGATATGAATGTCACCTTCCTTATAACTTTATTCGGGTGTGTTACAGAAATCTCTAGAGATTTTCGTATAAACGCTTGCTTTTCAAATTCTAACTGCTTGCCTTTATATGTGAAGAACCACATATATGCCCGCCTACTAGATTAGATGACAAAAGTTGAGCTATTTGATACCGACTGCTCAAGGCCAAGTAGATTTAATGCGTACGGTTTTACTAAACTATGATCTAGTAGCCGACCTTATTTTTATCATTTCCCATCTAAAGTCATCCATGTTTAGTTCTAAATCAAATCGTTTGTAAAAAAATCTCTAGAGATTTCTGGAACACACCTGATTAAAATAGAGTTCAACAACGTGGAATTGAGAACAGGCCTGATTGTATCACTGTTTGAAACAAAATTAGCAATGTTTAAGTTTTCCACCAATTCAAATTCTGATATGGCTTGCTTTACCTCGAATTCCATGGATTTATTAACCATTAGTTTTGTTAGCAATAGTGAAGTTAAGAAACGGGCCTCCAAGAATTTTTTCATTTACAATACATCTGAAAATTTTATGGCTAGTTGAGTTTGTTATCAAACCACTTTAGCTTTTAAAAAAGACATACAGATTGCCCCACCGCATATTTTTGGTTTTGCTTTCAAATACGCAGATCATAATGGAAATTCTAAAAGTTTCATCTACTTCTCCCTAAAACTAACCACAACCCGTGACAAATGTATGGCGGCAGTCTTATCTTTGAAATACAATTGAGAATGTCGATCTACCCCAACTGTAATATACCCTGTACCTACCATAGTTGACATTTCCAAGCTGTTTCTAATATCCGATATAGCCATCAGCTCTTGATCATGCTTTTTACAATTAGGTACTGACATTGAAAACAAAAATATTTTGCACTGTTTTCGATTTGAAGCTTCAAGGTACAAGCTTGTTATGAAATTTTAGTTTCTAGGTTTCTGGGAGAAGGTCTTGGTTGGAACCTTGGTTTGGCCCAAGTTTTATACAATTTTAATGAAATTGCAATTTTTGTGAATAAAAAAATATTCTGAATTTCTGTACTTTTAGTCAGACAGATAGAGCTGATAAATGGTTTACATTGATAAGCTGACAAAATCTTAAAAAAATTTGACGTCATTTGACAAATAAGTCTTATATTGGGAATTTGATTTTTTTAGTTTTAATTTGATTTAATTTAGTTGTTGCTATAATTTCACTTAATTTTCATTTTGGTTACCGCAGCACACATTTAAAAAAATGTTAACAAATACAAAAGTGTGAGTCAGGAAAACCTTGATTGATGCCATTAAAATTTTTTGTGAAAATACTAAAATATTTGTATTGTCCTGTTTCGATTTATATAAATTCATAAATAAATCGACTTCATCTCCACTTTTCGACAAAGTAATTGGGTCAGAGTTGCTTTCCACATTTAGTTGCAATGGAACAGAATTGGATAAAATTCTGAAATATATATCTGTCAAAGCAGTTAAACACTTACTTTTCTGTTCAGAGGTTAGCATAACATTATAACGATGGTCTAAGAAAATGGCATTAATTTCAAAGAGCGAGACCAGTCTTTTTTTATTTTTTCTTTTTCTATTTCACTGAACAAAAGTTTCGCTGAGCAGGAATATTTTTTTTTATTTGAAGCTTACAATTGAGCCAAATTACGTAAAAATCCCCCAAAATTTACTGCTCGGCTTGCAGTCTAGTCGTTGCAACTTCAGCTGGTTCAAAAACGCTTACAATTTGATCAATTGTATCCCAAACTTTTTTTTCTAAAAAGAAATATGTGTTTGCTGCCGCGAAGTTGCAACAGAAGTTATAAACGCGCTTCTATAGAAGATAGTTCAACATCCTGTTCGTCGAACTCCAACCCATAGGACAATCAATTCGCGGCTTATTAAGATTCTTATCTGACATAAGGTTGCTAGTAGTTGGCGTACGCTGCGCTTTCACTAGTCCTTGCAGCTGTAATTGAAATCGCACTCACGACCAGCTGGAGCGTATGAGCTGCATAAAAAAGGGACAGAAGGCAATAACTTAGCAGAAAGCCAACATGCAAAAACAGAACTTATGTGAGAGCGTCAAATATATACAGACTTTCATTGCTATTTTTGTTGCAGTCTTCCACACAGAAAAATAAATGCACGGACGTCAGAAACAATATATGTTGTCACTCTCTAACGCTCTACACCGTTGGCGCAGTTAGCAGCTCCGAATATGAATATAGTTATGACTTGGCGGCAGCTACGGAAATTAAAGCCCGACTATAACATACTCTGTACCAGCTCATTTGCTCCCGACTATAATATTATAATACATCCAAGGAGTCATGCGGTTATCGTGCGATATTTATACCCGTTACTCGTAGAGTAAAAGGGTATACTAAAGTCGTGCAAATGTATGTAACAGGCAGAAGGAATCATTTCCGACCATATAAAGCATATATATTCTTGATCAGCATCAACAGCCGAGTCGATATAGCCATGTCCGTGTGTCCGTCCGTCCGTCTGTCTGTATGAACACCTAGATCTCAGAGACTAGAAGAGCTAGAGCAACCAATTTTGAAATGTAGACTCCTATTGTCTGCACGCAGATCAAGTTTATTTTCAATTTTTGCCACGGCCCCTCCCGCCCCCGCAATTTGTTCGTACTTTGTAGAGATATGTAGTACTCAAAATTATTTATCGATTTGCTGGAGTAATGATGAAGATGGGATGAACGATACTCAAGTTATGAGCAAAAAACGGTGAGTTAACAGCGTTGAGCAGCAATGTTATAGAGAGAGAGAGAGAGAGAGAGAGAGAGAGAGAGAGAGAGAGAGAGAGAGAGAGAGAGAGAGGAGAGAGAGAGAGAGAGAGAGAGAGAGAGAGAGAGAGAGAGAGAGAGAGAGAGAGAGAGAGAGAGAGAGAGAGAGAGAGAGAGAGAGAGAGAGAGAGAGAGAGAGAGAGAGAGAGAGAGAGAGAGAGAGAGAGACTTAGAGAGCGCACTGCGTTGTCCGTTGTCCGTTAACTGTTTATTGTTTATTTTGTTGTCTGATCTGTTTATCGGTATGAATTTGGAGTCATTTATGTTGGATTCAGTAATTGACAAATGTCTATTGATATCTGGCGGATAATAAATAGCCCAGTTAAAACATGTTGCATACTTTTCGGCTGACCCACCTCAGGCATACAGGAAGGCTATTAAACATTTGTTTCCATGAGTAACGGGTATATCGAAGTCCGTTAGAGCCGACATTAACTTACGCTCTCGTTTTATTATACGCTCATCTCTAAGTTTCTTCCTCTCTCTCTCTCTCCCAAAGATTGTGTTTGTTTAAATACAGCGGTGGTTGGCGGGATAGGCGAGGGGGTGGGGGGATGCCGCTTAACTTTTTTTGCTCATAACTTGTGTATCGTTCATCCGATCTGTATCATTCCTTCAGAAAATCGATTAATAATTTTGTCTACTAGATATCTCTAGAAGGTACGAAGATACGATACGATAGAATTATCATCAAAACTGTGGGAGATATGACGTGTTTCCCAATTGTGGGAGCGGGTGGGGGCTTAGCAAAAATTAAAAATATACTTGATCTGCCTGCAAGTATAAGGAATAAATGTCCCATACATGTCAAACCTCTATCTCTTACCATCTCTTCGTTCATACGGACGGACGGACAGACAGACAGACGGACATGGGTATATCGATTCCGCTGTTGATGCTGATCAAGAATATGTATACTTTATAGGTGATTCCTTCTGCCTGTTACATACTTTTGCACAAACTTAATATACTCTGGTACCGTTGGTACAGAGTATAAAAATAGCTTAGAACCGAAGCTGTACCGGTGTTTAGCAAATTCTGAAATCTTATATTAGCTTCCAAGAAAAAAAAACTACCTTGTAGTTATTGTATCAAGGCACTGCTTCAGCAATTCTGATTTTAATTCAAACCAGATCTAGTAATCATAGGTTAAGCGTCAAGAAAATTTGAGTTGACGTTTTTATTGTGATACAAGAAATAACGCAACAGAAAATGTATCTACAGTTGTCGGTGGAAGTAACGCGATACAGCGGGGCATCGAATGCGATTAAGTCAGTCTTATATGTATATTGCTACATTTAAATCATAAAACTTAGTCCGACTGAGAATTTTGAAGCTCGGCTATGCGCGATCTCTTGTTATTGTATTACGGGCTTAATTTATCGATTTCTCAAAAAAAAACCGCATTGGAAAATTTTCTAATGATTGTGTAATAATTTCCTCTTTTAATCTGGTACCGTTGGTACAGAGTATAAAAATAGCTTAGAACCGAAGCTGTACCGGTGTTTAGCAAATTCTGAAATCTTATATTAGCTTCCAAGAAAAAAAAACTACCTTGTAGTTATTGTATCAAGGCACTGCTTCAGCAATTCTGATTTTAATTCAAACCAGATCTAGTAATCATAGGTTAAGCTTCAAGAAAATTTGAGTTGACGTTTTTATTGTGATACAAGAAATAACGCAACAGAAAATGTATCTACAGTTGTCGGTGGAAGTAACGCGATACAGCGGGGCATCGAATGCGATTAAGTCAGTCTTATATGTATATTGCTACATTTAAATCATAAAACTTAGTCCGACTGAGAATTTTGAAGCTCGGCTATGCGCGATCTCTTGTTATTGTATTACGGGCTTAATTTATCGATTTCTCAAAAAAAAACCGCATTGGAAAATTTTCTAATGATTGTGTAATAATTTCCCACATTTTGATTTTCAATACATTTGTAAAGCGTTTAATGTCGCTTCATTTCATTATTGCCAGGGATAGTCCACATTTTGCATTTGATTAAAAATAGTTTCGTTTAATTTAAGTTTTCAATCCATTTCTTTATTTACAGAGGTTCTGCAGGATCCCGCTGTTGTCGCAAAAATGTCAGATACCAAAGCTGCTGGGGAAGTTAAGGCATTGGAACAATTCTACATGATGCTGCAATGTGAACCAGCTAAGGCATTTTATGGCAAAAAACATATTCTACAGGCGGCCGAGTCCCAAGCCATCGAAACTTTGCTAATTTCAGATAATCTGTTCAGGTAAGTGACATTGAAAAAAAGAAGCAACCCAATACAATTACAGTCATTACCATATGAGGATAGGTTCTGGAATTGATTCAGTTTTGAATTCTTCGTCAGAGGTTGTAACATTTTAGTAGTTTTCTGTTCGTCCCAAAGCTAATTTCAATTTGAAAACATTTCAAGTTCAATCAAGCAAAAAGATCAAGAGCGCAATCGTTGACAAGCCCACAGTGCCAAACCTTCAACTTCAACGAATTGTCTCAGAGTGGTGTGACGACATATGGAAGCATCTGTTGTTGCGCTACTAAATTTGGGGTTAATGGCTTGAAAGAGTCTACGAAATAATATTATTATTTTACTCAAAATGGACAAAGTTCAACATAATATCGCATTTTTAAGTAAAAATTCATATTTTTATTCCAATGATGTGAATTTGTTTAATATGATTATGGGAAACATTTCCTCACGGTTCTAGAATTCGAATGTATTAAGGACCAGCCCGATCTAATTACTATGTTCAAATTAATTTGCCAAAAGTCAACCCTTCAAAACCGGTTCGGTTTGTATTTTTCGGATCCAACAAACCGGTCCATGAACTGAACCAATTAGATTAATGATCTCGCGAACCGGACTCGCTTTTATTTTTAAAACGATTCGTTTCAAAAAATTACTTAACATCTTAACATATATATTAATTACATCTTACATCATGAGTCATTTGTCATCTTTATTGGGTGGTCCTTTAAGACACCAACCTACTTATTATTTTGACAAAACAAAAATTTATAAATATTGGCATAGCAAATAGTTAAGCATGTGGGATTATAAATTTATAAACCAAGTATCGAAACAAGACCTTGGATTCGGCGCAGACAGAACCTTGAATTAGACCGAAACATCGGCAGATTTTCAGAGTTAGTATGCTGCTTCATTACAAATTAATTCCCTTAAAATTTTATTGTTTCGAAATTGTAGACTTGCTTTTACAAGAAAACTGCTGCTATCTTATCTAAACAGTAAAATTTTATCTAGACGTTATACTTCCATGTTCAGTAAAAGATCTCTTGCCTTCCGTAGCGCATCAATCTGAATACATAATGTGACTGTTGTGAGTTTTGCACAGTTTTGCCATTTAAAGAAAGCACGTCCAAAACATTCATTTGATTGCCCCCGCCTGACCGAAGCGTCGCAACGCTTTGTGTGCTTCACGATCAAGGTTGCCCCAATGTCTAAGGCTGGCCGTCGCCATTTTTGGACGCTTGTTGTTCTGTTCTGCTCTGTTTTGTTTATAAAACTCAGCCTGTTTACATTTTTAATGAGCCGCGATTGAAATTCCATTGAGAGTAATTTTTTTTGTTTTGTTTTTATTCTATTTACTTAAAATTACTTAAACAGTTTTAATTTTATTTAGCACATTTAATCAGTCAGAAATAGTAGGCAAGCGGGAGTCCACAATCAAAAAGTGTTCACATCGCTAGAGGCTGTTGCTGGCGACGACTCGCCTTTATCTCTACATTTTTGATTGCTGTTGAGGAAACGAAACAAAAAAATAAACGAAAGAACACACTAAATGATAACGCCTTAAATTGTGCAATTTATGAGTTTGATTTACCATCTTCTTCTCTGGCTTCTCTGTTGCTCGTTCCAATGATTTTTGCTTTGTTTCTGCTGGGCCAGAGCGTCTTTAGCATTGTTTTCCATTGTGATCCAATTTTTATGGCCATCATTTAGCGTTTTCCTCAAAGGCAATAGACGACGACGACCGGGAGTGGGAGGTGACAGCAAAAGCAATGACGGTGGCTGTGGACAGCATTTTCTGTTGAGTTTTTGCTCTTCACACATTGCAGAGTCTGATTGCCATTGTGGATAGCCTAGTTCAGAGATGGTGTAGTCGGCCTGTCTGGTAAGCATCTTGTGTTGTGTGCGATAAGTAGCCGGTGAAGCGCAGGCACTTGAATAGGAACTAAAGTTGAAAAAGAAATGAGCAAAGAAGAAAAAAGTTCAAGTACAGTTGAGTAAAGCACTTAAGTGAATTGTGAAATAAGTTTTTTGATTTCATTTGTTATATGTAACTTTAGATTAAACAAAAAATTTCATTCATTTGCTTTGGCATTACATTTCTCCCAACTTTGCAACCCAGATTGTATTTCCTTAAATAAAACTCAATCTAAATAGACCTAGGAAGAAATCCAAAAAGAAAAGAAAACAAATCTCTAATAACACATCGGTAAATTGAAAATAAATATTATAAAATAGAAAATATATTTGATTAGTCAAAGAACTTTTTCATTTCATAAAAAGGTTCAGCTTATGTCAAAAGAAAAGGAGGTAAAATATTAGAGTTGATCACGGGAGGTGGGGATAATGCGTAAGGAAAATATATAAATATCCTCGTTAAACCACGAGATGAACTTATGGTTGTGAAATTGAATTACTTTCATGTAATTTTCTATGAAAACGAACATTAAAAGCTAGGGTTCCACGGATGAATAATAGTCAAAAATGATTGATTGATAAAAGATGCTTTGGCTTAAAACTAAACCTTAGGATCGATAAGTTTAGAAACTAGTCCCCTAAACGAACCTCTTTAAATAAGAGTTTTGGAGCTTTGCAGACTTGCAAAAAATAACAAATAATCAAAAAATATGAAATATAAGTCAAAATTACACTTAAAATGATCGAATGATAACTTAACTATGCAAAATGATTAAAAAACTTTAAAAATTTGAAATAATAATATAAATTAAGATTGAAAATCAGTTCGGTTTAAGATTTTTGGGTACCTTGAAACTGAAACATTTACGACCTTCCGAATCGAAAAAGAATTTGATTAACTTTATGAAATAATTTTTTTGACCGGAATGAATTAGTTGTATAGTTAGGGTGTTGCGTTATCAACCGCAGAGGTGCCCAGAGCCAGCTTACGGCCGCGTAGACACCAATACAAATGAAGAAAACATTTCTCAAGCAACAACATCCTCAAGAAACCAAAAGAGAAACCCGATTATTGCCTGCTAATGTGTGTGTCTGCTCGAGGCTGTCTGATCCACACGAAATCATTTGTCTGCCAACAACAAAATCTACATTGAAGACGGCGCAAACACATGTTTCTTTATGCGTTCGAAATTAAAAGATGATGAAGTTATATCCGTAGGCTTTTGCCATGGGCTGTGTGCGAGTGTGAGTGGATTTGCACACGGTTATAGCTATGCGCTGTCTATGTGATCGCCTATAGGCGCGGCTATCTCTATTTGAAAATCAACGAATGCGCGGCATGGCCTGTGGTCACCCCTGATCTACTGTAACAAAAGTTATATCCAATTTGAACATTTTATGCCTAATTACTTCCAGAAGGGCATATAAACAATTGTCAAATAGTGAAATGTTATTGGGAGTTGGAGGCTGCCATCCAATTTTTACAAGCCGGGAAAAAGGATATATGCACAATCATAATAATTAATGTGAACTATTTGATTACACAACCCAACATTGTTTTTGGTGCATGCCTTTTTCGATCTGATTATGTTAATATGGATTGCTCTAAGCAAAACTGCATTATTGGTTTTGTTCTACCAGCTCTTGTTTCCAAGATAATGCGGAAAAACGAAGTTGTTAAAATGTAGTTACTCCACTATTTATGGAGGCCACACTTGGCATAACTATCTGAATTTTTGTGCTATTTGCAAGAGAGCATATATTTATGCATGCAAAAAGAGAAGTCAGGGAAGTTTCTCAATATAAATCATCCCCTCTTAGCTAATGTGGTTGTCGAATTTCTGTTGAAACAACCTAGGCATAAAGACCAACAAATTATCTAGTTATGAGAATTTTCTTTTGCATTTATTTCAGCTTGTTTGTCAGAGCTATAACAGGCTTAAGAGAAAAATACATATTTCAATTAATGGAAGGAAAACTAGATGGCCACTCTAAATCTGTATAGGAACTGTAAAGAGGCTACATAATTCAGCATAAATTGTTATATGTTTACTTTTAGATGATAAATTCTAAGTTGATTCAAGTAGCTTTTATACAGTTCTCTTACAAATTTTCAGTGGGAATCTAGTTTTCCTCCCATAAAGTGAAATATGTATTTTCGTCTTAGACATACTGTAACTTTGTAGTAACAAATAAACTGATTTAAATGTTATTAATCCAATAATCACGCTAGCATAAACGGGATGATTTATTCTGAAAAAAAATGCTATAAATCGAGAGTAGTCTGGCTTTAGAGTCGAACTATGACACTTTCTACTGTACTTATATAGCGCACCTCACAAAGTTGATCATTTTGTTGGCCTGAGCAATTGATTGATGTATCTAATTCAATCTTTATAAAATTTTGTACCGATTTGCAGCTATGCTAAAAGTACAATAAATACCAGGAAAGTAGCCCCGTTATGACTTAACATAAAATCGCTATTTCGAGTGAGTGAACCAAAGAAAAAAACAAACAGGTGTCGTACAATAATTTCCACTTCAAAAATAAGAGTTCATTTGCAGCAACAAAGTCATTATAGTCATTTCTGCGAATCAAAAGAACAAATTTTTTTGCAAAGCTCAAAATCTACATCTAATAGTCTTGTTTCTCGGGCACATTCTCTAGAACATTCACTGATTTTCTGATAGATAAAAATTATTTCAGTAAATTTCTCATATGAAATGAATGTCTATTTGGATGACAAAATCCAACATTCACCAGCGAAATGGCTAAATTTACTATCGATATGTTATCGAATACTCCAGTAGAGTAGCAATAGAAACAACTGATCGTTTTATGGCCCTTACCTTGTAGTAAGGGACTAGTAAACGGTATTTAGTATTTTCCTTTTGATATATTTTGAACCATTCGTGTGTAACCAAATAGTTTCAGGAGTGCTATGCTAATAGAAAGAGAAATGGTGTTTAAATATGCAGCTTGATCCCTCATGAACGCTATATTTTTAGGAAATTTGTATGTTCTGATTTTTATTTAATACAAATCGATTTAGATTTTGGAACTCAAATTTTCTATTCCTTTTTATTCAAACATTATAAATCTTTACCAATGCTGATTGCATATATTTTGATTGAATTTGGTTACGGAAACCGGCCTGATAATATCGCACAAATTTAATATAAGAAGTACAACTTAAAATGTGTAATTTTTGAGATAACTTGCAAAAGCCGAATAGAAAGCATTTTCTTGCATTCAATGAACTATCTAATTGACTTAAATCTGTTGATTTGTTATAATCTTTTCTGGTCTATCCACAAATAGGAAAATAACCTATATTTATTCATCGTACATTCCCAAAAATGGACAAACCCTTTCACTTCTTGCTCAATACACTCAACCACAATCAACTTTCACAATAATTCAATAAATAAAAAATTGAAAACCAATGGTATTCAAGCCCATTAAAATTTACATGCAAAGCCAGCTGCAACCACAAGAGGAGGCAGAAAGAGGGGCAGGTACCAGAAAAACTGGTTGTTGGTTTGCTAGCTCAAAGATAAATCAAAAGAAAAAGAAGAGAACCCGTCCCAAGACCAACATGTAAGAGGAGGCAGGGCAGGGGTATTACTTGCAAATGCATCCAAGAAGCAACTATAAGTTGGCACCAAGTGGATCATATTACATACACATATGTATGTACATGGCATTTGGCTTATTTGTGGAACACAAGTGGTACTGGGAATGAGAATGTCCGCTACATAAAACTTGCTCCAAGCTAGCCCATAAACGGTGCGATTTAATAAATTAAAATTCTTTATTTGTTGTCGACGTCTTACGCCTACCACATTGAGAGTTTCGGTTAATTAGTTCAGGCTGGTATATATTCCCGTCTTTACCATTACTTTCAAAAACAGCTCTACAAACAGAGATCTAACCTCTACACACGCCAAACAATCGGAAAATACACGCAAATTGAGCTGAACATACAATATGTATATAAAGATTGCATGTGACGTGCGACTTGAATTGTTTTGCAAATTGATAAGCGTGTGAAGGAGCATTGTATACATAGGCAAACCAGATATTGGAGAGTCGGTACACATGAGTACGAATGGATTTAACAAATCGCATGGATAGTGTTTAGACTCAAAATTGTTTGTTATTTATAACAAGCTAAGGTCCAATTTCTCAAACAAATTTTTGGATTGTGAAAGTTTGTTAATTGTTGAGCTAAGCCTATTTATGAGCCGATAAACACAAAATATACAAACAAATATTGTATTTTTTGATTAGCAACAACTTTTTTGTACAAGCTTAATTAATTTTATTAAGAAAGCAGCCGCCTTTTCAATTTTCACAGCGATTTTGACAGTCTAGGAATGACAAGGTATATTTTTGTGCGAAGAAAAACCAATTCAAAACCGTCCAAAAACCAATCATTGGTAGAAAGGTTAGTTTCAGAAGTCCTAATATTAAGTCAAATTTCAATTAATTGATGTTTGCTACATAGCTTTGAGCAAAGCTAATTTCATCAGTCTTAATTAAGATTAAGTCTGTTCTGTGACAAATTTCCACTCAATTTTAATAAATTCAGAAGGGACAACCCTATGCGGTCGTCCAAAATGTTATTGTTTTGTTGTTTTCGCGGTTGTTTTGATAATTGTTCGTCTGAAGACTTTGAACTCTTCATCCTTAAGTTAAACTTTAAGGGGGGACTACGGCGCTTGAGATCGAGTTATTTTTTAGGCATTTTCAATAACGATTGGCTATTTATTTAGGTATTACAAAAAATATTTCTGTTTTATTTTCAATTTGAAAATTTTTTGAACTGGCGAAATATGCTTGTTCTTTGCTGAAACATTTCTTAAATCGCATGTCGCTTGACGAGAATTTTTAATCCGATACTAAATGCAAACAAAATTTTGGTCTAAGGTTCAAAACATTCGTAGTAGATGACAAAATGTTTCTGGCTTATTTGTTAGTCATCCCTCATACTTAAATTTTTGAGATGTATTAGGTATGACTTAATTTCTATATTACTATTATACAAAACATACTAATTTTCTTTGTATTTTAAAAGTGATACAAGGTGTGACTCGAAAATTCTCATGTCATTTTAGTTCATTAAACACACAGTTTACTCTGTGATTTGTTAGTTTATGTGACAAATAGAGCTATCTAGAAGTTGAGAAATCGGACCTTAGTAATACTGTGTTTGTGTTATTGAGAAACAACGAGTGCATTTTTATATTTATACACACGCAGCTATCTTACAAATACTGCCTTAAGTTAGTTAGAAGATAAGGGATGATAAATTCTTAATAAAAGATAGCTCACTCATACTGAGCAAGTTCATACAAATGAAATCTTACAACCGTGCTCAACTAAAAGTGTATAAGTCGTCTATACAACAGGCATGTTCTCAATTCCACTACTTTTTGACAAGTATATCGAACGCAATTCCCCTTCGGTTTCCGATTTTTGTGTTCTCAATTCCGAATGAAATTGCCTTCGTTTTGCTTTTCGAACCACCGGTCCAAGCGGGATCAACACTAGATACAATTCCAAGCGAAACGATCGAAAATTGAACAAACGAAAATGAGAGCAATTACTTTTCATTCCACCGACCAACTAGCATTACTTTTCAAAACGAAAAACTTTATCGTTTTGGCATTGCGAGAACACGAACCAATTCCACTTTCGAAAAGTTGACGTGGAAGTGGAATTGAGAACATGCCTGATAGAAATTGTTAAGCTATTTCAATTACAATTGGAGAGTAAGAGAAGCTCGTCTATGGCTTGTTGTTCTGCTTGAAACCACGGAATACCGAAAAGAACCGATTAAAAACCAGAACCAGACTCGGAACCAGAACCGATACTTATAATCCGGTATCCGAGAAACGATATTCTTAAAACCGAAAAGACCGAAAAGAACCTAAATATTATACCGGTAAAGTTTCGGTTCTAAATGCAACAACTAGACTGCAAAGCTGTCAATTATTTTTTGAGGAAGTAGCGTACGTTGAAGTAAGTACACCTGCGTCACGGCTTGTTACGCGTGAACCTTAGGCAAAATACGGGTTATGCAAGGCATAGCTAGTAATACAACGATTTTGTGATAAGGGGATATATTTAAGAGTCAGTCTAATAGGAACGTTGAGGTTAATTTAGCCAACCAACTCGGATGATTCGATTTCACCATTAATAAGTCTATGCATAAAGATAACCCCAAGCATTATTTTAATTAAATGAAGTCTACTAGAACGAATGTTTTCAGTTTAAACCACGAACAGAGAACAATAAGAATTGTTTTTGCACATATTTAATTCTATCTTGATGGGTCGAATATGTCGGAGAACATACTCATGATCCGTACTCAAGAATCGGACGGACAAGAGAAGTGTACAGAATCTTCGTCGAAAAGAGACCGTCAAATTTCGTTGACCAGCGCCTTATAAATTTTCACAAAACAGTTTAATGGCATGAATCATTATCAATTTTTCAAAGATTCAAAAAGTTTTCCAATTAAGGAATATGTAGTTAAAAGGTGGTCAGAAAACAAGACAAAGAATTGTATGTATGCCTTTGAGAAAGGCAAGTAAGAGTAGAAAGTTTATTTTCGGGCTGTAATTATTAGGTCGTCGCTAAGAAATTGGATGGATGCAAAATCAATAACCGATTTTTATTTATATTTTACCGGTTCATACCGGTACGTACCGGTATACCGAAATCAAAATCCAGGTAACAAAATGGAACCGAATACCGAAATAATGTTAGAACCAAAACAGAACCTTTTACCGAAACATAAGTTTTGGTACGTACCAAAACCGGAACCAGTGTACGACCTTTGCAATGCATTGGGTGGCCATCACTGCGATAAATGGAAATAGAAAAAATATGTGAACATAATTAATTCCTTCCATTTTGAGCAAGAACTTACTTGTTCCTCACAAATTGATTGACCAACAAAACTGACTGATTTTTTGACCAAATGACAAAGTGGGAAAGGGAAAGACTGAGAACATTGAACTTAAGAAGAACATAAACGTTGTCAAAAACAGTGTGAGAACGGCTTTTCTCATTTGCTGTCACTTTAAGAACAGTTTTTGTCCCATCGGGTTAAACTTCTCATTTCAAGAACATTTGACCTCATTAAATTTGGGAATATTTAGTTCTTGTTTTGAATTGAATTCCACCAAAAATTGAACCTTGGAAAAACTTTAGTGTAAAGTTTTGCAAGCGTCGTCCTTAAATCAAAGTCTTTTAAATACGGTGTTATTAGCCTACTGCATTCGCCGTTGAAGGGAAATCGCTATGCCTAAGTAAATACTTAGCATGCGAAAGGCATAAAAATGACCTAAAATTCCCATTTCACATGTTAATTGATCGTGCAAAAGGTTTTAATGCTGCAATGAAAAACTATTGCAGAACAGTTTCCGAAATCGTGTACATATTTCTTTTATTCCGTTGGCCTTCGTTAGTCCTACATTATTTGATTCAAAAAGGTTTCAAATTACAAAGAAAAAGGCAGACAAGAACAAGAACCTACGTTTTAAAAGCATTTTACTTTAAACATGAGACGTATAATTATTTTCCACATTTTTGTTTAAGTATTCCCATGAGTTGGCATAATGATTGAAATTATAACCGCCAAGAAAAAACCACATTCTTGTTTACTTAAGATATTCAAATAGAAATGGATTTCAGCTTTGCTTAAGTATTTAGAGCACAGCAATAAATGTTATCACTGAAACTGAGTCAAGTACAACATTTCCAAGCACATTTAATTATACATTTTTACGCGTATTTAACTGATATCTTGGAGCCCGCTACCGTTTCCCCCATTTCCACATTTCACTTGAAAAACTGGCCTCCTCCGTCGTGTGTTTTGTGGGGGCCACAAGTGCACGCTAATTCCATTATAACAATTGATTTCATTGTGCAATCATTGTCAGGCAACAAACAATGGCTCAGTTCATGACAATTTTGTGGTTGACGTTAACGGTTGGGGCAATATAAAAAACCCAAAAGATGCACACAGGTAGCAGAAACAGATACTCGTATGTGGATGGGAAAAAAGGTGACTCTTACAGAAAAAATGCGAAGGAACTTCAAACAAAATTAAATAAACTTTCACTTTGGTCTCAACGCACCTTTTATGCGTAATTTGTGCACTTTTTTGTTTGGGGGCTAGCACCAATTTCTTATTTCTTCGCGTCTGTCTTGTTTTTCAATGTTCTTCAATGTTTTTTACGTTCGCACCGCCAGAAAGCCGCTTTGCAACTAATTCTACAAAAAGCGCAGACATTGTTGGGGTCTCTGCACGTGCTGTGGAAGTCGGTGAATGGGTTCCACTGGATTGCTCTCTGCCGCCTCTCTCTCTTTGTCATATGGTCACACCAAACGATCGAGATTTCTCTTTGCTGTTTGATCTCTTTGCCAATGAAACCGCTTTCTGTTTTGTCTTGTCATCAATAAAAATGTTAATTGAAATAAAATTTTCAGTTCGCCTGCACCTTAAAGCATTGTTTTAAGGTTTTTGAACCGGCTGAGTTTTTGTTTTTTTTTTGCAATTTTATGTTGCTATAATTTAGTTTTATACTTATTCGCGCTGACTTCATTGCGCTGTGACCATTAAGACTTAAGTGATATACTACAACCTTTTTATCGTGACGCGTTGAACTCACAATCTCCAGTTAAACTTGACACCTTATGCATTATAGATTACCTATGCCGATCACGTGTCGTGATTCAGCATTTAGCAATTTATTTTATGAACTGAACTGTACTGAATTTTAATATTTCGCAATAAAAAATGCAATAGATATTAATAAACGGTGATCATTGGGAAAAATAATTATGCCTTGATTCACAATTACGGTATGAGCCCAATCCCAAAGTGTTGTTATGACTTGTTATATAAAATTTCAACTATCAAATAATAATTTTGGGGATTAAATTAAAACATTTTCAAACGTGTACCATTTTTATAACCTGCAACCATTTAAATTGGTAAAAAGGAATGCATAAAGATGTTCAGATGAATTAAAATCTCAGTGACTATAGAAAATTGGGACACCATATTTTTCACGTAGACACCTTAAGCTGGCTTTGTTTATTTCAGATCTGGAACTAATTAAATTATTTAAAATTTCGTTGCTAACCGAAAACTTTTCCCTTTCATAATTTTTCACGGTTAATACGTGTTAAATGCGAAAACAGAGCTCTTATTTTTTACCATCATTTGTTCAGCAGCCTAAAAATTGCAAATATCTGTGTTTGTCTCTGATCTTTCGTTAGATAGGAACTGCGAACTGCGAACTTTTCGCATAACTCTTGTATGGCTTAATTCTTTAGTGGAAAGCGAAACTTGAACGTGAGACGCTCAAACTACGGACCTCACTTATCGATTAGGAACTACAACAAAACCCATAAATTAGTCTATGGTAAGCATTTAATTAAATATGAACTGCATAAGGGACGAGGAGCACACTTGTAGAGGCCTATCTAGTGGGATCCACTTGAGATGTGTTGAGAAATTCAAGTACCCTTCCCACTATAACAACGGTTTCAACAGTCGATTCCATTTTTATGTTGTCCTCAAGCATGGCAACCCACCTTAAGCTAGGTACTGAGACGCTGACAATTTTGTCAGAGTCCATCTAATTACATAGCTCAGGAAATCCGGTCTTGAAAATTATCAGAGCGAGTACTGAGCAAGCAACAATTCGCTCTGACAATGTGCATGGACCTGCCAACTTGTTTTTTGAAAACAGCTGATAAATTGTCGTCTTTGATAATTGTCAGTGGTACCTTTGAGAATTGAGCACACAATTTAAAAAATTAAAGCAAAGAAGACAAAAACACAAAACTACAAATGATTGGACACCTAAGAGGTTGACAAGCAAGTGGAGCTGATCAAAGTGGGCGAGTCGCAACCAATTTGATGGAATCTGGCCAATAAAAGCATTTCGATACCGGCAGCTGCATCACTTGTGGTGTAGAATCCTTCTCTGTATGCTTCTCGCAGTATGCCATTTGCCGAATGTATGCAAACCACCTCTGGTTTAGTGTGCGGACCAGCAATTTTAATCTCCCGATACGTTTTGGGTTGTCGTCATAGCAGTATATCTCAGTGGCCAAGTTCTGTTTCCGCAGTCCAAAATAAAGGGCACGGCTTCTACCTCCCCGCACAAAATGCTTCTATGAAAGAGACCATTGCATTAGCAGACAAGCAGACAGCTGAATTTCCCCAAGTGACTTCCATTTTCAGTTTTATACACACTGTTATTTTATTTGAATTAGCCCGCTAATTTTTTATACACACAACAGCTGACTTTTTCCTGTTGCCTGGTCACACTACATTGTAAGAGCGGCTCTGGAAATTATCAATTTCCGCTCCGACAAAATTGTCAGTGTCTCAATACCACACTTTAATGCGAAAAAAAGAAACTACGTAAGATTTCAAGGCGGCTTTTGACACAATCGATAGAAGGAACCTTATTTACATACTCAGCAATATGGGCCTATCGACGAAGTTCCTGACAGTCGCACAGAAAATGTATGAGAAATATAGAGCACCTGTATGGGATGGTTAACAACTGTCAGACTGGTTCCAAAGTAACACAGGAGTAAATCAGGGCTGCTTGCTAAGCCCGCTGTTATTCTTACTCTACATAAACGATATTCGGAAGTTTAACCAGTAGGAATTTCATTTGGCAACATGCATATAAAAACGATACTATACGCGGATGATATGGTGCTCTTGGCTGATTCAGCACCCAAACTCCAAAAAATTCTAAACTGACTAATCGTGTACTGCAAAACTTGGAATCTGAAAATAAACACTGACATGTCAAAATTTCAGGTGTTTAGGGATGGCAGAGGACGTGTTAACTCAAGAGGAAACTTAAACGGTGCGGAGATAGAGAAAGTATCATCTTACAAGTATCTTAGAAAATTTACAATGCACCTTCGTCTAAAACTAAAGGAATCCATCAAGAAAATATTCCAGCTGCCACGAATCACACAAACATCCAGTCTCAATGTGAATTCCATAGTTTGGGAATTCACATCGAGACTGGATTACCCGAGCAATACAGCTACACCTTGGGCACGCATTTTGCATACATGAGGCAGGTGATGGGAAAAACCAGCAACAAGACTGGTGAATAAAACGGCGAGGCTGCTATTAGCAAATGAAGCTCAATGCTTTAGTGAATGGCGACTTATAGCTGCTGAGCATAAATTCCCACTAGAACTCCAAAACCACCGATCATGGGTGGCGGCACACATAAATATACTGAAGCTCATAGCTGAAGGCACTCGAGAAAAATGTTTTGAACAGGCCCAGAGAAGCTTAAGCGGGGGGTTGTACATACAACTTAATTTCTCCCTATGCGAAAGAAACTATTTTAATGACCGCTATAAACTAAAATTTATCACTGAACTTCAAGCCATATAGAGATGGTATCCTGAATGAATGTTCGCTTTGCCATATGCACGAAAAAGATGACGCCTTTCATTTCTTGGCCAAATGTCGAATCCTGGCAGAAATACGATTTGTATATTGGCAACAATCTTCGCTGAACACAGCAGAAGTAATTGAAAATATGAATGGGCGGTGTTGGACCACACTGGCTAGTTATATTTTCGAACCGTTAAACGGCAAACGCTAGACCAGGCGAACTCCAGGAACCGAGAGGCGCAGCCGCTTAAGTGCGACACGAAAACGCGAAGGAAAAACATAAAGTTATGTTAACTATGGTCTGAATAAGTTAAATTAAACGGACCCAAGGATTCCAGTTTAAACCACGAAGAACGAACAATAAGCATTATTTCTGCACAGATTCAATTCTATGTTGATGGGTCGAATATTGCGGAGACCACACACGTAATAAAGAATCGGACGGACAAGAGAAGTGCACGGAATCTTCGTCTTATAGGGATCGTCTAATTTCTTCGACCAGCGCTTAACAAATTTTCACAAATCAGTTTAATGGCATTAATCATTATAAATTTTCCAGAGCTTTAAACGATTACAAAAAAAAGTAGGACAGAAAACTAGACAAAGTTTCCACAATTGTATTATTTTTCAGGATGAAATCCGATGTACGCAAATCCAATGACCTATCTTTATTTATATTTTACCGTTTCATGCCGGTACGTACCGGTATACCGAAATAAAAATCCAGGTACCAATACGGAACCGAATACCGAAATAATGTTAGAATCAAATCAGAAATTTTTACCGAAACTTATGCATAAGTTTCGGTACTTATGCATAAGTTTCGGTACGTACCAGAACAGGAACAGGAACCGAAACCGAAATACGATTCGGTTTGATTCCCTGATATATCTGAAGAATTTAAGTTAGATGCTTCTTCTTTCATACGGATAGACAGACTCCCATAAATTATATATATTCTTGATCAGCAGCAACAGCCGAGTCGATATGGCCATAAGAAATAACTGCCACAATTTTTGTGTATATGGGGTTTAGTGACCTGTTTTTGATATTAGTCAATGTAACAACTGGCTAGCTCAAGGTCTTTGGTTGATTATAAATCTTTATAACCAACACAAATCAACAGATATTAATATCAACATGTTGGAATAGCAATTGGGTATGTCCGTACAACGATCGCTGTTTCGAGAATAACCAAATTCTCTCATCAGCGGACTTGTTTTGGTGTTCACACTTCAAACAACCATCCAGTTTGTACTGAAGCCTCACACAATCGGCGAATAAAGACATAGGAATTCCTAATGTTGTAAATTCGCAGCCCGAATTTCGACTATGGTTTTTTGTTTGAAGGTGTTTGTTTACCAATTTGCTGTAATTAATTCTGTTGCTTATGGCTGCTGCTAGGTGGTTGGGCTATCCGTCCAATGATCCTCCTTAGCAGGGCCACGAGTATTTTTTTTAAGTTTTCGATTTCAAATTTAAAACTCACTTATGCTCAGTATCTATGATATGTAATCCCTGAAATTTTCAGAAAAATCGGAAAATCAATAATTATAAAAAAAACTTTACATACTTTTCGTATTTTCCTTAAGGAACTCAACTTTTGTCATATATTTGCTCTGTTAATGAATATAAAGGAAGACTATTAAACCAGAACAACTAATGATAGCGTTGGAAAAGTAAAGAAAATTATGTTGGTAGCTGTTGAATGACATCAGTAATTATCCTGTTTTACTCAAAAGGGTCATAACTGGTGAGGAATTATGGGTATTTGCCTATGGCGTATTAATCAAAATCCAATAGTCTGAATGGTGAAAGGCCACACTTACAAAAGTTATCAGTTATTTAGAAATCGGTCGATTAACATCAAAATTTGTTTTCCTACTTAATATTCGATGCCTAAAATGGTTTTGTTAATGCTTAATCGAAAATAATCCATTTTGATAAAGGTTTTCAGTCGATTATACAAGCATAAGGAAACGGTTAAAGATTCGGTTGGATTCGGCTGGTTAAAAGGATTCTCTAGTTACTAGATCGGTTATCAGTAAAAAAAACTCATGAAAAAGCTGCATGTTCGAATGAGTTTGAAACTTTTAAAATACTTTAATAAATTTTCTAAAATAATTTCAATATTTTCTTTTCAATTTCTAGATGTCAAGATGTAAATCTAAGGAAAGAATATGTAAACTTGGTTGAATCGGTGCGCGATGCTGGAGGTGAAGTGAAAATATTCTCCAGCATGCATATATCGGGAGAACGTAAGTATACATAAAATCAAAGAATGAGCCCAATGACTCATTATGAAGTTAAAACACAATATATGTACCAGAATAGATAAGAAATTCTTGTTTGAAATTTGTTTTCCTTTTGTGTGTCCGTTGCAATTTCTATGCTCAATTTTCATTTGTTGTGTGTGTTTGTGTGAGTGTGTAGCGCAGCAGTCAGGCCTCCCTCTGTTTAATGACCTCGTTAAAAATTCTATTTTTAAATGGCTCACAGTGCAATAGGCTCCTATGGCAACATATATATATACTTGCGTACATATGTGGGAGGGTGTGTTTGTTTTGGGAGGAATCTCCCACAATGCAAAGTCCAAAGAAATGCGAATTATTTTTGAAATGTTGCCAAGTAGCGACACTTTCATTTTCAATTTAATGTTAATTAAAGTTGCATCTTTTTGAAATATATAAATTTCTGTTTTGCCATGAGTCATTCTTTCACTTTCGCTTTTTGCTATTTGTAAATGGGTCGCTGTTGCAGTTTTGTTAAAAATAGCTATTAATACATTGTAGTTTTTCGGATGATGAGAGACTATTTCAACACCACTTGAGTGCTTGCTTCTGTTGGTTGCGGTTAATTTTAATCAGTTTGAAATTACCTAAATAAACATGGTTTCTCTCCAAGTGTAAACAAAAACAGTCTACATTTTCCAGAACCTGCACTAAACTAAAGAAAATTGTGTAATTATTCTTCTAATGGAATATTCATAGCCAAGTTGAATGTTAAGTTCAAAAACTGAGTCATTGCCTAGAACTGGTGAGCCTTGACAGCTCACAGCTTAGAAACCTCCTACGCCCCCCGTGGAATATAAAAAGTGCATTGATTTGGCTTAAAACTGCCTTGACAAGAGCTCAAAGAAAACACCGGATATTTAAATTACTCATTTTATGGGTTAACTGTTTGGCACTACAAAGCTATAAATTTAAATCAAGAAAACTCAACAGCTATGCAAGATTGTAGTTTATATATAAATTTTCTGAGACAGAATCGAAACTGTTGAGCAGCTTGAACTATTATATTGAAAATTAAACAATTAGTTCCAAGGCATAAATACTCTTTATGGAGAACTAGTAGCCGTTGACGCCTTGCGGATAAGATATCATCTTTGAACCCGAACAGGTACAATGATGCTGAGCTTTTTGGTTGTCCAAATAAGGCTGGTATTAAGAAAATTAACAAATTGTGGGATCTAAAAATAGCTCGAGAATTAGGACTCGATTCAATGGATCAAAAAGATTTTAAACCACCAATATGAACTTTAGATTTCTTCTTTAATGTTTGAGTTTTCCTCTCTACTGACTAGTGCATTGATATATAAGGTTACCCTTGTCGCACTTGGATGTAAGATTAACCATAAATTGAAATTAAATTAAAAAAAGCCATATTTTCCAGCTTTGGCAACCATTTTTAAAATAAAATTCCCAGAAATTTAAAAATATAATCAAGTCGAATATAGACACTTGAAAAAATACCAACCAGTACCAAATGTCGTATAGTTTAGCAAAGGTACGGAACTAGAAAGTGGAGAAAAACGACCAGCTGCATTATAACCAGAACAATATGCCGCACACGCAACGGGGGTCAAAAATACCATGTACTCTCGATTCATTTGCTATCAGAATGTATACATTAAAGGGCTGCATGAATGTATTCAAAGCCACTCATGAAGCCTTGAAACTCAAAATGAATTGAATGAGTTTTGGCACACACTCTAATGAATTTGAATGAATGTGAATGTGAATTTACAACATTCAATCGATGAGGGCCCGAATTGAATTGAAATGAATATAGAGTGAGGGTCGAATCAGAAAATAAATCGTAATTTTCAAGGTGACGAAAAATGGGAAGGAAACAAATTACGAAAGCGCGAAAGTAAATTTATTGGGTAGCTAAATTAAATGAAACAGTTTAAAAAACTTTGTTTTTACAATTCAATTTTTGGAATGGAGAAACGTTATTTTATTTACATTGTCATTGTTGGTTGTAATAATACAACGTTTTTTATGTATTAAATTCCTTGTTTCCTTCATTCATTCACATTCATTCGATTTGAGTATTCAAAAATTTTACATTTAATGTGACTGAATGCAATAAGAATTCATTCAGTTGAATTTTTGTACTCAAAAATTCATTCATATTCATGAGTACTTATTGTTGCTCATAGTTTGAGTGCACTCATGCAGACCACTAGTATACATGCACTCAGACCACACACGCCCTAGCTGATAGCAGTACGGGCTTCCGCTTTTGACTATACCGAAATTTGAAATACCTGCTGCTGATGCTGAACTGGACCATTCAGTTAGCTTCAAAATCCATGTTATGTACCGAAACAAAGGTTAAAATCAGGGCTCCAAGCCGGCACGGAGTCGAACTACCCCGGAGTCGGAGTCTCCGGGATTTTCGGGAAGTCCGAACTGGCGCCGAAAAATTTTTCCCGCCCGAACCTAAACCTGAACCGGTAAAAAAGGCAAATATAAAATGTACATTTTACTTTCATTATTTACGGTTTCTAGCGCAACAACAATGAATTTGACTTATTGCCCTCCAAAGGGTACAGTCCCCTCTTTGCATCTACATTTTTATTCGCATCATTCTGTTTATGATGGTCTTTTAATAAATTTTTAAAAATTTTCTTTTTATGCATTTTAAACGACTTTGACCTTTGATTTCTTTAAAATTTGACTTGCTAGAGAAATTTTGAAAATTGTTGTGTATTCAGCTTGAAACCCTCCGTCGAACGGTATCTATTACACTCCCCGGTCTAATTTTGAAAAAATTTGGGCTAAATAGTCCTGATTACCGATTTTGCAGGGCTTTAAACTAAGACTATTCTATTTCGCTTTCATAAAAATTTTGCGATTTAGAGTACAAATTTGGTACATAAACCGGTTTGAAATCGTAAAGTTTTGCGAAAGCGAAAATATATTTCCATGGTCTTTAAACTAAGTCTAGGGTTTCAGCGGCGTAAGGAAACTGGCAGCCTTCAAGTATCGATTACAACTCTGTATATATTTACGTAAGCTTGGCCTGTTTTCAAAACAGAGGTTCTATGTAATCGGAAAATTGTGCGTATTACAGAAAGCACTTCGGCCTTAGATGACAACTCAATATACCATTTGAGAAAATGTTGGCGAGAAAGTATACGATCAGTTCACAAGACGATACACAATTTCGAAATTTGTGTGTGGACTAGCTGTGCACGCGTCCACACACTTGGTGTATGAAGTTGTATAACGTATACTTTAGAACAGAGATGGGCATGCACACATATCGACACACTTTTCACACGCATACAAGCACAATTTGCGTGCGCCCCATTCGTGTTCTATAAATAGCTTTCAATGCTTATAGCGTACGTGTGATTTTGTGCAGTCGGCCGCGGCAGAGCTCCTATGCACACGAGGCAGCGCGCTGCCTCGTGTACATTGGAACTTCGCGACGCGCCCATCTCTGCTTTAGAACCTTGGACACTGTTTAGTACTAGTTGTATCGGATTGTAATGGGGATTAACATTAAAAAACTTAAAAAAAAGTTAGATGTGGAGGGAACTGAAGCTCGGGACCACGAACACAGAAACACACGGACGACGGCGCAGTAACTCACTCGACTATTAGGCATAATGGAAGAACTGGCAACAAAATCATAGTTACAGACTGTAAGCAGTTTCCTTTTTTCAAAAGTCAATTCACACAAACATGACACAGCTCGACCCGAAGTCGCACGAAATCAAAGTTCCAGAAAATCTCTACACATAACTGTGTACTCGAAACGTAGCCTACAGCGGTACATGTTGTGGAGAAACCTCATTCACCTCTGCGTCGCTGGGATATGGACGAAAAGTTCCCTATTTTCGCCAATTTAGCCAAATTTTGTTAAAAATTTGGTCAAACCATTTACCTGTGGGACCAACTATGTATGAACGAAATGTTTAAGGTTTTTCCCATTTGCATAAGTGCTTTTATTCCCGTTACTCGTAGAGTAAAAGGGTATACTAAAGTCGTGCAAATGTATGTAACAGGCAGAAGGAATCATTTCCAACCATATAAAGTATATATATTCTTGATCAGCATCAACAGCCGAGTCGATATAGCCATGTCCGTCTGTCCGTCTGTCTGTATGAACACCTTGATCTCAGAGACTAGAAGAGCTAGAGCAACCAAATTTGAAATGTACACTCCTATTGTCTGCACGCAGATCAAGCTTATTACAAATTTTTGCCACGCTCACCCCCGCCTCCACAATAAAAAATGTGGTTAACTCCCACAATTTTGAATGAGTAATGGGTATACCGACTTTAACTTACGCTCTCGTTTGAGTAAGGTAAACACAAAATTATTCCTGAACTCCGGTTCGAACCTGAACATAGGTTCAGCGACCTTCCGTGAACCCGAACCCATAATGTTCCACGAGTTCGAACCCCCAAGAAATGAAACGCGAATTAACCTTTTAAGATTTTTAAGCGCGGCATAGTTTAGGTGGCCAGTGAAATTCCTTTAGTTAAATATATTGATGTAAACTTCAACTATTACTTATTAAAGTGCTCACTCTAGGTAGCTCAAGAACGGTTGGGCAACAATCAATATTCAAACAAAATTCATATTTATACATGTAAGAAAGTCAGTAAAACCCGACTTTAATATACTCTGTAACTGCATTTGTAGCTGAAAGCAGCGCTGCTGCTGCGCTGCAGCAGCGAGCATTGTTTTAACTTGAGTATCGTTTATCCTATATTTGTAATTTCTTCGGCAAATCGATAAATAATCTTGATTATTTCATATCTCTTGAAAGCACACACCATCTGTCTACAAAACTGTGAGAGATATGACGTTTTTCCTTAATTGCGCGGGCAGGAGGGGGCGTGGCACAAATTGAAAATAAAGTATACGAATATTGGCCGAAGACATCATTGTGGACTATTCGATGTCTGAAAATTTAAATTCTATTTAAATTAAAATTTAAATTCTTATGTCGTACAAATTGGTATTTGGGAGGGTTGGCAGTATTGAGCCATGTTTAACGCTTCGAGAAACCAGTCCCCTAGTCGAACGTAAAGATTTTCTTGGATTTTGAAAAAATAAAACTCATTAAACTCTGGTACTCTTGGTTCTCTTCCTTTATGTCGCATTCCGCGCGTCAAGAGTAGCGGGACGAAGTCGGTCTGCTACTGAGCTATACTGCTAAAAAGAAGCAGTAACAATTGTGTTTTAATGGCAAAACTAAATAAAAATGTACACATATTAATTTCCCTGTTGGCTTTGTAAATTTGATTATAAATGACTTTCATGTACTCTCTTTTAATTCACAGAACTTGCTCAATTAACCGGCATCGCTGCTCTATTACGATTTCCCATGCCTGAACTGGAGGATAGCGATGATGATGACGATGAAGATGGCGCTGCTGGAGGCGATAATGATAGCGATAGCAACTGAATGAAACTTAGCATTTTTTGTAAACGAAATATTTCGACTTAGTTACTCAACTACTACTAGCGAGAAGAAGAGAGAGAATAGGTTACTACTTTGACAGACTTGGACTGTGGCAGGGCATATACAATATACATAATATACTTCTATCTATATATATATACAGGATATGTAATTTTTTAGGTTTATTTTAAATATATATATATATACATACTAAGTGCATAATGGGTGACTACGAAACGTTTAAAAAACAAATTAAAACCAACTAAGTCGGTGACATTAAACAAATTTTATTTTGCTATAAAATCCCAAGTAAATAATTGATGTATGCAAAGCCACAAACAATCGTGTTCAATAATCCAACATTGTTTCTTTTCATTTAAATATACTATTTATAAAATAACAAATTATGTTTGGTTGTAAATTATTTTATACAAATTATTGTCTCCTCATAAATTGTAATAAAAAATTGTTCAAACATTTTTGTAAATAATACAAAATTGGAATTAATCACCAATCCTTTCTTCCAACGAACTCTGTTGTCAGCCGTCGCTTTAAGTCGTCCCAGCTTTTCTCGCTTAGAATATTTGCAAAGAAATATATGTCAGATTGCTGGTCGCATAGAGAACAGCATAATAAATAGGTTGGAAGATAGAGCACATCCCTGCCGAACGCCACTCAGAATTGGAAAAGGCTGAGAGAGCTTTTCACCATGAAACTCTCTACACTGAGCGCTGTCGAATGTCGCTCTGATAAGGAACATGATCTTTTCCGGCCTCCCTTTCCTTCGCAACCCCTGTCAAATGCATTCCATAATTACGCTGTCGAAGGCTTTACCGAAGTCTACAAAAGCCATGTGCAGATCTGGTCTATATTCCTTGCATTGCTCGATCAGCTTATATCAATGCATCTTTAAAAAATCAAAAGCGCAATATAAGTAAGTATAAGTACAGATATCTCGACCATACAGCTGCCCTTAAATTGCAACAAATGGCAACCAGCAAATCTAATGGGTGATGAAAGCGCGTCTTGACCTTATCACGTTGTCATCAAATACGTACAACAGACCGGTAAACATGCATTGCCCACTCTATAATACCGGAGAAAATTATAGTAATGAGGTAGATGTCCAAGCCTTAAAGATCACAGATGGGCGACCATATTTTACGAAGAAGGAGCTACATGATATCCTAGACGATAAAACTAACGAGAATTGGGAGGGACTGGTATCCTACATTAAAAAAGCTATGCTTTATAGAAAAGAGATTTTGGAAACACTATAATGTACAACATTACAAATGAAATAGAACAAATACCAAAAAGTAGGCACCTTAGTCAAAGCCCCGTACTGCTGAACGGTCTGATATCTTGGGAAGACCAGGGAGAAGTCAGGCGTAGTAAGCGGGTGCAGGATGAGGCAAAATGTGCTTGGGCGACGGAATGTTCGTGCAATCATGTCGGGTATGATATTCTCCGTTTTTTTTTATTTTATTTATTCACAATGTTACTCACCATGTTATTCTGTAATTTTAGGTTTATTCACAATGTTATATATATATTTGAAAACAATATGATTTATTACAAAATTATTATAATTATAAGTATAGCAGAACGAGTCTAAATTAGCCGCTAAAGTCAGACTATTCTCGGACTATTTCAAAATAAATCATTCAGATTTACTGAATTACGATTGCTGATGAGTCTTTATTGAATGGCATTGATGGCAGGCTTAAAGAAATTCTGTGGTTTTTCTACTTACATAAAAAAAATAAATAAAAAGAAACTTCGATATTTAAGGATAATAAATAGAACATTTAGTGAATGTTTGCACTTGCGTAGACTGACCCAGCAGTCGGTAACATGATTGTCAAATTTACCAATCGGCAATAACTACATTCAGCAGGTATAATCGGCAATCATAAATCACAAATCGCAAATTGAAATTATCTGCTGAATGGGGTCATTCCCTTTAAGCTAGTGCAGTTGTTGGATTTGTATTGAAACTACTTTAACATGTAGCTCTTATTAACAGAATTTATTTGCATATCCGCTTTTGTGGCAGTGATACAACCAATTCAAAACAGAAAATAAAAATTTCATTTTATAAGAGGAAATCTAGATTCCCACTTTAAATTTTTTTGGAAACTGTAAAGCGAAAATGTACAGCTGTGTTGATTCCTAATATGAAGTTTGAAATAAGTTTTGTTGGCCCATTTTTTTATTTATAGCTACCACTTCTACTTTGATGAACACCAAAATATTGGTGCATCAGTACAAATATATTAAAAAACACACCAAAAAAAGCAAATCTGACGATACTTTTCCGATTTTCTTATCTCTGCATTCCATTATGCTAAAACAATGCCCATCGCATAATCTGCAAGAAGGATTATGACAAAAACATTGTTCTGTTTGTTAGCAGCTACTGCGTTGATATTATCGTGCGCTGCTATTTTCGTGAAAAAAAAAACATTTCTATCAGAAATGCTCCCATTTACGCTTTCGTCAAAATTTTGTAATTTAGGGTACAAATTTTGTCCAAAAACAAAAGTTTTGCGAAAGTGGAAATGGGAGCATGGCTGTATATTTCAATGTCATCTTCATACACGAAATTATAAAAATGTGAAAACATCAAGTTTTACCCCTTTTTTTAAGCTTTCGAGTTCGAGCAAGGATTACAGAACAAAATTTTAGCTTAGACTAAAATCGACAAACCCTATGAACCATTTTATTGCTCCTTCATATTAATTTTTATATAAACTCAAAAAATGGAACAAAATTGCAATTTTTTTATTAATGTTTTAATTATGATTTCAGTTATAATTATCTTAATTTTTAAGTGACTTAACAAAAATAAAAAATAAATTGTAAGCCAATAATTACCAAAAATTTCAGTATTTACGAGTTGTAGACGGTTGGTTGTTTTAACGGTTGGTTTATTTTAGTCTAAGCTACAACTTTGTTGTGTATTGTTTGGCCAAATTCATATCGGGTTTCAAGATAAAGTTGAAAGACTGTAAAAAAAAAGATCTGCAAGCCGATTATGAACCGAACCGGTTTGAACCCGGAACTCAGACTTTTTTTAACGTGAATAGAACCTTAATCCAAACCAAAGTTAAGAAAATTGCTGAACCTGTTCCGAATCTTAATTTTCGGTTTGGTTCAACAAATCTAAAGACTCTGAAATCTAGCAAAGTGTCTAGACCGATAAGGGAAGGGGTGCGGCGGTATGGGGTTTTGAAATTTCCTTTATAATTGGATAAATTACTTCAAACAAACTGATATGGCCCAATGTTGGGCTAATTTTATGCCATGTCCATGAGAGTCAAAAATCATTTTTTTATAATCGTTTTTTTAAATTGCAATATCTTGCAAACCTGAGTAGCTAGAGACACAATTGCCAGTGATAGAGAATTGATCTAAGTTTTTGAAAAGTTGGTAAAAAACTGCAATTCGTACGCCACTGAACTGCTGCTGCTGTTCGCGTTTTCTTAACAATCCTTTTGTACTGCCGCCTTCTACTGCGGCTTCTGTTTTACGCAAAAGCAGAAGCAAGAGTTCATAGTGATCAGTTGAAAATTTTTGTACTTTTGCTATTTCGACTGAAGTAATTTTGACACTGATCAATATTACATAAGTTGTGAATATCATTTTGAATAATAACACAGTGCTACAGTGCGAAATAACCTGGGAAATGACATAGCGTACGTTGTAGAGCTGGCCGCGTATAGCACTTCCTCATACTTGGTTTTCCTCGGGGACCCCCAAAATCTGAAGTTATGGCCCAAAAACCGTTAATTGCTCATTTTGCTTACTTAACTTGAAACAACTCGCGAATGGAGAATCTGTATACCCTGTACCAAAGGACCTATATTTGCGGAACTCAGATATGATAAGTGCCAAACGACAAAATTTTGATGGAAAATCCATTTAACGTTCAAAAAGTTTCAATTAAAATTTTGCCACTCCTGCCATATATAACAATTTATGGGACACATTAGCGACATGTACTCCAAAGATGTAGTACACGGCAATAGCTATTTATATATTTAGTCTTCTTGTACCTATATGCGCAGAAATATCAAGTTTGTTATAGATTAGAACCAAGCTGCAAATTTCAAATCTTCCATGATGCAACTTCGCAAGTCTACGTTAACCCCTTTTAGTAATGGACAATTCAAAAATAAATAGATGCGCTTAAGAAAATAGGAAAATTCCAGGTTTTTTGTTATTCTTTTATTGGTGGACTAAGTGGCTTTTAGCTTGGCTGCATTTGAAATGTACAGATGACCTTTTACGTTTTAGTGTGGTATCATCACTCTCTCGCATTAGAGACCAGCAATAGGTGGACAGCATTCTAACTGGATCTTTGTTACTAAATCGCAGATGAAGAAATGTTTCGTCCTCTCCATTTAGTCGTTTCACAAATTGCTTCATGTATCCAAGTTTTAAGTGTAGAGGAGGTAGAATAATGTCTTCAGCACTCGAACAGGAATAATCTTAGTCCAAATTTGTCAAACAAATATGTAAACATTTATGCAATTATATGAAAAACTATATTTAAATTTCATACCAAACTTAAGCAAAGTATACTTTTCGGGGCATTAATGTTAAATCAATCGATTTTCTGTTAACACACTTAATAAATATACTAGATTGTCGAAGTGTGTTTAGATATCCGCGAATAACTTCGTCATCGGGTAACCAAATTCATCGAGAGAACATTTGTTCAATGGAGAATTAAATGGGCTCTTATAATAAACTTTAAGAAAAAATTGCATAGTATAAAATAGTTAAGCCAGTGGTGGCCAAATTTGGAATTTATAAAAAAAAGTTGAAAATACGAGATCTGTAACCTGCGTTTCTCAGCCATCGCGTTACATCTCTGAAGTCATTGAATATAATTTTAAATAATCTTCTCGTCGCTATCAGAATTAGCAAAGTTACATAATATCAGATTCTCCATTCGCGAGTTATTTCAAGTTTAGTAAGCAAAATGAGCAATTAACGGTTTTTGGGCCATAACTTCAGATTTTGGGGGTCCCCGAGGAAAACCAAGTATGAGGAAGTGCTATAGGCGACCAGTTCTACAGCGTACGCTATGCCAATACCCAGGTTATTACAATTTTTTGAAATTTGTAGCACTGTGTAATCACATAAATTGTATTTTTATCAAATTTTTATCAAAAACTTGAGAAGACCCAAACCTTCTTTCAAAACCCTCGAACCTACATTTTACAAACATTAACCTTTGTCAAATTTCTGTTCGAACCCAAGAATCAGCTCCAGAGCTTCAACGAGAAAAAAAAATATATTTTGGAGCGTTTGGTACAAAAGTGGCAACCGTGCATAGGAACCATCCTTCGAAATAAAGAGTCTTAGTAAGAAAAACTTTTTCGACCGATAGTTCCTATGGCAGCTATATGATATAGTCATCCGATCCGGCCGGTTTCTACAAATGTGCAGCGTCTTTGGACCAAAAGACTTCGTGCAAAGTTTGGTTAAGATAGCTTTAAAACTGACGGAGGACATGACGGACATGGCAATATCATTTCAGCTCGTCATGCTGATTAAGAATATATATACTTTATGTGGTCGGAGATGCTTCCTTCTATGCGTTACAAACATCTGGACTATTTTAATAAAACCTCTATAAGGGTATAAAAATAATTGCTACATATTACCAACTGCTCAAAGTCTGCTGCTTTCATTCGTAGCAAAATTTTGTAAAGTTCTGGTGCCTCCAATAGCAACTCATTGATGTGCTTTACGCTGCAACCATCGCTTTCGCTGCGTAAAAGCCATGGCATAGTTCAAACAAATCGGTCTACTTGATTTAAAAATTAAGCAGATTGGGCAAAGAAGTGTGTAATAAAATTTGCCCCAAACAGAGTGACACTAACGCAAACTATTTGCGGAGGGATAACATTTGCGCCAATTTCTCAAGAGCAAATATTTGCTCATACCAAGTTTGAAACAGATTCGCTAAATTTGGTTCAATTTGGATGACAATACGTCAGAAGTAAGAAAAATGTTTGATTTTAGTGTTCTTAAGATCTGAAATTTCAAAACCAGCATTTGCAAGGGTATTACAACTTCGGCACAGACGAAGTTATCTTAGCCTTCTCGTTTTGATTTGCAACATACATAGTTAAGTTTCGTGGTCCAAATTCAGGAATAGTTTACGAGATATGGAGTTATGAAATCCAATCAGAAGCAAAAAATTAAAAGTGCAATGAAATAAAAAAAAGGCAGCTAACCAGACCAAACCCAGATATGGGTTTTACCCATCATACCCTCTCAGATTTTGTTGTTCCCGACTCGATCAAGTTTTAGTAACAGACCGAAAGTTATGATTACATTTCAATTCGTTTTATTTTGTAAATACTTAGCCTACAGTGAAAGACACAAGATATTGATGCTAGGACCATTGGCCGGTCTATTTGTCCAGTTTACAGGCTTTGGCAGCAGCAACGGCAGCCGCTTTGCGTGCCTCACGTTTGGCCGTTTTTTTGGTCTCCTTGGTCTCGACATCGATTTGGCGACGTTTTTTGCGTAGCAACCATTCCTCCTTCTCCTTGGTTTGCTTTTCGCGTATCAGTTTGCGGAAGAGGTCACGATGTCGTGGCTTGACCATGCGTGCCTGCAATCGATGCTCATCTACCTCAGCCTTTCGCACTTGCCGTTTGTTGACCTTATGGACTTTGCCCGATTGAACAGACATTTTTTGTTTCTGTCAGAGGAAAAGGGAATTAGTTTTGTAAAGAAAATAAAGTAAAAAAAATAAAAGTATTTACCTCTTCCAGCTGGCGTTTGGTCACATCATCTAGTTCCTCTTCTTCATCTTCGTCGTCCTCCTCATCTTCATCATCTAGATCCTCCTCGTCTTCATTGACGCCATCGGGACCGCCATACTTTTTGTATTCTGCCGTCTCTTGTTGATAGGCCAGCTGCAACTGTGCATCGAGCAGTTCCTGGTCAATGGCCTCGTCATCTTGTGCCGTCTCCTCTGCCTCATCCTCTGTGTCTTCCTCATCGCTTTGGGCTAATTGGAGAAAGTTTTAAGTCCCATAAATTCCTTATTCTGGAGGTTTCTCTGACTTACCATGAGTTTCGATAAGTGAGGGATCATTCAGAGCCTTCTCTTCGGGGGGTATGTAGGTCTCCCTCTTCGAATCCACAAATGGTGAAAGATGTGGCGGCAATTTCTCACCCAGAAAATATTTATTCGTGGGCAACAATTGACGCTGATTGACACAATCGAATAGCCACTGTGGCTGTATATAATCCCTTGAGATGAATTGTGTCGCCAAACTGGGTCTATCCACTATCTGATGAGTTATGGTCTCATCGCTCTCCTCATAGGTGGCGCCCGCAAATACCGAATTGTCCCAAGAGACCTGGCCACCAAACGAGCGGATGATTATAACCAAAGGCTCACGGGGAACCTCACGATTGATGTAGAATTTCAAGCCCTTGAAAAGGGTGCGTAGACGTGTCAGTTCCTGGGCTTCCTGTTTCATTTTGATGATCCTTTTCGAGTCACCATCTTGCTCCAACAGCTCCATGTCGATGTCTAGTTCTTCTTCATCTTCCTGCAATTTATCGGTGCGCAAAAGTTCAAAATTCAAGGCAGCAATGCGATCCGAAACAAAACTGGACTCATCCCGCATTGTCTCCTGACTATCCTGCAGCACACTGATCGGAAATTGAGGCGGATAGGCCAAGTTAAGGCCATGGAATAGACGGAAGTTGATGAAACCCAGCATAATGGTATAGAACTCCACGAATATGGACATGACCTTGAAGTCCACCTCTGAACGCGATTGCGGCTTAAAGGGATAATAGTGTGGCACTATCCAGGTGATCTTTTGTCCCTTGATCTCGGCCTGGAAATAATAGCCCTTGATGGAAATGAATACCTTCCTCAAAGACTTCGAGGCAATGACATAGTGCAGAAACTCGATGGTCAAGCGACGGCAAAGCTGCGATTGCTCGCGCGGTATCAAATGCAGCGAGGGAAAGGTGCTAAACAAAAACAGCAAGGTCAGACAATCATCCAGATCCTTGAGACCATCGATAAAGGTGGGATAACGCTCCTTGACTATGTGATCCAATTTTATTTCGGGAAACATGGCCAGACGACGTTTCAGATTGCGGAAATCCTTGACGGCGCGATCGCGTCCCGTTTTCTTGGCGAAGATCTACGGGAAAGGACAATTTTAAGAGAGGAGTTATAAAAAGATCCGTAGCTACACTCACCTTATAGTCACGCAGCGTCCATACAATGGACTCGTGCAGCAGAAACCGTATATCCTTGGAATGGTACAGGACCTTGATCTCCGACGAACCCTTCTGGGCGCGACGACGATGCTTGGGCTCTCGTGGATATACACCCTTGAGGATGCACAGTCGACGGAAATCATTCAGCGACAGTTGCAGTTTTCTTAAGGCGGCCCGACGACTGATATATTGAGTGGCCTCGCCGGACTCGTACTGCAAAAGACAACACAGAATGAAAATATGTGACGACTTCACAGCAATTCATTACCCACCTTCTTGGGGCGTCTCATGGTGTTAAAATATAGGCCTTTTATATGTTAATTCAATTTAATAATACGCAGAAAACAGAAAAGCACGCGTTTTGTTTTGCTGGTCGCGTGGTAAGGAACGAGCGTTTTTCAACACTAACTCTAATTAGTGTGACCCTTCTCTGAAGTGAAGAATAATAACAAATTACCATGATGGGTACTCTTGCAATCAATGAACAAGTCAAATTTTATTATGAACAATACAAAGAAAATTATATTGCACAGAACTGCTGAATTTGTCAAGGCCCTTCTCTGAGCAGGATGGTAGTTCTGTGCACCATCATCACCTGCATTATTCCTTAAAGGGAGTAGTCGTAGCAATTAAAGTGCTTTGTCTAACCGATCTATCTGGCGGGTTATATTAACTATCGAGATTTGGTTTTAATTTGAAAGTTGTAAAACTTACACAAAAACAAAAATATATTATCACTCCAAAATATCAGTCACCGTTACTGGCCGCTACAAGTACAGTGTTGGTAAATGCCACTGCCTATCAGTGCTGCCAGAATCTCCGAAGCAAAAATTGATAGATTTGGGAAAAAAAGTTGCTAAAAATGGCTAAAAATTATGTGAAGATTGCAAAAAAAAAATTGCTAAACCATTGAAGTTTTCGTTTTCGACAAATATATGTATGTATTGATGAAAATATGATCACTTGTCGCAATCGCCGTGTGTTTGGCAATGTGTAGGTATAGTGCCGCTTTCTGTTCCTCCGTTTTTGTTGAATTTGGAACGAAAGGCAACTTATTTTTTTGGGTAAATGCGCCCATCGCAGCCACAGGATTTTTTGCTGCGGCGTGGTGGCGGATATCAAAAAGGTTTTGCGCCTATTGCGGATTTGCAAAAAGCACAATATCTCGTTGGATCAGCGCAATCCTTGCGAATCCATTGCTTGAACTCCTCATCTTGCAGCCAGGCATCACGAAAATGTTGCTTATAAATTTTTGGCAACTTAACCCAATCACAAAACACATCAAAAGAGTGAGCGAAACTTTCAAGTTGTTCATATTAATCGTAATTTGTGCAGTCAATTGCACAAAGGTATACAAAAAAGTAACAAATTCTAAAGAAAATTAAAAAATTGCTAGTTTTGTAAAATTGCTAAAGAAAAATGAAAAATTGCTAGAATTGTGGCTAATAGCATTTAAAAAAAAAAAGTTACAAATTTTTTTAAAAGTAACTAGATCTAGCAATTAAATTGCTAAAGTGGCAGCACTGCTGCCTATCAAGCAAATGTGTTGATTGTAGCCCTGGTTTAATATTGTTTATATTGTTGACTCCAAATGGACCAAATCCTCTTTCCCACTCAACAAAAAAACAATTCCCAAAGCGATAGTGACGATGTAGATCTTAAATTCTTCAACACCACCTCGGAGGATCGCAGAGATAGCGCGGGCGAGACAAGTGCACAGGAAATTGAAGGCGAAGCTAAGGACAAGGATCCGGATACGGATCACAACAAAAACACCGACGGCGATGGCGACTCTGGCGAGCCGGCACTTAAGAAGCTTAAAACCAAAAAAGAGCTGGAGGAGGAAGAACGCGAACGCATGCAGTAAGTCCCGATATGTAACGTCAATTTCCATTTAACATATAAACTGTGCCGCTCCAGGGTCTTGGTGTCTAACTTCACGGAAGAGCAATTGGATCGTTATGAAATGTATCGCCGTTCGGCTTTTCCCAAGGCCGCTGTCAAGCGTCTAATGCAAACCATTACCGGCTGTTCCGTCTCCCAGAATGTGGTCATCGCCATGTCTGGCATAGCCAAAGTGTTTGTGGGTGAAGTGGTCGAAGAGGCACTGGATGTAATGGAGGGTCAAGGGGAATCTGGAGCTTTGCAACCCAAATTTATACGGGAAGCAGTGCGACGATTGCGCACCAAAAACCGTATGCCCATTGGAAGATATCAGCAGCCGTATTTTCGCTTAAATTGATGTGAATTTAGTTTAAATTTTTTAGCTTAGGTTGTAAGTAAACTGAGTAAACTGAATACATAGCACTTTGCAGGCTCCAGAAATCGTAGCCTGGAGACACATTGTATCACTGTTTCGAGTCCACAAGACTGTTGCCTGGATAAGTCGTTTTAAAAGACCATCATTTTGCATTTCAATTCTCGCAGAACCCTAAATGTAATGCGAAAATAAAAGAACGGAACGGATAAAAAGTTAATGTCCTTCAGACGGAACGAAATTAATCAATGATGCTATCAAAACTATATCTACCCCATACGATTTGGATCGAAAGCGATTTGTAGGACACTTGGGTATATCTTAACTATATTTTAGTTCCAAATTCCAGGGAAGGAATCATTTTTGGACACAAAGTATATATTGGTGACTCCATGAAAAATCGGCCACTGAACTTTTTTTTGTTCGAAAATATTTTTATGCGGGAAAAATGATTTGAAAATTTAGCTATTTAAAAAATTTAATTATTTTCAATTGCTTGCTATACAAAGCCATTGGTAAAAAAAAATATTTAAAAAATCTGTAAATTTACATCCGAACCCAAACTTTCAAACTACTTACACTTAAAAATTGTTTTAGTTTTTTTATTGGTTACAAATCGCGGAAATGAGTAAACAAAAATTAATTGCCGCGAAAGGAACTTTTTTTTTCTTCATTTTTTTCTCAAAATTTGGTCTTGTGAACAGGAAATTACTGTATTAAGCTGCAAATGGGAAATCGAATAGTTCCAAAGTTATGGACTTTTTTCTCATTTATTTAAATACATTTTCAGTAAAAATATCAGAATTAATATGTTTTAATTTTAAGAAATTAGTATTTTTGTGGTTGAATAGAGCGGCAATTAATATTTTTTTACTCCAGGGGTGCCCAGAATGAGCTTACGAGCGCGTGAAACCAATACAAACCAACCAATACAAATGCACAAAATACAACTCAAGCAAGAACAACCACAAGAAATAGAAAGAGAAAACCTATTTTTGTTTGGGTGTGTGAGTGTGTGTGTGGTCATTGCTGTCTCAAGTACACGCCTGCGAGCGCTGAATACGCAAAGGCAACATTGTTGTTGCTTTTTAATTTACCAGAGACATAGGAAAGAGAGAAGAGAGTCACATATGATGTTGTTGTTGCAGTTCTGCAAAACCTTCGTTCGGAAAGAAAGAGAGGAGAGCACGCATATGAAATTGTTTTTGCTTTTTACAATCTTATGGCCGCACAAATGGTATGCGCGCGGGCTTAACAAATGCGTGGCTTGCGGAATAGGCTTGGGCACCCCTGGTTTACTCATTTCCGCGATTTGGTAACCAAAAAAAACTTAAACAATTTTTAAGTGTTAGTGGTTTGAAAGTTTGGAATCGGATGTAAATTTACAGATTTTTTAAATATTTTTTTACCAATGCCTTTGGATAGCAAGCAATTGAAAATAATTAAATTTTTTAAAAAGCTAAATAATTTTTTCCCACTAATTAAGCATATTTCATCAAAATGCTGAAAATACGTATATACTATTTTACAACAAAGTATACGAAAAAAACTATTTCGAGCAAAAAAAAAAGTTGAGTTTCCGATTTTTCATGGAAATCCATATATTCTTGATCAGCATGACGAGTTGAGCTGATATAGCCTTGTCCGACTATCCGTTCGTCTGTATATCTCCACCGACAATTTTAAAGTTATCTTGACCAAACTTT